>JAOXXN010000205.1:2057155-2067553 GCA_026770055.1 Myrmophylax atrothorax
TCTCCTGCTCAGTGGTGAGAGCTGCTTGGGAAGTGGTTCCTAAAGGCTGTGTCCTGTTCTCCTGATGACAGGAACTTGTCCCAGCCATAAGCAGAGAGTAGAGACACCCTGTTTCTGGGATGGTGGAAGCTGCAGGGGGGCAGGCAGCAGGAAGGCAGTACAGCAGTGGCTGAGTGCAGCCTGGTTTTGCCCTGCTCCCTCCCCTGTTCCTAATGCTGATTTTCTCCCTTTGATTTGTCCTCAGGAAAAGTTCTGCAGACTGTCACTCAAAACCTCCAAAGGCTCCAAGGCCCAGGGCAGAGCGGGCAGAGCTGGCTAGAGCCATAACAAAGCAGGAGGGTGAGTGGAAATTACTGCCATCCATCCACAGGGACAGGCTGTGGCACAGAGGGACATCACCCCTCACTGCCAGTCCCAGGCACCTACACATCCCCAGTGCTCCCTCATGGCTCAAACACCAGGTCTGGACTCTAACTAGTCCTTACATGCCCTCTGGTTGGTTTTTCCCTTTGGAAAGCCCTTAGTCCCCATGTCTCTCTGTCCCACCAAGGGGTGACTGGCCTCTTTTTCCTGGTGGCTGCAGGAATACTGACGTCGGGTGACTGTTCCACCCGGAAGCTGAGTGTGCCTGGGAGAGTGAGCACGAGGGCCGTGCCGGCAGCGCCGCAGCTCTGCCGAGTGCCACTGCAGCTGGCAGGGCATAGAAGGAGGTCTCGGCCACCAGAGAACACACGTGGGAGGATGAGGGACAGCAGAATAAGAGAACCAGCAGCTCTCTGGGCATGGCTGCTGTCTGGGTTCTCAGGATCCTTTTTCACCCTGGAAGGTTTAGGTTAAGAGGAGAAGCTCTGAACCCAGTTTTATCTGCCTTAAGCTTCCTGCAGTCCTTGTTCAGGTCTATGTGGTGTTAGAAAGTTGACAGTTACATGCAGCAATCAATGAATTATCCTTTTCTGCATCCAAGCCTCCCCACAGCCTCTGAAACGTGTCCCTGGCTCATCCTGGGCCCCATGAATTGGCACAGAAGACATATGGGAGGCCATAAAGATGTCAGGTTGTTGTGGAGGAGTGAAGTGAGTGGAGTTTGTAATGTTTGGCTCTTTGAGCTGCAGTGAAGCTCGTGCAGCCCTGTTCCTAGTTGGAATGTCTGCTCTACTACCATCCCACATCTGGGCTTCAGAGCTTCTTCCTCCAGCCAGCTCACCCTGGTTCTCTTTAGATTCTTGCCCTCCTCAGAAGTTGTTTGTGATCACATATTGTAGTTTAGTAATGGAATTCCCCAATGTAATGCTCCCACTGAAAGTCTCCCAACCATGCTCATTCCCTCCCCCTGTGGTGGGATGGAGAGGAGAACTGGAGGCACAGTGGGGAAGGAGCAGGGGTTGAGATAAGAACAATTTATTGGAAACAGCAATGAGATAAGAAAACAAACAGTAACAGCAACAGTATTAATAACAGAGGGCAAACAATTCTTACCCCCTCCTTTCCCCAAGCTCCTCTGTATGGCAGGAGGTAGTACAGAGAAACCTCCTGGTCCTAGTTGCCATGCCCCTCCTGGCTACTGCAAGAATTAACCTTGTCTTGGTTCACATTATTCCATTCCCAAAAGCTTGTTTTTGTGGGAAATGGTTTGTAGCAGAGACTGTTGGTCTGGTTTCTCTGTGCCAAAGATCCCAGCACTGGACATGGCTGCAAGGCAAATGTTCCCCTGGAAGGACATGAGAGCGAAGGAGGAGCTTGTCACTGTTGAGCCCCTCCCATGCCTCTGGCAAGCAGCACATTACCAGGGCAGCAGAGTGGGTACTGAGAGAGAGCTCTGTTGCAATGGAAGATGGGCACAAGAAACCACATCCTAGATGAAGCTCACCACTGCCTGCCTTTGATTCCAAGCCTTAGTGTTTGGAAATAGTTCTGCCAGACCATTCTGGTGTGGGTATTTTCAAAGGACAGGCTGTGCAGGAAGACGCCCTGTCCCTGGGAGCCGGATCACGGGGCTCTGATTACAGGGACATTGGTGTAAAATGGTTACACCATCTCTGTGTTCCTATTTATTACTGAGTCTTTGTGAGGGAGGGGAAAAACAACAATCAAAACCTGAGGTCTGTGAGCAATGGCCTTCGTGAGTTGGGAAAAGTCTCTGGGGGAAGAGGATGAAACGTGTTTTTCTGATTTTTAGGCCTTGATCACAGATGCCAAAATACAGAAATCCTCTCTGGCTCCATCCTTTGAGCTGGTCACCCCTTCTGATGAACTGCCCAAGGAGTCCCTTTAGGCAGGGTTGAGAGCGAGTCTGCCTGTGTAACCATCTGGTCTTGACTTGGGGGTCTGTGCCTCCTGGAACAGCCTCGGGGCACCCACAGTCCCAAACCAGGCAGGTAGGACCCTCTGATGTGTCCCTGCCCCGCTGGCAGCTCCTGTGTGTTGGGAGTGCTACTTTCTGCTTGTGTTTAACTCTTAAACTCACTGCAACACACCAAATGCCATAGTGCATGTGGGCACTCAGTGCCAGCTGCAGGACAAAGCTGCAGGAGCTTCACCCTGAAGAATTTTGATAAGGTGGAGCTAATTCTCCTAAGGCAGCATGCCTGGAAATTCCTCGAGAATGTGGAGGCTGGGCTGGGCAGAGTATTCTGGACTTTGTTGCCCATTCCCTGCCACTGGCCATGGCAGTGCCTCTCGTTGCTCTAGTACAGGTTTGTTGCTGCTGTGTCTCTTGAATTTAAGGCAAAACCACACCAAAAAAACTCAGGGAAAGGGCCTGGGAGCCCCTGGAGAGCATGGGAAGCCCTGGCTCAGCAGTGCCTTCAGAACTGGGTGGGCGGTGCAGGACATGGCTGGAAGGAGACTACACAGATTTGGGTCTGGCTCTGCTCAGTCTTAGGGTGGAAAACGTGGGTTGGAGGGGTTAAAATTGTACAACCAGTAGAATTTAGTGCTTGGGAACCTGGGAAAAGGAGAGATGTGGCAGTGTGTGTGAAGGAAAAGAGAGAGGCCCCAGAAAAGGTGCTGCAGGAGCCCCGGTGTAAAGGCTTCCATGTTGTGAAAGCAGACAAGGGGGACATTGGGGAGGGGATTTTCTACAATAGTGTTTCCCTGAGGAGGCAATTTCTTAAAGAGAGAATGTTAACCAGGATGGCTGCACAGGCAGCGGGGAGCCTGGTGCTACCCTAAGGTAAGCTGTCTGAGGAAAATAGTATTTGCTGACTTGGATACAAGAATAAAAACTGAGAACCTGTTTGTGGTGTGTGCATTTCTCTGGAGGGAGCTGGATTGTGGAATCATGAATAAGCTCCCTCATTTATTTAGGACCACTTACAGTGCTTTCTAGCTTCCTCTCCCAGGTGGCTGCAGTCTCGGGGCACTGGGCATGCCTCATCCCTGGCTTCCCAGCCCTGCCTGGCTCCTCAGTGGTGCCACCCTTGCAGCACTACCTGGAGGGTGATGTGGGAATCCACCGGGACCCAGCAAAGAGCAGCAAATCGGCACCTGTGGAGCTGCTGCAGTGAGTCTAGAGGAGGCCATGGAGATGCTCTGAGGGCTGGTGCCCTCTGCTCTGGAGCCAGTCTGGGAGAGCTGGGGGAGGTTCACCTGGAGAAGAGAAGACTGGGAAGACCTAAGAGCCCCTTCCAATGCCTAAAGGGACTCCAGGAGAGCTGGAGAGGGACTTAGGACAAGGGATGGAGTGACAGGACACAGGGAATGGCTTCCCACGGCCAGAGGGCAGGGTTGGACAGGAAATTGTGAAATAACTCTTCCTGCAAGGGTAGGGAGGCCTTGGCACAGGTTGCCCAGAGAAGCTGTGGCTGCCCCATCCCTGGGAGTGTTCCATGCCAGGTTGGAAAGGGCTTGGAGCAACCTGGCGTAGTGGAAGGAGTCCCTGCCCATGGCAGGGGGTGGAATGAGATGGCCTTCAATGTCCCTTCCAACCCAAGCCATTGTGTGATTCAGCTCTGGGTGTGGAAAAGCTGTTTCCCTCTGTCAGAGCAGACAGAGGCAGCAGGTTCTGCTTGCTGAAAAATAAACATTTATTTACATCCGAAAAAAGAGTTATCACGAGGGCTACATTGATCCAGGAGAACTCCTGTGTGACTCCAACCTGACACAGCCTCTTTCCTTGGTGTGCCTGAGGCAGCCCCTCTGTGAGGCTGCCCCAGCCTGTCAGGGAAGGGGCAGGAGCTAGAGAACCCCCTGTGTTTGTGTGCATGTGCTGTAGAGTCCCAGCTGCTTCCTCCAGCCTGGAGGGGTATTTTTTGCAAGAGAAAAGGACCACATCATAGGAGCAAGCACTTGGGAGCGTGTCAGTCCTGCTCCCGAGGGTAGGAGCAAGGAGCCAGCGTGATGATGGTGGTGACTGTAGCTGCTCCCAGCTCTTCAGGAGAACACAGGGCCAGGACAGGAGCTGGAAACCAGGCATGTGCCACCCTGCTGAAACCACTGCTTCAGATGCTTCCCTTGCCAAGGCAGAGGTGATGCTCCTGGGCTTCACAGGCTGCTTGGCAATGTAGGCTGGTGCTTTGACACCTCACTGGAAAGCAAACTTCCTGAATCTCAGCCTGAGATTCCTGAGCAGAGCATGGCTCCTGTCTGGGCCTGCCCAGCTCTCCCCACCAGCAGAGCAGGTGGTTGAGCTGGATGCTGGACCTGGGATGCAGAAGGCTAGGCTTGGCTCTAGCAAGCTGATCCTCTCAAACCCTTCGCTCCCGTGTGATTTGGAGGCTCCATCCTTGGCTCTGCCTATGGCGAAGGGGGACCTGCTGTGGGAGGGGCTTGGAGAGGAGGAACCAAGCAGTTTGTGCAGCTGAAGAGCGGCAAGGAGGGGGCAGGTGCTGGTGCTGTGTTCTGTGTCCATAATGAGGGTGGAGAGAAGGTACAGAAGCAACAGCTGATTGTGAAGAACTTTACAGGATGTCTGGGAGCTGTCAGGGTGCTGGTGAGATGGTCCTTGGGTATGACAAGGAGAGGAGGACAGGGATGCCTCTCCTGATGGATTGGGGCAGCAAGGCAGCAGGTCCATGCAGCAGTGCCAGGCTGAGCAGAGTCTCCCATTCCCACTGGTGAGGGCCAGGCTCCCTACAGCTGCCCTCTGGGTAGGTGTGTGCAGGCAGGGCGTTCCCCCCCCCCCCACGGCTCATGGATGCTGGCAGGGGTTGCTGATGGTGCAGCTCCCAGGGGGAAGTGGTGGTAGGAAGCAGCAGGCACTGCCCACACAGCCCCCAAACCCGGGCAAGGTAATGCCCTGCTGAGGGGGCAGTGATGCCTGACAAGAGTCTGGGGTACCCACCTCCCCCTGCGACCACAGTGGTGGGATGTCCCTTCCAGCAGCTCCAGTGTGGCACAGCCAGACACTGGTCCCAACCTGGATGTCCCAGGTGGGCACTACCCAGCACAGCTTCCCACAGCACCCCACCCTCAAGCTGGGCCCCTGTGCCCATCATGGGCAGCAGCCCCTCTGCCCTGGCTCCATGGGGCAGTCACTGCATCACTGGGCACAGCAGAGCACTGGGTGGTCGAGCTTCCAGAGCTGCCACTTCTTCTTCATCTCAGACTTCACCTGGCATGAAGGGGAGAAGGGGGGCTTGTCCCTGGCCGTGCCCTCCCTGCAGGCACAGGATGGGATGGGAAAGGTGGGCAGGAGATGTTGTGGCAGTTACGTACCTCCTTGTTGGCAAAGCAGTACAGCACAGCCACCAAGAAACCCTGGAGGGAGAGCAGGGAGTGAGCCCCACTGCCATCCCTCTCCTGGGGCTGGGATGAGCTTAGTTTCCCCCCAGCCCACTTCTGGGTGCTTTTAAGGCTGAGGTCGCCCTGCCAACGCTGCCTCAGAGAGCACAAGAGGCACCACCACACACTCAACACCAGGGCAGAGGGTGGGAGAGATGGTGTTCCCTTCCCCATGGAGGTACCACAGGGAGAGTGAGCTGAAAGAGGGTCCCCCCAGTTCTTGCTCCATGATGTGGTCAGAACAAGGACATGTCACACTCTTGCCTCACCTGGAAGGAGTTGAGGAAGAGAGTGAAGAACACCTTGATGTAGCGCAGGATGCCTGTGGTTTGCTCGTCAGTGGCAAAGATGAAGACAACCTCATGGATCCCAAAGAGGGGGATGAGGGTGAGTGTAGCTTTGGCCAGCCTGGAAGAGTGTAAGGGGACCCTAAATGTCCTAGTTAATGTCAGGGTGGTCGTTTAAGGATGTGCAGGGTGGAGGAGCAGGGTGGGGATGGATGGGGGTGGTGGTGGATGTGGTGTTACCTCAGCACCAGGGATGACTCATGGCTGGCCACCCCCTCCCTCCCAGCTCACCGCAGCTTGTAGTCGGCGTAGCCCTTCTGGTTGGCTCGGAGCTTGGCCAATATCACCTTGAGGATCCGCATGAAGATGAGCAGGTTGATCTGGGGAGGGTGAAACAGTGGAGGGGACATACAGAGCACTGCACGCCCACCCCTCGCAACCCACCCTGGCCACGATATGCACTCTCAGGGCCTGCAGGAGATAACACACCCTGTACTGCTAAGGCTGCTGCTGCCTCTCCTCCTTTCCTGTCATCCCAAAATCCTGACTAGGAAGCAGCAGAGGCCACTCCCAGCACTTTACCCTGGGGTTCAACACCCCCCTTCCTGCATGGACCCTCAGAGCCTGGGGAGGGTTGGCAAATTGCTGTTAAAAACCATCCCCATGTAAATTTAGCTGATCCTTGGAGGCCAGCCCTCCCTTCTGGACTCTGCTGGGAGCTTCCCCAAGGGACTACAGCCCTGCCCAGGGCCAGAAGCCAGGGGCTGAGCTGCTGTTGTCCAGAAAGGCATAGGTCTGCCAGGTGTCCCCTACCAGGGAGGCAAGCAGGATGGGGATGCGGATGATCCACCAGTAAGCCATGTTCTCGTTTAGTGCCCAGCACCTGCCCAGGGAGACACAGAGAGCAGCACTGTCACCCAGTGCCAGGGGTGCAGGATGAGGCCAAGAGCTTTCCAGCCCCAGTCAGGTGGCTCAAGGACCCTCAACAGCCTCTATCCAGTCCCACCTTGGGGCTGAGCATCCCTGAGGGAGCCCCATCCATCCCCACTCACTCTGCGTTCTCCTTCAGGTACTTGGCAGCCATCCAGGGCACCACAAACACCACAGGGGTTCCTGCAAGTCACACAGCAAACCCTGTAAAACCAAGCACCCTTCTGAGCTGAAAAACCAGCCCTGGGGCGGGGGCACGGTGAGACCACCCCAGGCTCAGCACAGCCCCTCCCCCTGCACCCTTCTGGAGCTGTTTTGGACCACGGTGCCCCCCAGCACTGGTACTGTCCCCTCCCCACCGCACACCCAGGTAGCCCCTACCCCAGCCCAGGTAGATGTAGAGCCTGTAGTAATTCTTCTCAGAGAACACGGCCCCAACGAGCAGCTTGTAGAGGTAGACAGCTTCCACCAAGAACCAGTAGTGGTTGGCCAGGATGCAGTACTGCATCAGCACCTGCGCTGCCCGGCAGCCCAGTGCCACCTGCCACAGGAGAGCCACTGTGTGAGGAGAGGCTGGCTGTGTGCCCACCCACAGGGGCACAGGCACCCCAAGGGTTCATCCATCCGGTGTATTATAGACACACCAATAGCTCACCCATGGGGACCTGGGCACCCCCAGAGCTCACCCAGACGGTGTGTGGTGTTTTACAGGCACCCCAGGAGCTCATCCATGGGGGGACGGGTGCCTCTTAGTGCTCATCAGAGGAACCCTGGCACCCCAAAATCTCATCCATCAGGTGTATGGTGTGTTACACAGGCACCTCAAGTGCTCACCCACAGGGGCACGGCTACCCTTGATCTCACCCAGGGGATGTGTGGGCACCTCAAAATCTCATTCATCAGGTGTATGGTCTTATACGGAGCTCACCCATGGGGCGACAAGTGCCCTGAGCTCACCCAGTGGGTGTATGGGCACCCCAAGAGCTCATCCATCAGATAGTATTATGGTACTGCACAGGCATCCCAAGCACTCTGAGAGCTCACGAACAGGGTGCCCAGTCACCTCAAGAGCTCATCCCTCAGGTGTGGGGCACTGCACTGGCCCTGAGCTCATTTATCAGGAGCACAGGTAACCCAAAACCTCATCCATCAGGTGCATTGGCCAACCCCAAGAGCCCACCCACCAACACGGGGCTGCGCAGGCACTGACACGCTCTGCACACCCGTGCCTGAGGGGAGGGTCCCCACCCCATCTCCAGCCCAGCATTGATCAGGGTCACACCAGGGCAGCACTTACCTCGTGGCTCAGCAGAGCCTCCCAGTCAGCCATCTGCACCAGCTCCATGCCCCAGCGACGCTCCAGCAACGCATCCTTCACCATCACCGAGGTTGCCCGCAGCCCAAAGGAGGCAAAGAGGTTGGCATGGATGTAGTTCCTGGTGCAACGGAGGTTCCTGCCAAGTGCCAGGTGTCAGGTAGGGCACTCCTAGGCTCAGCTGTCACCAGCTGGGAGGGACCAGGGCCAAGGCTATATTCCCCCTGCACTCCCACCTGAAGACCGTGAGGACAAGCAGGGCAGAGATGAGGGTGAGGAGCGACAGTGAGTACCCCACGGTGTAGAGCACCTTGAAGCTCACCATCAGCCTGTGGACACTCTCCTGCAGGTGAGCACAGCGCCCGTGAGCCTGGGCAGGCAGCACCTGCCGAATGGTCAGGGTGCCTGTCCATCCCTGGCTAGGGTGCCCTGTCCATCCCTGCCTGGTGCCCAGGCTAGGGTCCCACCTCCTCAGCAGTGACCTCCATCTCCTCCTCACACTGTGAGTAGTCCCTCCAGGGCTGGCTATCGTTCACCATCACCCACTGCCCATCAGTGCCGCATCTGCGACTCACCAGCCCGTGTTTCACTGTGGACACAACGCACCAGCATGTTCTCCTTGGGCTTCCCCAAACCCCTCTCCTGGGATGATAGGTCAGACCCTGCTGAGTGCCAAAGACCTTCTTCCAGGGCAGGCATGAACAGGGCATGAACTCTGCTCAGTGCCCCACACGTCCCCTTACTCCAGGTCTGCTTGTGGGTCTCTCTCCTCCCATCATCAGGCAGGAGGGGAACCCTGAGAGCCTCTACTGCCCAGCATGGCTCAGCTCTGGCTTCCAGCAGTGAGATGGCAGAAGGGCATCCTCACCTTTTTCAAACCAGGGCAGGTAGAAAGGGCAGGAGACGTTGACGGCAGTGCCGGGGCTCCCGTCGGGCCAGCAGGCGTACATGTCGAATGTTCGGTTACAGAACAGCCCTTTCAAGGGCAGCCAGGGGGGAAGAACGGATGGTCAGATGCTGGTGGCACAGTCACATACAGCCCTTCCATCCCAGCACCTCTGGGAGGGCTGGTGTCACCCTGAATGGGCTGTGGTACCCCACACCAGCCTTGGACCCCCCCCCTGCATTCCAGCCCTGGGCACCCCATCTGAGATATGGAGATTCTGGTCTGTCCCTCAGCCATTGGGGTGACCAGTGCAGAGGATGCCGGGGGAGGGATAAAATCCAGCCCTGGCTCTGTGTGCCCTGTGTCTGCCCCCGAGCTGGGCATGGCTGGATACCTGCTGGGTAGGGCTCACTTGCCATCCTCCTCAGACACTCGTCACGGTACCGCAGCCACTCCTTGAAGGTCTCCTCCAGCACCTTGGCCCCACCGTGCTGCAAGCCCAGAGCTGGGTCAGAGCCTTCTGTACCACAACCTGCATCCCTCCAGCAAACCACTGTGTGCTGCATCCTTGGGATGGGCAGGGACACAGTATGGAGCAAGGATGGAGCCCACTCGCCATGGGTCAGAGACTGGCAGTGCCAACCCCACTGCCCTACAGCCCTAGCTTGGCCCTCACCGGTACAGAGGAGAACAGGCACATCCAGGTGAGTTGGACAATGCTCTGAAGGTATCTAGATCCAAGCATGTTCCTCATGGCTCCTCCCACCAGCCTGTGACCAGTGCTCCCAGCGCCAAGGTGCGTCTCAGGCTGAGCTGGGGACCCGAATCCTGGATGAGAAGTGGAGGAATGAGCACAGCTCAGCTCTGCCAGCCACCTCCACTGGTGTGGAGGAGAAGATGTGCTTCTCGAGGCGGCAGAGAAGATCTTGGGCTTGTCCTGCGCTGCCACAGTCCCGGGTCACTTCCCTGCTGGAGCCAAAACCTTTGAAAACGCCAAGCAGAGCAGTCAGGGTTGTAACTGGATCACACCTCTTGGATGAGCCTTGCCAGCTTCCATCCACCGCTGCCGGCCCCGGGCTGCGATGGTGAAGTCGGAGGGGAGCAAAAGCCATCCCGGTAACTGATGTGACAGCCCCAGTGCCACCGCTGCTCACCCCGGCAGGCGGCCGGCACCCCATGGGTGGCCTGTTGCCACCGAGCCCAGGGTCAAGGCTGCGGGGACAACCCCGGGGGAAGGCAGGGAGACCTCGCCGGGGGCT
>JAOXXN010000205.1:2076665-2090834 GCA_026770055.1 Myrmophylax atrothorax
CAAGCTATTGCATGAAGTCAGGGAAGTGTCCTGAAACACTGCCAATAAATCTTGCAATTACTGTTTTCAGTGCACTCATCTGCAATGCTGGAGGTTATTAATTTTCTGAAAATGAACATTTAAAGAAGGGAAAACCCGAATGGTGTTGTAAATGGTCTGGTTTGCAGAGTCTGAGCTGCAGGAAGTGTGCCCTTAAGAGCTGTAAACTGTGGGCCTCCACAGTTAATACTCTCAGATCATTGTCTGATGGAGGACAAGTGTTTAAAGGGTGGGTGATACACTGGGGAGATAATCCATGGAACATTGCCTTTGCTGCTGGGTCTGTACATCAGCATGGTAATGCAGCAGTGTGAAGGGCATTAATATTTCAAAAGACAGAAGTGATAGGCCAGTTCAATTCATTGTGCACAGTTATCACAAAACTGTTAATGAGTTACTTCTCATCTTGCATTCTTTGCCTAATCTTTAATTTTCATACAAATGCTACCTGGTATGTTAGTATTTGCTTTGGAACATTGATGCATTTTGTTCTGGGTTTGGTGTCCCTGCAACTCCACTCAAAGTCAAATATAGGCCAGTATAAAGCATCATTTTTAAAAAATAGTGAAGCATTAGTTTGAAATTGGGCATTGTTTAGCCACTTTAAATCACGACTTTTAGAAGACTGACTTTAGAACTGGGCCTTGAAAAGGGACACGCCAAGTGCAGTGTGCTGAGGGCACGGGGTGAAAAATCAGGAGATGAGGAAGTCCTGAAGTGCAGGCAGTTTTCACTGGGTTCATTAACAAATCCTCAGTGGAAGGCTCTTTAGATGTGCCATGACTAAAAGGATGGTATTTCTTAGACAGAGGAGCGAGCACATGTTTCCTGTGGCACAATGACTGAGTGCACAAGACAGAAACTACTAATCCTGCTGAGGTATTTTGCAAAAAGGTTTGACAGATGGAACCTGTCCTTAAGAAATCCTGTCCTGGGAAAGGACCTTTGCTTCTGTATGTATCTCCAAAGGCACAAAATGTCTCTGACAGCATGGTGAGAACCTCCAGAGAGCAACAGAAGAGGCTTTCATGCTCTATTCTTCATGGTTTGTGGCTAGTTCCAACCTTCTTCAGTGATTTGTGACACCTGAGGGCCCCACTTTTGGCTGGTGTGTTAGATGTCAGGTTTGGTACAATAAGCATGTGACAAACTTGGGACTTCAGCCTGGAGGAAAGCAAACAGGTTTCAGGTTAAAAGCCATGATGCTGCAGTAACCAGTTTTTCAGTGAAATTTTTCTAGTGTTCCTCTCTTACTTTGAAGACCCCAACTCTGCCTTTCACTTGAAGGATGAAATTTGCACATCACAACTGGCTTAGAGCCAATTGCTGCTGTTTTCTTCCATCACAGTTGGGTCTGGGATTCTTGTCACAGAGCCAGTGCTGAGGGCAGTTAAGGAATTGCCCTTCCCCATCTCCCACATTTTCCCTGGATCCTTCACAGGGTTGCTGAGGTGCTTAGAAGATCTCAGGGATGGCATCCTCTGCCTGCGCTTCCCACATGGTTCCACATGGGCAGAAGGAGAATTGCAGTTAGTTCTGGCTTTGTGTGGAGAATTAGAGCTTTGTTGGTAGATAGGAAATTAATTGCCATTAATCTAAGGTTACTTTCATTCTTTTTTAATGTGCAGATTATTGATTTCCATTGGTTATTTTCTTTTGACAGTGCATGGCTAATTAATGCTTGAAGTCAATGGCACTGGCAGAGGCTTTATACTATTAAAGGGGGGTAGAAGAGCATGGTTTATTCTTTCATTCCATTTTATTTCCTGATACCTGTTGCATGGACTAAAATGTATCAACAGCTATGGTAATGTTTAAATGAATTTGAAAACGTGGGAGTTTTATGTTCCCCTAACCTCTCCTTTCTTCTTGCAATCCATTCATTTATAAATATTTAAATGAAAGCTCTTCCTACCTAGTCTTGCACAGGCTGCTAATGTGTCTTATTTCTATCCTAAGTGAAGATGGCTTCCTTTTCCAGGAACTATAAAGGAAATGCCAGCATTTGGCACTAATGGGTTGTCTGGGGTCTGTTTTCACAGTCTGAGCAGTTTTTGTGGAAAGATCATTGGGGAAAAGTGAAGTAAAACTCATTATTTCCTTTAGAAATGTTGACTCTTAATTTGTGCCCAAACCTTTACCTTCTCTGTTGGAGTCTTTTTGCACATAATTTGTATAGGAACTGTGATGAAAGGTTTTTACATTAAATAAATTTCATTGCTCCAATTCATGAAACACTTTAATAAATTACTTTCTGAGTGAAAACAAATTTCAGCTAGAGAAGAGTTTAAGGGAATGGTTCTATTAGATGTATTGGAGATAGATAGTGCTGTAAATGCATGTGCATGTTTTTGGGGAAGAGTTTAAGTCTGTATTTGTTTTCTTGGAAATGTGGTTCTATGCCTTTCTGATTCCTTTGCAAATATATTATTCCCTGAAGGAATAGATAGTTCTTCTGTGTATGTAAACAGCTTCCAAAGTTACTCTATAGTGTAAGAAAAGAACATTTAATTAAAGACAGAGGAAAAAACAAAACCTACGGGTTTTTTGCTGAATTTAGACTTACAACGTTAAGAGTTTTTGGAAAACAAAATAAACACCAAAATTATATCTTCTCATCAGATGAAAATCACAGTACAATTATTGAATTCCATGGGAGCTGTGTGTTTCCAGCCCAGCTGTGGATGAGCACAGTGTCGGTTATTGGTGTCCTGTGCCAGTGCAGTGCTGGAAACACAGAGCTTTTTATTTTAAAATGCATTTAAGTCGTATATTTGGAAGGTAATTTTCAATTTCCAGTGTTGTTGGTCGAGGTCTTGGAGCACAGAAATTGCAGGTAGAATTTGTAGGGGGTAGTGGAGCTGATGAATGAGTTTTGGTACCACACTGTGAGATCCCTGCATGAAAAGCAAGTTCCATATATGGAGAAATACATCTTTGTCTTCATTGTTTCCTTTCATGCCAGGGGCACACTCTGCATTGCATTGCTGTGGAACCCTCATGTTCAGCAGATGTCCATCTGGCTTTGGAAGAGTAACTGGGCATGTTGAGTTCTAGTTTTCTGTAATATGTTTTCTAGGTTTTTTGTTTGAATGGGGGAGATGGAGGTTGGTTTGGATTTGAGGTGGGGATGGGAAATTTTGTTTGCATTTCTTTCTCTGTATTCCTACACACTGAAATGAATGAAGAAAATAAGTAGAAGTTGAAAATAGTCTGTGGTTAGGGCTGCCAAGCCCAAAATCAAGGAAAGCAGCAACAGAATTCATGTCAGTACTTGGGCAAAATGCAGCACTGCTTCCCTATGGATTCTCATTGGGTTTTGGGACCTACACAGCTGAGTGCTGCCATCCTGGGCATGGACAAAGATGTTGGAAAAGCCAGTGGTCCTCCATACCCTAAAAAACCTGTAAGATGGGGGACATGGCCAGATTAATCTCTGGGGGGAAGGCAGGGGTGATGAGGTGATCCCAGTCATTCCTTAGCTCCAAATAAAGCAGTAATGAGCCTTTTAAGGTCAGTTGTGCTTAGTTGAGGAATGGGTGCTCCTGAGTTATCCAACATTGGACGTCCAAAAGTTAAAATTCATGGTTATTTCTAACCCCTGCCTGACCCTTCAGTGCCTCCCACTCTGCGTCTGCCAGAGGTCCTGTGGCCACTTTAGCAGGAGCCTCTCAGGAAGCCACCCTGCTTAGACTTGCTGAATTATTAGACACAGGAAAATAATGAAGCAGAAAAATTCCAGAAGAAAACTGCCTTTGTGCTGGTGGCAGGCAGAAAGATTTCTGACCTTCCTAATGTTGTTTGCATTTTATTTACCTTTAATTAGCTCTAAGCCCTGTAAAACAGAAGAAAAATGAAAATAATCTCTTTTTTTAAGGATATTTAGCTTGTGCAGAAGACAGGCAATGCAGAGGGTTTGCTTTCTAATGCTGCTCTTGGCACATTCCATCTGCGACCTTGAACAAACTGTTTGTTCTCTGTATTGGCTTGTGTAAATAGAATAATTTCTGAATTTTGTAGATTAAAGCTTTTAACAGCCAGATAAAGTGTTTCCCAGTCTCTGAAGGATTAATTGTGATGTAAGTAACAGGGCATTGCTCCGAGTGTTATTTTTATGGGTGCCACAGCTTGTTCCAAAACTGATGGAAGTCACTGAGACTCTTGTGACTGACTTTAGGCAAGAAAGGCTGGAATTAAACTCTTAGGAGAGCCAAAGGCATTTAGATCCAGCTGTGGAACAGAGACGGTGTTAGTTACAGCACAAAGAGTTGTCACTGAGGACATTTAACTTGGATCTCTTTATTCCCAGCTTTTTGGTAAAGGAGCCCTTCCTCCCTGCCGTCACCTCACACTGCAGCTTGACACCCACACAGGGGAGAGGGAGATGTGCGTCGAGACATGGCTGCATTATTACAAGCACTTCAGAACTGAACTACAATAAAATCATTTTATTTGGAATGTTGGAAACATTTCTCCATCTGCCAAATGTTACTTCTGGGTACCAGACACTGCCTGGGGGAGGCTGATAAACGAATTTCTCTCATTTCCTGGGCTTTGGTTATGAAATCGCCACAGAGAGGATTTCTAGTGGAAATTTGTATTTTGAAGTTGTCAGAACTCTGGAGAAATACCTGGTTTACTTCAAGTTGTTTGAAGTGTCCTGTTTCTAACCCAAACCTAACCTATCAATTTGAGGAAAAGGGCTTGCTGGAAAGTGGGAAGCCAAAATTAACCCTTGCAGCTCTAATAGAGAAGAGTTGGAATAATACTGTCCTAAGATTGCTTTGTCCATAACTGTGGTTGTGTGCTACATGGATATAACATCTGTGGGTGTATTTTATATAAGAAATGATTTTGGATGAACTTCCCAGGATCATTTAGCTTGAAGACATGGCATCAGCTGTAAATGGATGGGTGGAACATTTCTCTTGGTGGTTTAGGGACTAGTTGTGTCAATGCATTGGTAGTTGGAAGATCTGAATTTTTACAGCTCAGTTGTAGACTTCCAAAAAGCCATTCTAGTTTGGCAGGGAAGAAAATCCCATCTGAACTGTATTGTATGTCACAGCATTTGTCAAAACCTGTGTGAGCCTGCAAGAAGTTCCACTTAATTAAGCTAAATCAGGAACACTGTCTTCTAAATATCTGGTGAGGTTTTGGTTGTTCATTATTGCTATCCATGAGGCACGAAGTGTAGCCATATCAAAATTTTAATTACAGAAGAGGAAAATGTGCTGATGTAAGGACAAGGATTTTAGGTATTTTTAGCTATTCAAAATGCCTTTTTGTCTGCCCAAAGTGAGCCACCTGGTATTCTGTTGCTAGAAACAGAACCTCATCTAGTGGAAGGTGTCAGTTGGAATGAGATGGGCTTTAAGTTCCCTTCCAACCAAAACCATTCTGTGATTCTGTGATTCAATGAAAACAACAGCCACTCCACTCACTGCTGGTTGAACTTTCCTGGGAATGGAAACCCAAGCTGTATGTCAGTGTTTCCTGAAGGAAAAGTTTACCTTTTCTCTTTGTGGGACAGTTCCTGCTACCACTTTTGATGCACCTTTTCATGATGTCCTTATGTGTCCTTGAGGTGTGAAAGATGCTCCTGAAAAATATACTCCTTTTTGTTGCTTTTTTTCCTGAGAATATCATAACCCTTCATGAAGTTTTCCTATATAAGGTAAGGAAATTCTGTTTCTAATATTGTTGCAGAAGACTGTGGATAAAAAGGAGAAGCTGGAAAGATTTTTGCCGTACTGGGTGTGTTGTTTTTTTGGTGACCCTACTCTTTTTTCCTTTAAAAAACAACCAGCAATCTCCCATTGCCCGTGCTGCCCAAGGCTATTTCTATCTGTATTAGGAATTCCCCTCACAGGCTTAACTTCTGCTCTTCTAGAAGAGAACGTTCACTGTCATCTTCCCAGACTCTGGAGGAGACATACCAAGCCTGATTAAGGACCCATGAAGTGACACACTGTAGTCCTGAGGACTAATCCAAAATGTAGCAATTCAGTGTGTCATCAATCCTTAAACAAAGTAAGTTAAAGGTGAGGATTTTGAGGGTGTAGGAAGGGCACAGTAAGCACATGTTGAGTTTGTGAGCCGAGGATCAATCAGTGGCATCAACTGTTGATGCAGAAGAGTGAAGGACGCGATGGGGTGTGTGGGGACGGAACAGAGCAGCATAACTTGGGGCCTGTCACAGGGTTATAGAATTCCCTTTCCTGCCTCAGCAGAACTTCATGTGCAGATGACTTCTGATCTGTGTGGGCAGGCTTTCTGACTCTTTTTGGTCCACAGAAAAAGTATGTTTTCCCGTTATTTCTCTCAGGTCTCCTTGTGACATGGTTTTTACATGCCAGGATAGCAGGGAGTTTGGACACTGATTGAGACTCTGTGTTGCTGAGTAGGGGAATGTTTCTGGATTCCGTTTGAGGACTGCTGAGATGAGCATGAAAACAAGCAGATAGCCTGGAAGTGGCAAAATTCTCAATTATCGGTACTTTTGAACTCTTGAGGGGGAAAATGGGGTTTTGGGAAGGGTCAGATTCCTTCAGAAGCTCTGGATTATTTTTAATGTCTCTTATGTTTCTGTTCAACGATACCTAATTATCCATTCTCTGTATTAGCCAAATGTGATCCCAGTATGTGTTAGTAAACTCACTGAATAATAAACTTTTCAAAAGGAAAGTTTATGGCCTGCATGGACAGCTGGAGTTGCCAAACCTGTTTGCAGGGAGCAGAGGCTGTAATGCTTTCTGGATTAAAGCTGAACAGAACAGTGGCAGTGTCTCTTCTGCATTCATCAGGCTTAGAACTCCTGGAAAGCACAGAAGAATTTTACCTGTGGTCAAAAATTCATTGGAGTCACAGACTGGTTTGGGTTGGAAGGGACCTTAACGCTCATCCAGTTCCACCCCCTGCCATGGGCAGGGACACCTTCCACTATCCCAGGTTGGTCCAAGCCCCATCCAACCTGGCCTTGGACACTTCCATGGATGGGGCAGCCACAACACTCTTGGAGCTTTGGATGCAGCCCAGGATACACCCACTAAAAGGAGCCAATAAAAGATATGTCTTCCCTAAGGATCCTGGAGGGGCAGAGAGGTCCTTGTGTTTCCACATCCAGAAAACTTAAGGCTGCAGAGCCTTGTGGAACAGTTCTTTAGTGTCAGGAAAGGCAAGTCCTGCTTTCCTACATTTTCAGTTTGAGCCAGCTGGATGTCTGGCACTGAAGCTGCAGGAGGGTTTGGTAGGGTATTTGATAAGGTCAATGGCTCTGTATTTGTGTCCTTCAGGAGGATGGATTTTTGCTGACTGATGTCAAATTCCTGGTTAGATGAACCAGTTACTTCGTTACCGTTTGACAGAGGGAGGCTGTGCTGTGACAGCCACCTGAGTGTGGTGACAGTCATGGTGACCCGTGGTCCTGTGCCAGGCTGGTGTTGCAGCAAACAGCAGGACCTCAGCTTCTGGCCTCTGCCACACGGCTGGCTGCTCATCTGGTATCTCTGGACACAACCTTGGGACTCCTGTCCCCAAAATCTGCTGTGGCCTTGTCCCTCATTGGTGTGTGACCTCAGGGTTTGTCACTCAGCAGAGACAGAGACCTGAGCCGAGGAAATCCTTTACACAGATGAAGTTTTGACGGCTTTAATATTGTGTTATTTCCTGAAATGGCTGCAGTACAGTTTTGCTCTAAGGAAATTTCACTTTTGATGCTCAAACTGGTGCAATCTGGGCAGAACTGGCTTCCGTGTGAACTCTCCATGTACCGTGGGGGTGTCCTGGCAGGCCAGGCTCTGTGCTGCTGTGTTGTAGCAGTCAGCTGATTCTTTATTAGAAATCTTTCTTTGCAATCAAATTCTCTTTTACAAAGAAAATTTTTGAGTCTAAACCAACCAATAATTTGTTAATACTGCCAGGTAGGTTTGTCCAAAGTGAGATTCAAAACTTGACAAATTAGTCTCAGCCTTTTCATGCAGCACCAAATAGTCCAACCAGGGAGAATAACACCACCAGCAAATGGTGTCTCTTGTGTGCTCTCATGTGTTTTCTTCAATTAGTTCATGGCTTCCCTGATTTTTAGTTACTGTTTATCAGGTAAAGTTGTAGCCAGGGTGTTCCCTGGATACTGGGAACAGAAGGTCTGGGAAGTGATAAACAATCAGCTTGTTCATGAATACCTCTGGTTTCATGGAGGTTTGCTTTCTCCTGTTGGAATTACCAGGCTTAGTCCTGTACTGTTCTCGCTTTGATATTTTTTCTGTGTTTTTCATCCCTCCTGAGAACTCTTATTATTAATGGTTAATTTAAAGGGAACCTCTGGAGTATCATAATGTGTGTTCTGATGAGTACACCTAATTACAAAGAGTACATTAGATGAATGAGGCCATATTTTTAATTTGCACACTTATTTTTGAGCACAAGGAATTGTGAGTACAGCCAGTGGCAATGAAATACCTGGTGTTTGGGCAAATTTAGAAAATTGGTTTTGCCTTCAAGTAAAGCCTGTTTGTATCAAGAGATTTAGGCAAGAACAGATGGTCCTTTGTGTAAAGCCAGGCTTTAAAAATCCCAGTTGTGAAGTGTCTGTGTGTTTTATATTGGGTAGGAGATAACCACTGAGGATGAGTTGGGCTGAAAAAAAAGTGTTTCTTTGCTCATGCAGGGAGTCAGAGATAAGTCACAGGGGTTGTGTTAGATTAATTTTATTTAATTTGCTCATGGCTTTACAATATTGAGATGGACGAGCTTTGGTATTTGAGAATAAATGCTTTTCCCAGCATTCTCTTAGTCTTTGTGGGGTGTTTATCCAGGCATGTTAATGTGAGCTGCCTTCCTTGTAATCCCTTGCTATATGGCCAGTTGCAAGGTCCTTCTTGAAAGGAGGGCCTTCTTGAAATTAAGGCCTACTAAAACTAAGGCCTAAACTACCACAGAGATGTTAAAAATAAAAGTTTGCTCTTTGGAGTGTTCATAGGATAACAAGAAATAGCCCAGTGGGGGGTACCCAGGGAAGCTGTGACAAGCATCCACGAAAAAAATTGTGGACAGCTTTGATAGTCTAAAATATATTTATTTTTTCCATGATATATCAATTATATATTAGTATTTTTTTCCATTATATTTAATATTTTTCCACTTAAAGTTACTACTCCAAAGAATCAAAGTCAGGTTAATTCTGCTGTTTGTAACAATGGAATGAAAATGTACATTTGAAGGCAGAGTTTTAGGGGTGAGTTGTGTGTCCAGAGTATTCTCCACTCTGTCTCTTGGGGTGTGAGTGGGTTAATTGCCCAGACCTTGAACAGAACCTTGTTCTAGAAAATGATGTGGATTTTTGCATGAAGACTGTCTGTACAGGAAGCAGAGTGAGGGCAGAAGAAGAAAAGACATTAAACTTGCATAAATTATTCCTGAATTATATATTATAACTTAAAAGGGCAGATCTTCAGAAGTTTCTCTAAATTCATCAGTCCTCTGCCCCAACTCCTCACTGCAGGGCCCTGTGTATGTGTTCTGGAGTGTTTCACTGAGTGAAAATTGGTGAGGGAATGGTTTATAATTAAAAACTACAATACTTGCTGTTTCTTTTATCTTTTTTGCTAGTGAGGAGGAAAACAATTCCCTTCTCCTGCTATTTAGTTTGTGGTGTGTTGGCACAGTGGCAGAGATCTCACTGTTGCTGTCAGAGCCAAGTGCAGTTGGCAGGGCAGTGTCAGCACCAGGCTGGGCCTTGCAAAGGCCTCACAAATAAACAGGGATTTTTCTGAGCTTCCAAATGTTTGATGTTCCCAGAATAGGCCCTAAACTACGTTACTCTTGCCCATCTTCCTCCAAGAACATCTACCTATGGAATTATTCAGGAATTTGTGTCGCGCAGACTCCTCGTGTCTTGTTTTCATCCAAATGAACTTTCTGCTTTGGAGTTTGCATTTCTCTGTGGATAGAGGGATGTTCACAAGCACTTTAGACAGTGTAAGCTGTCACTGCCACAAACAGATGTAACTCCTGTCATTCTCCCCAACATAATATTTCTACTTCTTGTGCCAGAAAAAAAGCTTTTGTGCAGCTTGTGGACGGATGGCTCAGAGACCTGATCCAGCAGAGGAATTAAGCTCAGTAGAAAAAGAAAGCTGCCTTTTTGGTTTTGGTGTTTGGTTTTGGTTTGTTTGGTTTTTTTTGGCTGGATGAGCTCTGGTGTTGGGTTCTCCCTACAATTCCCTGGACTTGAGTTGTTGGGGAGGGAGCAGGCTCTGCTCATACTTACCTGTGCAATCTGGAGCATCTGGTGTGGTTTTAGCAAAGTTGTTGCATTTGCTTCCAGAATTCGCCCTGAAGTCAGCTGGGTTTGCCTGTTGCAATGTGCATAAAGGATTTTTAGGTTCTTAGTCAGGTTTTTCTAGAGAGGTGCTTTTTCCATCTTTATCCACCTGTTACCAAATGTTTTGCCAACATAAGATGGTTTTAAGGACTTTGGGCTGCATAATTCCCTCTCCTCCTCCCAAGTAAGGAAGGCAGTGTTTTTTATATAGTGACCAGATCCGACCAAGTAAGACACAGACAAGTGCACCCCTAAGTACCTGTGTCCTCAAAATGACTGAGAATGGAAAAGGTTTTTTCCCATCCTTTGGGATCTAAACAAGGCTCACAGGGGTTTTTTGAGGAGTTTGAACCACTTGATTATCAGAACCAGAGAAGCCCAAACAGCTGCAGAATGCAATTTTCACATGGGCATAGGAGGCACACGTGATAACCCAAATTGGCAGGGTCTCCCAAGGATCACAAGTCCAATTCCTGGCCCTGCACAGAACATACCAACAATCCCACCATGTGCTTGAGAGCTTTGTGCAAATCCTCCTTGAGCTCTGGCAAGCTCGGGGCTCACTGTCCCAGCTGCCTGGCAGAGTTTGGTGCTTTCATAATCCTTCTTGCTCCACAGTTTCTGGGACACTGTGCTCATCTACCTTCACTGCTGTTTTCATGGGTTGTGTTGTAAAGGTGAAGGAATCTCTGTCCCCCATTTCAAAAATCTGCCTCCAAGAACATTTTCAGTCAGACAGTAGCACTTAACCTTGTTTTGAAAAGATGCATTGTATTAATCTCAGTCTCACTTAACTGACTTTTTCATCATCTCCTGGTCTTTAAATCATCTCACCTTTGGTGAATAAACACTAATTCCTACCCCATTTATTATGCAGATGATCCTATCATTGTTGCTTAATCACACTCAGTTCTGCATATATTAGTTCGTTTGTGCAGTGTTGAAATATATTGGTGTATTTTTATTTCATAGGAAGCAAGAACAGAATCTATTGCCAGACCTTTGGAGATAAATGAGGCTGAGAAGGTGATGAAAATTGCCATTGACAGTGTTCTGGTAAGCAAAATGATACTTTTTTAATTGTAAAATTATAAGATCTCTGCTTCAAGAAGAATGTAGCTCTTTTTATCAACAAGGAATGAGGTGAAGCACAGAGGGTGGCTGTGAGCTGGCAGAAATCACATCTGCAGGAGAAAGTGTGAGCAAATGTAGGAGCAGCACCTAGAAGACGACCTTAAGATCCTCTCTGCTGCACTGTCACACTGTATAACTGTTGGTTCAATGTGCAGAAACATTCTTTCATCAAATAGCTGCACTTGGCCTCTCTTTTGGGAGAAAACACGTTTTAGTCATACTCCCTGCCACTCTTAAAGCTTTGCCTCAAAGGCTCAACAGATGGGATAAAAAGCTTAAATCAGCACAGAAATCTAAATCCCACAGTTTGTCTAAGATGCATAAACTCTGCAGTCATGGCTTCAAGAAGTGACCTTGGTGGCTCAAAATGTTTGGGTACCTCTGGAGGTGGGAAGCTGGTCTCTGGAAGCAGGATAGCTGAGCTAAAGGGTGAGAAGAGCTAATCAGTGCTAATCACTGTGCTCACCAGTGCTTTGGCAGTGCATTATTGTGGTTGACATTTTGGAGGAACTTTTGTCTGGCACAGTCTTGGCAGCTCTGTCCTTGCTTCAGTGCTTGAGTTCTTGAATTTCTGACCCTTCAGCTGCACTGTGGGAGGAAGGTGGTTCTTTAACTTGCAGTGATTGCTATCAGTTATTTAAGTGCAGACTGTATCCAGTCCAAATGTGGAATTACAAGGAGTGGAGTTGCAGCTTTAAATAGGCAGTGCATAATCAACAGATATTCCAGGTAATCTTCCCGTATGTTTCTGCTCCTGCTCACAGTCTCTGTGACTACTAAAGGTGTTACTATGCATTTCTCAATTCTAGCAGTAGTAATGATGAGCTAAAAGCTGCATAAGAAGCATGACTGGCTTACTGGGAAGCAGCAACATGTACCTCAGCTAATTAATTCTGGCCCAGTTAATTAAATGATCTGTTGGAGCTGAGCAGCACCAACAGTTGCTGCTGGAATTTCAGCAAGTGAAGTCCTCTCTCCCTCTCAAAAGGTGCTCATGGTTTCCTAAGCACAAGCACATTGACTGTACTCAGCTCATCCTCCTAAACTGGAATATTCCCACTTCCCCCTAGTGTGGCACCTGTGTCAGTGTACAGGATGCCTCCCATATTTTGAAAAAACTGGTAAATCAAGGTAGAAAAGTGTCAAGTTATTCAGATAGAGTAAGTTCTTTATTAAAGTAACCTCTATCTTGAAAAGAAAAAAAATATGGAAACATAAAATTTCCTAAAATAATAATAAGAAACAAATGCATTTGTCATCTGTGTTTATTCAGATAGAATTGTGGAATCATTAAGGTTGGAAAAGACTTTAATTATTTCATTAAGATAGGTTCCAAAAAGACCTTAATGATTCCAAAAGATGGGCTTCTACCTATCTTTTACTGCTTTGTCAGTGAGAAGGAAAATTAAAGCTGTGGCGTTTTTTCCCCTCTTCTTTTTTAAAAATAAGGCATTTTAAATTTGTAAGTGTCCAGTTAGTTTGTTAACCTGGCCACAAAGAACTTTTTAATTTCCAGTGCCTGCTTGAATAAACACAGATGAGATTATACAGAACAATGTTCAGCATCTGAAAGATAACTCTAATTATTGCAGTGCCAGCCATGGTTTTCACCATCCTTTTCTTTTAGGAACAAGTCCAAAAGATGAAAGACATGTTGAATAATGTGGCTTTGGACGAAGCCAATTTGGAAGTCAAGATTGAAAAACGAAAATTGGAACTGGAAAGAAGCCAGAAGAGGCTACAGACTCTACAGAGTGTTCGGTAAAGATTATGAACCGATTATCTATTTCATAAATGAGTTTTAGCATAAAGAGTGGAACAAGTGCAAACAATCCCTCAGTTCCCAGAGGCTTCTACCATTGTATGGCTCAGCTTCATGAACGAAGGTTTGGGCAGGGCTCTCCCCACGTGGGTGGCCCTTCCAGCCTGCGCAGTGGATTGTTTAGGTGAGGCACAGCGAGAGCAGAACTGGCCCCACTGTTTAACTCCTAAGGTTCATCTGCCACAGCCGAGCGAGCTTGGACGGTGACAGGGAAGTCCTCGGGGCTAGAACCTACAGCCCCTGGTATTGCCAGAAGGTCTGCCATCCCAGTACTAACTGGGGCTGACCCTGCTGAGCTTCCAAGATCGGATGGGATTGGGTGTCAGGGAGGCATTTACCGGCCTTCTTCTACCATTAACCATCAATGAAAAAATTTGTTCTGTGTCCCTTGCTAGGATCCATTCCTCTGGGCAGTGGAACAGCCAGATATAAAATCTTTAGAATCCCAGACTGGTTTGGGTTGGAAGAGACCTTAAAGCTCATCCAGTCCCACCCCCTGCCATGGGCAGGGACTCTTTACACTAGATCAGGTTGCTCCATCCCTGTCCAGCCTGGCCTTGGACACTTCCCAGGGATGGGGCTGCCACAGCTTCTCTGGCAACCTGTGCAAGGGCCTCACCACCCTCACAGGGAAGAGTTTCTTCCATGTATCAAACCTAAATTTCCCCTCTTTCAGTTTGAACCTGTTATTCCTTGTCCTATCACTACAGCTCCTGATGAAGAATCCCTTTCTGGCTTCTTTGTAGCCTCTTCAGCTACTGGAGGTATCAAGGTGTAATTGTAATCCAGTACCAAGTGTAATTGTAATCCTCAGGTTATGAGAATAAGCATCACAAGTCGGGCCCCAGAT
>JAOXXN010000205.1:2122549-2157581 GCA_026770055.1 Myrmophylax atrothorax
ATTAAAATTGTAATTCTGACTCATAATCTCTTGTGTGGAGTTCCTTTCTCCTGCTGGTTTACCTCTAAACCAGCACACACTGCCATTTGACTTGTCCCTAAAATGTAAACTCCGAGCTTTGCCCTTCCTTTTCCCTTACTGTAACCATGAGCCAGGTTTTATGGTCCTTCTCTTTGCTCCTGCAGGAAGAGCTGGCGCATGGGTCGTGGGAACAATGCAAGGTGGAGACATGGAGGAAGATGTAAGTTACTATCCCATGTGTCTGTAGAGCTTCTCTAGCGGAGCTTTAGAATGCCAGCCCTTTCTGCAGCTACAGAAACACCTTTTTACCTACTGAATCCTCATTCCCCAGGCCTGCTTTTCTCCTCCTTTCCTCTGGCTGTGCTCTCTCAACAGCATAGACACAGATTGCCCTATTTTTCCTGTGCTCTTGAAGTCTCATCTGGCAGTACAGAACTAGTGGCACACAGGCTACAGGAATGCTGTTGTAGTGAGCTGCGGGGGCAGATTGCTGGGAGGAGGGATCAGTGCAGTGCAGCAGGAGTTAGGTACATGGACTAAAAACATGTGCCTTGGACCCTCTCCATGGCCTGTACTGGCAGCATCAGTCATCCAGATGATGGGACAGGGTTTGTCCCTTGGGATTCCTGCTGTCCCAGGGCTCCTGGCTTTGCATTGGGTTATGGTTTATGTGGTAAGCAGACAAGAGTCTAAAAGGCACACATAGGCTTGTACAGGAGTTCTATGTCTGTGCCCAGCCTTTGACATCTGTGGGCAACCTTTCTTGTCTCTGGGCACACCTGAGTGGCTAAAGCTGCTGACATTCTAAGAGCAGTGGGGCTGTCCTGTTTTCCACATGATGATGGAATATTGTTCTGAAGAGCGCTAGCAGGCACAGGCCAAAACTGTGCTAGGAAACAGTAGAACTATGATGACTGTGGGCTTGGGTTTGAACATGTGCTGCTGTTAATTCCCAGTGTGGATGGAGCCTTTCTATCTCCCTGTCCATCAGACAAGCCCCCAAGTGCTGCCTGTCTTGAGGGGGGCAGTTCAGACATCTCTGTGAATCCCAGACTGGTTTGGGTTGGAAGGGACCTTAAAGCTTATGTCATTTCACCTCCCTGCCATGCGCAGGGACACCTTCCACTGGGCCAGGTTGCTCCAAAACCCATCCAACCTGGCCTTGAACACTTCCAGGGATGGGGCAGCCACAGCTTCTCTGGGCATCCTCACTTTGTCTGTGGAGAGAAACTTGGAGCCCCTGCTCTGCTCTTTGCTCCTGCCAGACTGTGTGTGGCTGTTGTTGCCTCCTGGGGCATGATTTATGCCCTTGGCATTCAGACCCATTTCTGAATGTAGGTCAAGATATCACCTTGTTGTCCTCGACCATGTTCCTGGCAGATTAGAATAGTCATCCTCTGTGATTTCTCGTCCTTTTATACTTTCCTGTTCATAGCTTTCTCCCTGTTGGTACAGCCCCAGCATATCGAGGTGTGGAAAGCCCAGGCCTTCAGCCTCTGCTTGCCTCATCTGCAGCCACTTCAGTTATCTGAAGTCTCTGCCCTTGGAATCAGCCTCTCAGCAGGCCCAGGGGCTGAGAGGCTCACTCGGGAACCCTCACAGGTGTCTGAGATCAGGGAAGGAGACTGGTGAGGCTGGTCTGAGCCCCTCAAGGAGTTCATGAAGTTAAAGAATTGGGAATAGAGCAGGTTTCAGCCTGCCCAAGAACCAGCAGCTGTATGCCCAGCCTCTGTCACTTGCTGGTTTGGCACATGATGCCAGAGCTGTGCCTGCCTTTGCTGCCTTCTCCCCTGCTCCCATCGTGGTTACTTTCTGTTTTCTTTTATGTTCTTGTACATTTTTTCCCTGCTCTGCTTCTCCTGTTCTTCCACTCTGGTTCTCCAAGGGGACACCTGCCCCAGCAAGGCCAGGCCCGCAGAAGGTCACCACCAAGGCACAGGTGGGTTCCTCTTCTGCAGTTAATTTTCTTCCATTTCACCTTGGTTCTTTGGTCCCACAATAGGTATTGCTTTAAAGTTAAATACCCTGCCAGGTCTTTAATACCCCAGATCCAGCAGAAGTTGAGTTCATGTTTGCTAGCTCCAAGAGGTGGGGAAGGAAGTTTGCAATTGATTGGGAGTGCAGGGAGGGAGCCAGTGCTGCCATCCCTTGCTTTTGGGCTGGCAAAGAGGCCTTGCCACGGGAGAGCTGAACTGGATATGGCCTTTGTTTCCTTTCCTTCAGGAGGACTCGGGGGATAGTGAGATTGACCTGGATGGAGATGATGAGGAGGATGATCTGGAAGATGACAGCATGGAAATCTCCCCAGGCAAATCCACTCATCGAGCAAAGAAGCCAGAGCCATTGGAGCAAAGTGATAATGACTTCTGACCCTTCAGTAGCAGGAGGCATCTTGAAACAAACTTTGGAGAGAATGCAGGCCAGGAGCAAATATCCTGCCATCTGAAAAGCACATGTCAGCATGAAGTCAGGAGTTGGTAAATAATGTTCATTAAACTTTAAAATTAAACTTGGATTGCCAGGCTTGTGACTCTCAAAGCATAAGCAGTTTATCCATAATGAGAATCACAGTAATGTGATGTTATTTCCATAATTGCTCTAAACTGGCTCTCGTGCACTGCAGTGCCAGCAGTCTCACTCCAGTGAGCACCGTGTGCCTGATTTCCCTGCATTTTATTATGTCCAAACAGATTTTTTTGGCTTAATAAAACTGGATGAAAAGCTGCTCTGGGAATGCATTTAAATTGATTGTAAACCTGGCTTAAATCTATTTATCCTAAACATATCCTTTACGTAATCAAGGGCTTGTCTCTGCAAAGAGCAGCTCCAATTAGACTGAGAGAGTGACGTTAAAACTGGGAAACAAGTGAAGGGGCTCTCAAATACCACAAAGAGTATTTCAGCTCTGTCAGTGGGAATTGTCTCGAACTTCAGTAGGCTGATCTTGAGTGTCCTGAGAGCAGCCTGAGAGATGTGCTGTAACTAAATTTGTATGAAATTAACCCTTTAGTTATACTGGGGCTACCAGGGTAGACTCAGATTTAGGCATTCAGATGGGCCAAAAGCTGGGCTTTTGTTCAGTATGTTGTGCTGATGCCATCAGTGAAGTTGTATTCAGGTTGGTCTGGGTGTTGCCTCTTTTCTTTTAGCTCTTCTTTAGCATCACAGTTGTCTTCAGAGGAACAGGAATCAGTGCTTGATTAGAAGAGTTCATTGGGGTGTGTGTTCATCGAGGCAGTCAGGGTCCTCACTGTGCTGCTGTCCTTCACATTTTTACACCAGCAAAGTACTTTGCTTTCTACCCTATCTGAAGTCTAGACTTATGTCCGTTCCCTCCATTAATGAAGGAAGGAATACACAAGTTACTTGAAAAATCAAGAGGCTTTTCATCTCTGACCCCAAGGGTGGAACTGTCACACCCAAAGAAGTGCCCCATCAGCAGAGCTCAGAGCTTGAAATGCCATGTCAAGCTGGGACAAAAGCTGACAGGTAAATATAGCCAGTTTTTAGGTGGTAATGGGGCATGTGTGGGTGCAGTGATACGCTGAACTGACTGGTTGACGGTTTGGACACTTTTTTTGCACTTCTTAATTGGCATTGTGCACCCTACTTTGAAGGAGGCGGATACCGAAGATGGCAAACACTCACTGCAGAGCCATTAGGGTGGTCCTCTGACAGCCAAGGTGAAGGTGTATTTGCTTACCACATCTCTCTCCTGGGGGGTGGGAATGTCCTGATTTGAGGACCTGTGCTCAGAATGTTTTTCCATGTTATACAGGGAATCCACTCTGATCCTCCATGTGTGCTGTTCAGATTGGAGGCGAGAAGGTTCAAAGGGACACCTTAGAGTCCTTTCCAGTGCCTAAAGAGAGCTTGAGAGGGACTTTGGACAAGGACCTGGAGGGACAGGACAAGTGGGAATAGCTTCTCACTGCCAGAGGGTAGGGTTAGATGGGATATTGTGAAGACATTCTTAGCTCGTGAGGGTGGTGAGGCCCTGACACAGGTTACCCAGAGAAGCTTTAGCTGCCCAATCCCTGGAAGTGTCCAAGGCCAGGTTGAATGGGACTTGGAGCAACCTGGTCTAGTGGAAGGTGTCCCTGCCTATGGCAGGGGGTGGAATGAGATGATCTTCAAGGTCCCTTCCAACCCAAACCAGTCTGTGATTCTGTGATATATCTGACCCATGAGAATGACTTCCTGTAAGACTGGGTCTAGTCTCCCATCTGGCAGTTTCAGAGTTACAGTTTTCTGTGTTATTTCCTATATTATGGGCCCAAGTAGAAAATTGACTTCATAGCTTGTGTGCACACAGAGCCTCTCTTCAGACAGCACTGCCACGCAGCCTTCCCGCATGACCAGCCAGGATTAGCGAAGCTCCAGTTTGTGTTGCAGCTTCTTGTGCCAGGCCAGAGTAGCAGCACCATCAGCAGCCACCCCTGTGCCAGTGAACTGAGCTTTTGGCTCGCGGTCTGCAGCCAGGGCTGTGGAGCACAGCTCACCCCATATGTCATGCAATGCAAGACGAAGGCTGCACAAGGCATCTTCTCATCCAGAAACCAGTTTATTTCCAAGTGTGTACATATCCACAGCTCAGTGTGGCATTTCTGGGATCAGCCCCAAGGTCCTGCAGCAGTCACTGCCCTGAGTGTGCAGCTCTGGCTGGGGTGGACTTGGGAGGAAGGGCAGTGGCTGGAGCGGGCTCTGGGAGGTTGCATATATTGGGTAATGGTTCACCTGCAAACCTGGCACCTTCTGGAGAGTCACTGGGTCTCTGCCACACACACAAACGCATCACCTGTCACCTCTGCTTTCAGCAGCCTGCCCAAAATGTGATGTGCTAGGGGAGATGTTTGCCTGCAGGTGGGACATTGGGAAGACAAGGTCACAGAACTTGTCACTAATGGCAACAGCAGGAAATCCAAGAACTCCAGCCTGAACTTGAGGGGCAGCGAGCTAAGGCAGTCCTGGTGTAGCACCAAGACACATGTGCTAGACAGCTCATGCCTTGGGTTGCCTGTCCCTTCAACAGAGAACAACTCTACCAAACCCTTCAGGCATATCTGGCCAGCACCAACCTGTTACTGATGGCACAGCAACAGCACAGGACCCTGCTGCAAGTGCCCAGGTCCACAGCATTGCTCTTATCTGAGCAAGGCATCAGCAAACCTCTAGTGTCCGTATGGGATTTCAAGGGGAGATTACAGGACCAGGCTGTATGTAACCAGGTGAGAAGGGATTGCATTGAATCCTGTCTGCATTTAACCCAGTTCTTCTGGGATGCTTGCCAGAAGCAGAAGACAAAGAAGAGCTGGCACTGGAAGCAGAGCCCTGGAGCCCCACTGGGGGTGCTGCAGCCTTTGCCCACAGTGACTCAGGCTGGAACAGAGAGCAGCTCCAGGATGCACCTTTTCTGAGTCAGGGTCCAAGCACAGCACTGTAACCCCATGGAGATCGTAGGAGGGGTTGCTGCCGCCAGAAGATAAATCACCCATGAAACCAAGGTCTGGCGTGTTGGGTCTGGCCCTTCCTCCCTCCTTTTTGCATTTTACTTACTCCTTGAAGCTCCCCCAGAGCCTGGATGAACAGGGACACTGGCATACATCCCTCAGCTTTCAACACCAGCAAGTCTTGACCCTCCTGCACTGCTGATTCGGACACTCTCAGTCCTCCTCGGCCACACCAGGGAGCTCAGGAGCTCTCCATGCCTCAGGTTTCCTCCCTGAGATGGGGGCCAAGCAGCTCCCTGCAGTCACACTGGCCAGAGGGACCCACTGGGCACCCTCTGCGCTGCAGCCAGCCATCCTCACACATCCACGATGCAGTTGGGGGAGTTCATCTGGATGGTGTTGGAGATCATCTTGGCTCCTGATTGGCCGATAAGATTCCCCTGCAGGCTGGGAGCAAAGACAAGAGAAGCTCAGGCTTGGATATGAGGTAAAGCAGGATCCTTGAGGGGCACAAGAGATGCTTCCCAGCTTCGCACCAGCATCACCTGCACCCTCTCCACTCCATCCAGAAGCTCTTGCTTGGAACCCACTCCCAGGAGACTCGATTTGAGAGCCCGAAGGCAGCTAGGAGAAAGCCCCTGGGGAGCTGGAGTGGCTGAGCCCCTTCTTCCCTGTGATATTTTATAGACTATTTTGCTTTTGAAGTGGTTCTTTGCCACAGAGTCATCCCTGGAGAGGAGCTGGGGGATCTGGAGCTGTGTGGGCACTGTGGCTGTCATACCTGGAGCAATATGGGATGCCTCTACCCTGTTTGGGAGGTCTCTGTGTGGCAGCCAGGAATGGGCAGGAATGGTGGGGAAAGTCCCTGGATGGTTCCCATTGTCTCCCCCATCCCTGCCTTTACCATCCAGTACAGCAGCCACTTACTTCACATAGGTGAGCCCATGGTTGCCCTTCAGAGCAGTGGCAATGCAGATAGCTCCATCCATGCCCAGGGAGTTTTCCTGCAGGCTGAGGGAGGCAGGAGGGTCAGAAAGCACCAGCCAGGAAGATGTGGCCGGACACAGAAGGGAAGGTATGGCTTGGACACTGGGAAAAGCCACCTGCTCAGGGGTTTGCCCCACTGAGAACTGTTGGCCTGGCCATCCCCTTGCTGCTCCCTCCAGGAAGGTCTGGAAAGGCTCTTCCTGTCTCACCCCAGGGAGTGGAATACCTACTTGAGCCAGCGGAGGCTGCGGTTCACCTTCAGTGCATTGGCCATTGCCTTGGCCCCTGCCACACCAATGGAGTTTCCCCGCAAGCTGAGAAGAAAGGCAGGAGGTGAGGAAGGACAGCCTGGGATGATCCCAGGTGGGAAGAGATGGAAGAGGTGGTCCCACACCAGGGAGCCAAGGGATGAGCAAACCAAGTCTGGTAGGAGACAAGGGTGGAAGTCATGCTGAGGTAAGGACCAGGGGCTCGGACACCTCAGGGATCAGTGTCACAGCCATGGGGGACTTGATGGCCCCCCTGAGCACTTACTCCAGGATCTGCAGGCTCTTGTTCACCATCAAGGCCTCTGCCAGGGCTTGGGCACCAGCCACACCAACCGAAGCCACTTGCAGGCTGCAAGGGAACAGGGACTCTTCAGCACACATTGTGAGGTGGCCATGCTGTGCTAATTAGACAAACTACTGAGGCTGCGACACCAGGGTCCCGCCACAGCCTACATACTCACTGGAGATCTGCCAGGGTCGTGTTGACCTTCAATGCGGCAGAGAGGGCGGCCATTCCCTCGTCTCCGACTGCATTTTCCTGCAAGCTGAGACACCCAAATGCTGCATCTGCCCGTGGCCTGGGCACCCCAAGGAGGAAGAGGGACAGCGAGCACAGGGCACAATGTGCCCCGCATTCCCAAATGGCTTGGAGCAGGCCCAAGCCACCAGGCACTTGGAGCAGCCCCAAACAGTCACATGCAGTGGGGACACAGCAGCCCCAAAGTACCTAACAGGGGCTCTTAGGGAGATGGAGAGGGACTTTGGACAAAAGCCTGGAGGGACAGGACAAGGGGGAATGGCTTCCCACTGCCAGAGGGCCGTGTTATATAGGCTATTAGAAAGAAAGTCTTAGCTGTGAGGGTGGGCAGGCCCTGGCACAGGTTGCCCAGAGAAGCTGTGGCTGCCCCATCCCTGGAAGAGTCCAAGGCCAGGTTGGATGGGGCTTGGAGCAACCTGGGCTAGTGGGAGGTGCCCCTGCCCATGGCAGGGGGTAGAACAAGATGATCAAGAGCCCCTCCAGTAGGAAGGTGCTGTCCAGGACCCATCTGCCCGTGTGCCCACTTACTCAAGGCTGGCCAGGCTGCTGTTGGACTGTAGTGCTTGTGCCAGGGCCATGGCAGCATTTACCTGGATGAAGTTCCACTGCAAGCTGCAAACAGAAGAAAATGGGAGGTGAAGCCTGGAGCTCTGAGCGTGCCCTAATCCCTCCAGGCTCCGTACACCTTTGGATCCATCCAGCATGATGGAGGCTGCGATGTGACCCCTGAGCAAGACCCCACGGGTCCATCCGGGTTGGCACAATACACCTCCCATCGAGGGCAACCCAGGGGTGCCACTTTCACAGCCTGGAGGGGCTGAGGGCCAGGAGCAGTGTCCCTGCTCTGTGTCCACACAAGGGGCTTCAAACCAGGCCAGATCCAGGGGGAAACTCACTGAAGGGATGTGAGCGCCCGGTTCTCTTTGATGGCTAAAGCGATGGCTTTGCCTCCTTCATCATACAGCAGGTTCGCTGCTAAGCTGGAGACAGGGATAGAGGACACAAGTCACACACATAGGCTTTGGGACAACTCCAGGGACACCGTGCAGCAATCTGGGTGCCCTCCTGGGGCCCACTGGACTTACTCCAGCTTCCTGAGGGTGCTGTTGGTCTGCAAGGCACGAGCGATGGCAGGGCCCCCCTCCTTGCTGATGGAGTTCTCCCGAAGGCTGGAGGAAGACACAGGGCTGGGAGGAGCAGCAAAGGCAGGGCATCAGCTGCTCCCTCACAGCCCCCTTCACCCCCTGCTCTGGCACTGAGATCACCTATTTTGAGGATGGCAGTCTGTCTGACTTGCATCTCCATCAACATCTGCAGTGCATTCCCTGCATCCTCATCAACATCTGCATCCCCATCTGCATCTTCATTCCCTGCATTTATCAACACCTTCATTCCCTGCATCTTTACTCCCTGTGTATCCTGTGCATATTGGTGGCCCATCAGGGCCTTTTCCCAGCCTCCCATCCCTGCTGCCATCATTTCATTCCAAGACATGGCTAAACAGATACTGTCCCAAGGGGAAAAATCTAATGATGGAGAGAAGATCCTCAGAGCTGGAGGAGGGACAGAAGCTGTTTTCAGCATCCTAGAGCACTTGTGGAAAAAAACAGGCACAAGCCAGAATGCCAGATTTCCATATCTCAGTAACAGCTTTTGGCCCGGGTGGCTCAAGAGACTGTTACTTACTTGAGACTGATGAGTCCCTTGTTGGAGCAGAGAGCTGCTGTCAGTGCTGTGACCCCTGTGCTGCTGATGGAGTTGCTCTGGAGACTGAGACAAACAGGGACGGTATGAGGACAAGCCAGTCTTGGCATCACAAGTAGGCTGTGAGGTCATGCTTGGGGTGAAAAGTGCCTGTTTCACTGAGAAATGGGCATCTCCCAGATACAGGAGGTGGGCGGAGCCAAGGCAGAAGGACCAACATTGGAAACAGCCAGGGCAGGTTCAGCATCTCCTGCTGACCATGGCAGCACTGCCCCCACCAAGCAGAGGTGATGGGGTTTGCCAGTAATTAGGGGCAGCCTTGTACCCACCTGGCTGTTACCACAGTTGCCAGCTCAGCTGACATTTCTGGTGTCCTTATCACACTGTGGGAAGCCAGGGACAGATGGAGACACAGACACTTGTCACCAGGGGCCATCAGTCCAGGCAGAAGAGGTCTCTGGCTGCTGCTTCCAAGGAGAGTAAAGCTTGCACCATCCCACCCTGACTCTGCCAGTTCCCAGCCCAGTACCTTCCTCCTCCAATTCCCTTCACTTCTGAGAGAGAGAAGGCCCAAAGCTACTAATATCCTCCAAACCAGAAAAAAAAATCATCACTGGGTTGAGGATTATCTTGGTCAGTGGTAAAGGCAGGGCCAGCCTGGCTCTTGCTGGAGTTGCCACATGGTGCTCCAGCCTGCATGGAGCATCCACAACCCTGTGCTCCTCCAGGGCACATGGACTGGGAGAGACATGAGGAGAGTCTGGGGCAGTCTCAGGGGCTGAGGGGTGGGAGGTATAGCTGGAGGGAGGAGGATGAGCTCTGTTGGCAAGCAGGAGTCCAAGCATGGCGGGGGAACTTACTCAAGGCTTTGCAGACTGTGGTTCACCCTCAGGGCTTCAGCCAAGGCAACAGAGCCATTGTCTCCCACCGAGTTGCTGGAGAGTCTAAGAGGAGAGAAAGAGTTGGTGTTACCATGCTGCCAGCAATGGATTCACCTCCCCCAGGCTCTTCCTCCTCCAGCAATGAGCAAGAACTCGCTGCTATCTCATTCACAACCTATGTTACATCTCTGAAATAGCTTTTAATGTTCCCACAGGGCCTGGAGCCCTGCTGCTTGCCTCTGCGAGAGGGAAGACTTAGTTTCTCTGTTCTTTAAATGTCTGCCTGCATCCCTGGAGATACAGAGATCACCTCCACAGGGTCACTCTGAAGGCAGTCCTGCAGTCCCTGCCTCCTCCATCCACACCAACTGCCTTGGGCAAAGCCACCGGTGTCCATCCTGCCTGTCTCATGGCCCAGCTCCCTTCCTGCCACCCCTGCCTGCAGATCCTGGGAAATGTGGTGCTGGATCACCATCCCTCAACCTTGTGCTGTGCTTACATCAGCTCCTTGAGGCTGCAGTTCTGCTTCAGCGCCTCTGCAATTTTCCTGGCACCCTGGGCTCCGATGGCATTTTTCTGCAGGCTGCAAAGGTGAGGAAGACACCTGTGAGTGTCAAGTGCCAAGCCCCCATCGGTGGCACATTGGTCTGCTGGGTGGTTGAAGGAGGGACACCAGGTCCTTTTCACTCACTGCAGGGTCACCAGCCTGTTGTTGGTCAGCAGGGCCTCAGCCAGGAAGGTGGCACCATCCTCCTTGATAGTGTTGTGCTGAAGGCTGCAGGAAGACAGGAGTGAAGGTGGGTACAGATGCTTCTGCATTGGGGTGAGGAGCTATGCAGGGCTGTGAGGCAGTGGCCACCTGCCCTGGCATTTGCTTGCCCTTCTCCCTGGCATGAGAAGAGGGTCTGGTCCCCAGTCATCCCTGTTCAAGAGTCTCTATTGCTCCTCTCCCCAAGGAGATGCCTCTGTCCATGCAACACCATTCCATGAGCTCCCATGTGAGGGGTGGACCTCAACCTGGACCTCAGCTTCAGCCTCAGGCTCAACCTTAACCTGGACCCACTGAAGCTGAGGGGCAAGAGAATCCCAGCATCTCTGGCCCAGGGCTTGCCCTCGTCACTCTCAGTCACCTGCATTCGTGCTACTGCCCAGCATAACGGAACCAGGTTATGACCAGGGTCTCCCCACATGCTGGCCCTTGGAGGTTGGGAAAACCTCAGTGGAACAGGAGAGGGATGGAAGGAGGCTTGTCCTGGGGATCTGCTCCTGGAGGTGCTACAGAAATTGCGACTTACTTCAGGGAGAGCAGGATTTGATTTTTTTTCAGTGCATCAGCCAGTGCTTTTGCTCCGGAGGGGCCGATGGAGTTGCTCCGCAGGCTGGGGCAGGACAGGCAGAAAAGCCAAGGTTAGCAAAGCAGTGGAATGTGCCATTTAAGCCAGATGTCTTCACATCGCACTGCTGTGGTGGGACATCAGGCCAGCAGCTCACAAAAGTGATCTCTGAGTGGTGGTGGCTTTAGGGGCTGGACACTCTCCCAGCTCAGTCAGGCCAGGTGGGATCCAGCCCCACTGTGGCTGTGGGAATAGTTCCCAGTGGGGTACATGTGCATGGCAGGAGCTGGTACAGGGGGAACACTTACTCCAGTGCCGTCAGGCTTCTGTTCACCAGCAGCGACCTGGCCAGTGCTTTGGCTCCTTTGTTGCTGATCTGATTTTCTGCCAAGCTGCCCAGAAGAAGAAAAATTGGGTGTTTTTCTGTGAGAGAAAGAGATTTTGACAGCCCTTGGCATATCCCAGGGTGCAGCTGGGATGTGAGCAGAGGAAAGCTATGGGGAACGTTTGGTGACTGCTCCAAGGTCTGCTCTCTGGGGTGGAGGCAAAGGACTGCAAGGACAGGGTGGAAAGGGATTTTTTAGACTTAAAATTAAACTGTGTCATGAAAATAGAGCTCAGATTGCAGCACAGGGGACTCTGTGTAGCCAAGAGCAAGGGCAGGGAGGTGAGGAAAGTGGGGACCCATCTGTCTGGGACAAGGCATCTCCCTGCACGGGGGTCAGGAGCCTGTCCCCTCCCTACATCAGGTCCTCCATGCAGAGCCTCAGGTGTCCAGCAAACTGCCATGACCTTGGGAAGCAATTTGTTGGGATAACCCACAGATTTCTGTCCATTTTTTCAGCAACAGTGAGGAGACAGCAGTTCAGGAAGGCTGAGCAAAACAACCTGCCCAGCCACCATGAGGTCATGGGGTAAGGTCACTGTGCCTGTGTGCAGGAGGTCATGTGGGGCTGTCCTTGTTAGTAGGCACCTGGGGAGCCAGTGGGAGAGACACTCCTAGAGGACCCTCACTCTGGTTTTGAGGTGCCTCCAGGCCCATGCTGCATTCTCAGGACATTCTGTTTGCCCTGGGTCAGGTCCTACCTGAGCTTCTGGATCTGGCAGTCCTTCACACTCAGCACACTGCCCAGCAGCTCCATCACATTGTCCTTAAACTGGTTATTGTCCAACCTAGAGAAGACACAAGGAAAGAGGAAGTGTTTGGAAAAAAAGTGGAGAAAGGACAACTCTCCCATGACATCTACCCATCACAGGTGGAGAAACTCAAGGACTTCAGAGCTGATGCACTGTCAGCCCCAAGGCAGCTCTGCAGGTGGACAATGTTGCTGAGGGATTGGAATGAGGTGGTCTTTAAGGCCCCGTCCAACCCAAACCATTCTGTGATTATGAGTTACAGCCTGGCAACCCGGCTTGTGTCTCCCAGTGCAATCCCACCAGGACTCACCTGAGGTTGTGTAAGAAGAGGAGCTGGGAGAGCAGGCTCTTGCAGACGTTGTAGGTGAGGCAGTTGGAGAGGTTTGTCTCCTCCACGCAGACGTCAGAGACCTGCAGGAGATAAGCCAAGGCAGAGCAGTTCACAGGGGTGAGCATCCCAGCCAAGCTCTCATTCTTCATTGCTTCTTCCACGGTCTTGGCGATCTCCATGTGCTGGATTTCATACAGGCAGTGCATGATGTTCACTGTGCGTGAGGAGATGGCATAGTCGGTGTTCAGGCAGCCCTGGAGGAAGGTGGTTGCTTGGCTTCTGAAGCTGTTGTGCTCATCCTTAACCAGCAGCCACCCAGAGAGCAGCTTGTTCACCTGCGGGGAGAGGAGTCCAGAGAGGAAACGAACAAAGATGTCCAGCTGCCTGTCCTCTGCCTGCAGTGACCTCTGCACAGTGCTCTTGAAGTGGCTGAGGAAGCCCAGCTTGGGCCAGGACATCCCACTCTCCGTGAAGAGGTCAAATATTGCCCGCTTCGCCATCGTGTAGTAATAAAGAGCTGCCAGGAACTCCTGTACGGTTAAGTGGGAGAAGTAATAGGCTGTAAAGGTCTGCATCTCCTCCTTGAGTAGCAATCGAGTGCACAGGCTGCTCTGTAGCAAGGAGAGGTCAATGCCATATGCCTTCATGTCCTGCTCATAGAACACGTGTTTCTTTCTGAGCAGCCCGTAGAAGGCCAGTCTTCCCAGGCTGCCCACCATCTTCTTGCTGTTGTTCACAGCCTGCTCAATCCTGAGGGTTTCTCTTGGCTTTTCCAGCCAGTTACCACCCAGAGCCATTTTAAAATAATAGGAGTAGATTTCTGATAGGGTCCTGGGGACAATGATTGTTTCTTGGGGTTGATCCACACTGGTTTTTAAGTAATAAGCGATTGAGGAGCCAGATATCTGGCAGAAGCCAGGAACAGTGCACAGGACATACAATGACCTGTTAGCCCTGATGTGCTGCAGGACTTGGCTGGACAGGTCTCTGTTGTCAAAGAACATCTGGTCCAAGAAGTCCTTCATCTCTGCAGCTCCAAACCCTCGTACTTCTGTCATCCTGTCAACCAGCCCTGCGGGGATTTGTCTGGCTGCCATTGGCCGCGATGTGACCCAGACAGATGCCTCCTGCAGCAGGTTGCCCCGTATAATGTTGGTGATCAGGTTGTCCACTTGGATCTCCTTTTTGGGATCGGTGCATACCACTGCATTGGAAAAATCCAAAGGAGTCTTGAATTCATCCAAGCCATCGAGGATGAGCAGGGTCCTGGAAGCTCCTGCCAAGATGCAATTTGGCTCAGTGATGTGAGGGAACGCTGAGCAGATGAGCCTCTCGGCAGAGAGCTTCTCGTAGGTGTTGAGCTCCCGGAAGGTGAAGGGCAGCACAAACATGATGTCCCTGTTGATCTCCCCCTTTGCCCACATGTAGACAAACAGCTTCACCAGTGTGCTTTTGCCAATCCCAGCCACTCCAATGGTGACAGAGATCCGTGGTGGGATGCTGACCTTGGAGAGAGGCAGGAAGAGCTTCTCCAGAGGGATGCTTTTGGATGCATTTGGTAGGCCTTTTGTGGTTTCAGTCTGCAGGATGTCATGCTCCTTCTGCTGGATATCAGTCAAGCCTTCCACCAGCAGCAGGTTGATGAGTCGCTGCCGGGCACCTGTCTCCAAGCCATTCCCATAGTAGCTTTGGAGACTCTCCAGGTGCTTCTGCACCATGGGCTCTGCACAGAGAAGGGAAAGAGTGGGGTGAGAAGGAGGATGGTAACCACAAAAGCAAATGAGAGAAGCTGCTTCACATATTTGCCATGTCCATGCAGAGGGGAAACGTCATGGAGCCCTTGCATCTGGGCAAGAAGGTAAATACCAGGGCTCAGAGGGCACTAAAAGGCTTAAATGGCCCTGATCACACTCATCCATTAGTCCAGGAGTACATTTAAACTGAGACCTGGGTCTTCAGACGCTCTCTAAGCTATGTTGTAGGAGCACTTGGCCACAGCACCATTATGCCTTTGCCTGTGGTGGACCTTTCTGATCTGGACCTTGATCACTCATCACTCTGCCCTTGCTTGGTGATCACTGGCCTGTGCCTGAACCTGGTTGCCCTCGTGGGACCTGTTCCTGACCTCCAGACTGACTTGCCAGTCAGGATGTCCACTATGGCCCTCACCTTCTCGGGCAGGGAGCTCTGCTCCTGCACCTGGCCAGCCTCCTCCATTGTCCGGAGCTCCAGCCTCCCCAGGTGGCAGATGATCTCTTCCAGGAACTGCAGTGAGATGGACCTCACCAGTTGCTTGCGGTACCTCTGGATCCAAACCTCTGAGGGAAAGGAGAGTGGGACAGTCGGGTCTTGGGCAAGCCCTGGGCATGTTGCTGAGGGGTGGCAAGGAAGGGCAGCAATGGCATGTTCCCTCTGACTCTGAAGGTAGCAGGGGGTAAACTAGAGCCCTCCAGAGCAACCTACCCAAGTCCTCCTTGGGATGATGCCATCCCAAAGCCATGTCAGGTTTTTTTCTTAGGAGCTTCTTGGTCAAGGCAGCAGTTAGTGAAATTGGAGTCAGAGACTGAGGAACAAAGTCATGAAGTGACATTTCCTCCTGGGAAACCAAGCCCATACAGAGCAAAAAGTCTGAGCAAGAGCATTTCTCTTCAGAGACAGCTGTTCCACCTGTGTCAGCACAGCAGTCCCCAAGCCCTTGGACTAGGAACTGCTGTCAACCCTCACAATCTGGGTGCCCCACCTTGATCCATTTTTGAGTCTGAAACTCCCCAGAGATGATGGATCTCCAGCTGCCCAGCCACCACTCACCTTCCATCAGAGGCCTCCTGTGACATGGGTGATGCCTAGGCAAGGAATGCTGTGTGAGGAATGTGGCTGTCCCATAGACCACCTTGCATCTGCTGGCCATCTCACAGCATCACCTGGGGCTCCTCGGCCCTTATCCATGTCTCTGGTGGAAGAACAGCAAGAGCATCAGGAGTTATTGTGGTGCTGACTGTGGTTGCACCAAGGGTCCATTCATCAGCATTTGGCTGACCAGAGTCCCTGGCACTGTGGGCCTGGCAGGGGCCGTCCCACTGAAGCATCTCTGCCAGACCTCATGTGACACAAACTTAGTGCCCTCACCACCACCACTTTTGCCAGAACCTTTCTTGGGCAGAGTGATGCATTAATTGCTGTGATGATGCCCCTGTGGGTCACCTGGTGAGCACCTGAGTGTCACCACTGTCACCACAGGGACAGCAGGGCTCTGAACTGCTTGTGCATTCTTCTTCTCTGTGTTGTGGAGGAAATTGTGGGGCAGCAGGCAGAGTGATGAAGGGCCTGTTTTGGTTTCAAACTCACCTTGCTAACGTTCACAGCCTCTGTCAGGGTTTGCTGAGGGTGGCCCACACCACATCCTGTTGCAGAGCTCTGAAGTTGCTCCACTTTCATCAGCATTGTTGAATCGTCACATGGGGAAGGACCGTGTACTTGCTCCCCCCACCTCAGCTGCTGCCATACCACACTGAGGGCTTGGTGTTTTGTTTTTAAGAATTCTATCTGCTCAGAGTCCTGTTGTTCTTCCAGCGGAGTTGGAGAGGGCAATGCCTCCATGGCTGAGAGTGCTCCAAGCTTCACCTATGTTAGCAGGTGTGTGCTGGGGCCTCTCCACCAGCCCCAAAGGCATCTTCAGGTGCTGGCTGTGTCCAAGCAGGAACTCAGCCCCGGGGAATGTCTGATCACAGCAGTCATGCACACACAGTGTTCCAGTGCCCTGGCCTGTGTCCCGGAAAAGCATCCTTTCCTCCCCTCCATCCTAGAGCTCCTAGGATGCTCTAGATCCATGTGAACACCTCTGTGCAGACTGATCAGAGGCATTTCAAGGAGGTCCCTCCCCCAGGCAGCGTCACCTTTGTCAAATCCACTCCTGAGGGAGATGTGGGCACTCTGGGGGCTTTGGTGCAGCCTTCACAACAGGTACAGATAATGCTCGCTTCCTTTGGTCAAACTCAACCTCTTCATAATGCAATGTCAGGAACATCTTCTGGAACATCTCCTGATCATCCTCCTGCCTGGGGATCCATGCTGAGGTTTATTTCTCCCACCAGAATTGCAAGCCCAGCTGTGTGGATGGCTCAGGAGAGGACCAGACACAGCATATCCCAGGCCCAAGTACCTCACAGACCCACTGGCTCATCTTTCATTGAGACCACTTTGTGGCCCATCCTACAAAGTGGGGTAAGTGACAGAGAGGTGCTGGGTGACAAAGCAGCAGCCCATCCCCACCTGCCCAGATGGTTCCTGGACAAGCCCTCGTAGGGGTGGGAGGGGCTGTTGGAGCTCAGTCTGAGCTCATAGCTTTTCCCTCCAGGAACAAACCTCAAGTCCTTCTGCTCTTCCCTGGCTGCCTAGCCATGGTGTCAGAGGTGTCAGAGGTCCACATGCCTCTGGCAGTGTTGGTGATCCCACAGCAAAGCCCTTTTCTCCACAGAGGGAGCAGCAGGGCTTTGAGAGCTGCTCTTACTTTTTACCCCCCCCCAGGCAGTGGCCTGGTCAATTAAGACGCCATCAATTAAATGAGCTCAGTGAGCAATTCACAGCGAAATGTTCACCCTTTGATGTCTTCTTGTCTCTAACCAGCCTGGAAAGTTCAATTAAGTCTTTGCAGTTCCCAAGTCTCTCATCTTTGGCGTGCAGCCCAGAGCACAGCCAGAATGAAAGCGGGTTTGCTGCAGGGTTATTCCCTGCAGCCCTTCCTCTGAAACACGGTCGGCAAGAAAAAGCCCTTTGATGGGGAAACCTGCTCTGACACCAGGGAATGTTTGATGGTGTCCTCCAATGCTACTTCAGAAACGTGGGTCAGCTCATGCAGAGGCATCTCACCAGGAGAATAAAGCAGCTGAAGACAAAGCAGCAGAAGAAGTAGTGCCAGTTCTGCCATTTTTTTCTGGTTCCAGCAGCAAAGTTTCAGGTCCAGCTCCAGGACCACATGGGGATGCTGGAGGCTGCATCCTACGGGAGTGAAGGATGTCATCAGCTCTCACAAGAGCTGTCTGAAGGGTAGGGGGCAACCAAAACCGGGCTCTGTAACACCTACAGAGATCCAAGGTGTTTCCAGGATGTGACCCATCTCATTCCAAGGGTGCTGGCATGAGTCATGTTCAGGAAGTGTCACACTCCTCTGTGCCTGAGATGTCAATCCTGCACTCACGGACCTCAGTCCTGTGTGTGTAGCTACCATTTGGCCAGGATCAAGCAGGGACAAGTGTGCCACCAGCAGCTGGAGGAGCAGTGATCCAGCATTGGTTTCTGTCTGCCCTGCCTCGCCTGTGTCCCCAAGGACACCAAGATAAGAGGCTGGAGGGGAGAAGGATGCCCAGCCAAATTGATACAATTGTCCTTGCATCTGCAAGGTCCAGGGAGGGAAAGGGGGAATTTCTTGGCGAGAAGTTGGCAGTAACACTTTTTTTTTCCTGGTGTGGTCCAAAAGCCCAGCCCGGGACAAGATCCCCCCATCTAAGGATATCCAGTCAACACTGATATGTTCTTCCAGAAGCCTTCAAACTCACATCCCACCATCCCACCCCACCTGTTAGCAGAGTGTCCCTGCCCAAAACCCATCAATGCCTGGGAGCCACAGCCACCATGCTGGCAGGTCCCTGACCTCCAGCACAGACCATCATCTCTCAAACAGCTGCTGTGCTTTTCACTGTGCTATCCTGTTCCAGCACTCAAACTGCCTGACATCAACACTAAAGAATACAGACCTAGAAGAAGCAACTCCTGGCTCATCTCTAGCTCTAATTATGTACATGCAGTTTCTCTCCTGGAAGTCCAACATGACCAAAGCAGCTCACCACAGGATCTGAGATGAAGGGACAGTTCTGAGATGGCCACAGAAGGAAGCTGTCTGCAAACAACAGGTATTTAATGCCTCTCTGCTTTAGTGGCCTCTCAGATGTTTCTCCAGACATTCCCCTCAGACAAATCCATTATTCTGTGCTTTAGGAATCTGCTGAGAACTCGGGACCATGCCGTGCCCGGAGCTGTCACAGCAGTTGCCAACAGCTGGACTGCATCAGCTCTGCAGGGGCTCATGAGCAGATTCATTGGCAGCATAAGAGGACAGTGGTTGGCACTTTGAGCACCAGCTCACCCAAGGACCTGACCTGCTGTGGTGGGCTGGGGAAGGGCTGAGGGGTGCTAAGTCTAGACAGGCACCAAAGTCCTAGGCAAGGGACCTAGTCCTGGATGGCTGCAGAGATCCACATATGAAAAGCATCAGAACATCAAACTGATCTACAGTATTGAAATAAGTTTAAAAGCTTTTTATATGAGCTAAAAATTGCAGAAGCAGGGAAGTACCCACTCCAGATTGGCTCTGTGTCCCAAACATGCAGAAAACTTCACAATAGTTGTTGTCTTCTCCTGACCCATCCCTGCAGGGCTTGCCTGTGCAGCAAAGCTCTCCAGTTTGGGGTGATAGGAGCCCTGGCTGCACAACCCCATCTCAGCACTGCTCTGCCTCCTCCAGACCAGGAACAAAGAGAAACCAGCCCTGCCAGACCTTCCCACCACTTCCTGGCACACTGGATTTCACCCAGCAAATCTTAGACTCCTTCACCAACACACATTTGGAGCTTTTATTTTTTTCTCCTGTCACGTATCCACTCTGAACTGATCCCATTTCAGAGGTCAGTGAGTTGCATAAAAACATCTCCCAAGCCAACATCTCCAGCCATTCCCTCTCAGCTGAGCAAATCCTGAAGTCAGGATGCAGGCTGTCAGCTTTTGGCACAATCGAAGAGATTACATATAATTAATTTCTGCTAATTAAGGAAAGCAGTGAAATATCTTCTGCATTATACCCAATTATGACACTTGTTGTTTTCTAAGTTTATATATGACTTTCAGACGCAGCCTTAGTTTTTTGGTCTGAATTTAATGGCAGTGAAATTTATTGCTAAATCTGTTTTATGTTAAATTGAACCTCTACTAGGTTTGGTTTTTGTTTTTTTGTTTTGCTAAACCCCAACCCCAATAACAGGGCCCAGACACAGCAAGTTGTGGAGGTGAGGAGCTGTGAAGGGCCCCTGGGCTGGACGCCTACAGTGCCAACCCCAAATCTCACCAGAAAAAAAAAGCAAAAAATCAGTCTATGGGTGATTCCAAACAGCTACAAGGCTCATTTCAGAGAATGGATCCCTTGCAGGGCACTGCTGCACCTCACAAGCTGCAGAATGAAGGATAATGCATTTGCTGAGCTGGTTGTGCCCCTCGAATGTTGTACATGGATGTGCACACAGCTGATTGAAAGCAGATTCTCCCAGCAAACAGCCTCTGCCCTTCTCATCCACAGGATCTCAGGATATCAGCATGACATTTGGGAAGGAGCTGCTGCCAGCCTGCCTCCATCACAACTGCCGGTGCTGGGGCTACAGGGATGCTGACAGATGTGGTATTCACACCAACACGCTCTGGGCTTTGCTGCTCAGGCTCAGCCCCAGCTTTCTGGGGTTACAGAGCATCCCAAAAAGCAGCTGTGAGTTCTCCAGAAATTTTCATGCAACATGGACTTTTTTTTGCGAGCTGTTCCCAGGCTCGAAAAAACTCGTAGCTGGCCTTGAAAAACCCTTTCTTGTGCTGGCCAAACCCCCAATTCTGGTGACATCCCAGTGGGTGACAGCACCCAGCCCACAGTCCAGCTGGTCCTCTCCCCAGCAGTTCCATATTTATGGGATATGTGGTGCCCATAGTAACCTTGGAATGCTCAAATAACAGCAGGATTAAGCCTAATGCACTAAGGCAGCCCAGCATGCCTGGGCTCTGTGCCCACCTGGGTGCATGGCCATGTGTCCCTACTGAGCTCCAGCTCCCCAACCTGCTCCTGGATTGACCAGGACCCTGCCACGCGCTTTGGTGCAATTTTATGCCATGCCACAGGTCTCCACTCCCTTCTGCCAGCACCTGTGGCCATGCCATGCCAGGTTGCCCTGCTGGGTGCTGCTGGAACAGCTCCTGGCCCTGCCACATTGGCCCAGTGACTCCGTTTCACATGGTCATCACAACGAGAGCTCTTGTCCCCACACAAGAGAATGAAATGACACCTCCCCTTCTCCCCATACCCCTTCAAAGCCCTCACAAAACCTTACCTTGGCCTTGTGCCACCTTCCCCAGGTCCATGTGGGAGCAGGAAGGTATCCTCATGGCAGCAGAAGGACGCAGCCCCTACATGCCCTGCTCAGCTCTTTATCCCCAGAACTTTGCTTCCTCCTTGATGAATGCTCAAGTTCAAGGTAGAAGATGGAAGCCCATCTAGTTGGTGATCTCTGGGGTACACATGGAACTGATGGTACCCAGTGGTTGGGACAATGCTTAGAGCAGCAACTGGAGAAGGTAAGTCTGGGTTCCCCACCACCCTCTGCTAGTTCCTGCCCAGTGGCTTTTCTCTCTTTCCGTTCTCTGTTCTCTCCTCACCCCTTCCTGCACTGTAGGTCTTGCTGATCTTTCTTCCTGTCAGCACAGAGCTGACAACTATGCAAATCAATGTGAGTTATCAGCTGAAAACCAGCAGTGCGTGGTGGTTGCCCTCAGTCCCTCTGACAGCCTGCTCTGTCCTGGTGAGATGCTTCATGCATGGAGACTTCAGCAGCTACGGACACTTTCTCCAGGAGCCAGAAAACCAGCCTCAACGACATCCAAATTACTGCAAATTCCCTTGAAGCAAAACCACAAGCTCACCCTTACTAGCCAGGAATGCTGGGGATCTCCGATGGAAGAGGCTGGAGTCACAGCAGCTATGCCCCTTGCTGGGCTGTGTGTGGAAACATTTCCAGAGTAAATTCAAGTTGTATCTTGAAAGAACAGAATAAAAGGGTAGGAATAACCTCCCCTTTCTCCAAAGCCATTTTTCTGGCAGTGCTGAAGCTTCCTGAAATTAGGAGTTTCTCTTCAAAGATGTGTATCCCATCCCACCAAGGACAGCCATGTCCACACCCAAGGAGCCAGAGCCACCGGCAGTGGGACCACTGGGATCTCCCCGCAATAGCTCCACACAGGCAGGTGGTATCAATCATTATTTTGTATTTGGTTCTACAAAAACATCAGTTTGTAAACCCTGTAAAAATTTTGCTGGCATTTAGGCAAATCCTCTTAATTCTGAGATACTGAGCAAAGAAACCCCTGAGGGCAGGTGGGCAGGGCGGGATGGCAGCACCGAGACACAGGGCAGTAACTTGGCTTTCCGTGAGTCCCAGGGCAGAACAGCAATGCCTGGGAAAAAGAAGAAGCACATCCCATAAAAAAATAGGACAATGAGGTTTGCTGCCTGCTTTGTGTCTAGTGGTGTGGTTTTGGACCAAATGTCCCAGTGCTGGGGTGGTTTGGGAGGGGTCAGAGTGAGCAGAAGTCAGTGGTGAGAACACGTGAAAATCCTGTTAGAAAACCTTCCCTGGAGGAAGGGGAATGGGAAGGGTGTGTGCATTTCTATCTAGCACATGGTTTTAATTAAACTTCATCTAAATCTGTAATTACACATCTTTCCCTTCATCAAATCAGGCTGAGATGACTGATGGTGGAGGTGATGGTGGGGGTCAGGGTGAGCTCATGGCCAGTGAACTGTGTTTGGGGAGGAAAGATGAGGGCAAGCAGGAATTTGGACCTCCAGCCACCACACTGGACCATATGTCTCCCAAGGATTGCTCCAGCACAAGCCTTGCTCTCTGCCAGTCCCAGGGCTGCACCCAGGAAAAACTCTTCCTCTGGAGAGTTTTAGGTCTGTGATTTCCCACATTAGAAGGCTTTTTTCAATAGGAGCTGGTACCTGGAAAGTCCCATGAGTCATCGCTTTCCCAATAATCTGTAGCTAAAGATCCCTCCCATCCAAAATGACTGTGCAGAAGCCCCAGTGGGGATGTATCTCCTGTTTTCACAATTTTTCATTTATGTTAAATAACACATCTGAATGATTTCTTTGCCACACATCCCTCAAGCATTTTCTAGTCGTGTTTATGTGCTTCTTCAATCCCAAATTTCCCAATGTATTTACTAAGCCAAACCTTTGGAGTTTCCGACAGGAAGGGTTTGACTGCAGCTCCTCTGGAAGCTGTAGAGGCAACTCATGTGGGAAACACACCAGACTATGAAGTGTGGAAAGAACAGGCTTTGATTGTGGAGCTGGAGGAGGACAGCGCTGGAAAAGCACCCTGAACCTGAGAAGTTGCATACATATGAGAGACTTGTTGTTGAAGTTTTAAAACTATGCGGTTTAACCTGTATCAGGTTTTTAGTTACAAAGCTTTGTGTCACCTCTCCCTGCTCGTTATCACTTCCCTGCTGGGTTGCCCGCCTGTTAAACAATTTCACCGAGAATCGAAGGGTATCACACAACAAGCCATTATGGTTTATGGCAGAATGCCATTTATTAACAGACTGCAAATGGTTTATATAGGGTTGAGGCTATGTGCTAGTTGGCTAAATTGACTCTCACACCATTAAACTACAATTCTAATTGGTTATAGTCCATATCTCACAAGTCCAGTGTTTTGATGAAAACATCCTGACTGTTCCCAGGTGAATCTCCAGAGTTCTGTGAGAAGCTTGAAGAGTTCTCATGAGAAAGTTCTCGGGAGTTGCTGTGAACTCCCGGGGAGTGATTTCTCCTTTACCAGTCAACAGCAGCTGTGGCCTTGTTTATTCTTAGCTGGCAGCTGTCTCACAGGGCTGATACAGTCTGGGTAGCTCAGATGGCCATTTTCTGTAAGAAACCCCTCAACATCCCGTGTTGTGTCCACCCGTCCCCAGTTCTCCCTTGTGTTCCTCCGAAGCTTTTTGTTCTCTTGAGTGAGTCATTACCAGGAGCTCGTTAAACACAGCATTGTTTCTTCCCGGGCTGGGCGAGACCCCCCTCGGGGACCCCCAGGACCGGGACGGTCCCAGACCTGCCCCCTGCACACGCTGCAACAGGAGCCGCACCAACACGCCTGGGCGTGACCCCGGCAGGCCGGGGCAGCTGTTGTTTCTCCGTGGGCTGCCGCGGCCCCGCCCGGGGTAGGAGGGCTGCCTGCCCCCTCTCCCCTGCACTGTCGGAGTGGCGGCAGCAGCCAGAACTTGCACTGGCCGCCCCCGCAGCTCCGGGACGAACCACTCGTGCCAGAACGCCTGTGCCTTGAGGGCGTCCTGGCTGTGGCTGCTGCCCGCGTCCGCCTCTGGCCTAATCCTATTGGCTCCTGCCCCTGTCTATCCCCAAACCATGGATTTCTGTTGGGCGTTGGTCCCTCTGTTTGCCTATTCACCAGCTGGGCGCCTATTTCTCTACCCCGTCTAGAGTTCTCACCCAACCCATCCCAGCTCTAGCACCTTTCCTCCCGGAACTCATAAAAGCCTCGTGTATTTTGCAATAAAGTTCTTCTCCCTCCTGTCCTCTGGACTGCAAACATCTCTTTCTCAGCGCTCCCTCGGCTCCGGAGGCAGGCAGAACCGTTTCCCTCCCCCTCAGTGCTGCATAGACACAGAACTCTCAATGGAGGTGAGAAGAGCCCCAGAGGTGACTGTGCTTGTTGATTCATGCAGTTGCTTGGCAAGAAGGTGCTTGGGGACCCTCCCCAGCTCAGCCCACCACAGTCACCTGCCTGAGGATAATGAATGACCCCCAGCTCCAGAGGGAGCAGCGGGCTGCTCCTGGAGAACAACAGTTTCCACACCCAGAAAAGGCAGAAAGCACATTTCCAGAGACCCAACCACCCCTTCTGCTAGAGCAGTGTGGGTGTTTGTGAGGCTTGGGGGTTCCCTGCGATGGAAGAGACACACCCCAGCCACCTACCAACGGGGTTATGCCGTTAGTCTCAAGTTTCTTGAGGGAGCAGACACCTGTGTGGGGATTGAGACTACAGGTGGTTTTAATCTGGATGAAATATGGAGCAGCAAGAGATAAGAAAGAACTGTGAGAAAAACTGGTGGAATATCTGGAACAGTAAGAGACAAGAGGGAAGCTGAGAAGAAAGCAGGCTGTGGCAATGGGATGCATTTTGATAATTTCTCATGAAACTAACTTTTATGTGGAGAGTGTGTGACATCCAATCAGCAGCTGTGGCAGAGTGCATGGACACAGCCATGGATGAGAAGTGACCAGGGGAGGGAATTTGGGTTTTATATAGACTAACTTGTAGATTGAAGTCCTTTTTATGTGTGACCTGTAGATTAATAAATTAGCTTTGTGTGTGACACCTGTGGCCCTGTGCCCTTCTGTCCGCCACAGTATCAACACACCTGGCTTGGGGATTGGGATGGGATGGGATTGGGATGGAATGGGATTGGGATGGAATGGGATGGGATGCACTTGACCTGGGGCCCCTTCTCGGGTGTCACCATGTAGGTGGGCCCAGTCAAACTGAGCCAATTTGACCCAAAATGAGCTGAACAGAGCCAAATGCCAACAAGAGGGTCCAGCTGGAACCAAGCAGAGCCAAGCCGAAGTGAGGAGCCATGTGAGGTATCCATGCTCCTCCTGGGACCAGTGATGGCCCTGTAGCCGCACCAGTCTCTCCCTTCCTCACATGTCCAGGGAAACGCGCCCAAGCAGGACCTGGCCAGGGGCTGAGCCGCAGCCATGTGGCTTCTCACCCTGTCAGATCTCTGGGATGGCCTGTGCTGCCTCATGGATGCAAAGAAGCTGATTGTGGTGTTCAAGGTGGCTGATGGCTGTGACAGGGGAGGCACAAGAGGGGTGAAGGTGAGAGGCATCAATGATGCCCAAGTGCCAGGAGGGTGAGAAGTGCCTGCCCGAGGCTACAGGCTTTCTTTTCTGGGGGAAAGTGCTGTTGTTCTGTTGCAGGAGCCAAGTGCTCAAATTGTGACTCTGCCTCCCAAAACGGAATATGGATGAAGATTCCTCCCAGAGAAAAGGGGCCAGGACAGAAAGGTCTTGCTGCCCGTGGAGTGCCTTGGGCAACCACTCGTCTACACCTGAGATACAGAGGCTACAGGCTCATAAAGGCAGGAAAGGTACCTCTCAGAGGCAGGAAAGCAAGCCTGTAGCCTCAGGGTCTCAGGTGCAGTCAATGGGCCACCCAGGGCACTCCATGGGCAGCAAGACCTTTCTGTCCTGGTCCCTTTTGCCTGGGAGGAATCTTCATCCATATTCAGTTTTGGGAGATAGACTCAAAATTTCAGCACCAACCCCCATTTGACACCCAATTAAGTACAACAATCATTCACATATCGGAATCAACTCACTAATTAATAACTAATTACATACAGCAATAAATCACCTGTACATACTGCCATGTATTTGGTACCACACATCCACAGAAAATAAATACATTAAAGATACGAAGTCATTAACTGATTTGCATCAACAGTGCCACCTACAGCACAATGAAACCACAATTAAACAACATTACAAATAATCTTGCCACCTATCGAACAAATACACCAATTGCACATTTGCACCCACAGTGCCACCTAGAAAAGCAATGAAATACCAGTTAAAACAGCAATATGGACAACACTGCCAGCTAACAATCAAATGCAGCAATTGCACAATGACACTCACAATGCAGGAAAAATAATGAAATAACACTTAAAACAACATTACAAGCAACACTGCAATACAGCGAATAAATACAATTGAACATTTACACCCACAGCGTCATCTACTGGAAGCTCTGTGAAATAACAAATAAGCAAGATTGCACAAGCCCGTGCCACCTAGCGAACAAATACACCAATGCCACTATTGCAACTACAATGCCACCTACAGCAAAGAGAATTAAATAAATCTAAACATAAATATGCCAAACACAAAATGAAATCCGCAAATGATCACTATAATTATTCCAAGACTCATGAAAAAAGACGCTAGGGTTTGGATTAGGGTTAGGGCTAGAAATAGGTTAGGATTAGGGTTAGTGAGTGCCATTAGGGTTAGGGTTAAGGTTAGGGTTAGGATTAGAGTTAGGGTTGAGGTTGGGTTTAGGGTTAGCGTTGGTTAGGGTTAGGGTTAGAGTGGATTAGTGTTCGGTTTGGCGTGGAGTAGGGTTGGTGTTCGGGTTAAGGTGAGGGTTAGCATTAGGGTTCGTATTAGCATTAGGGTTAGAGTGAGTTTTAGGGCTTGTCTTAGGGTTACTTTTAGTGTTTGAAGGACTTACGGATTGACACCCTGAGGGGTTTTTGGAGTGTCCTGGTGAGTTAACCTTCTTTCCCTGTATACAGGGCTATCAGTCAGAGCTGAACTGCTACATGGGGAATGTAAAAGCCAAGCTATTGAGCTTTTTGTCTCAGTCCTTTTAGTGTCTGAGCAGTTACTGGTGGGGTTCAGTTTTGGATCCTGACTCTGTGAGACTGAAAGATTATTATGGGCCAGAGAGCTGAGAAGGGAGAGCAGATACCAGGGGATGTGGTGCAGTTCAGTGAGTGCAGTTGAAGGTGGAGCCAGAAGAACTTTCTCATCTGGCACTTTTATGAGCTCTTTTTTTGCCAGATGTTTTTGTGTCGCTGGATTCTGCGAGAGTGACAAAATTTATTGATACGTATAATTTGGAATGGGAAGGGATCTGCTCTTTGACTGGTTTAGCTGATTTAGTCTTGACTTCTTTTGCAAGTCCACACTGGAGGTATCATGAGTGGCTTTTTCTCTAATACCTTTTATACTGGAGCAGCTGCTGGACGTTTGAAGGCTTGAAACAGATCTCTGAGAGTGACAGAATGTGATGAGAATATTCCTAAGAAGGAAGGTGCATAACAACCACATGTTGTGTGTAGCTTAATGGCTGCTAGGAGAAGGGGCAACCTGGTAACTCCTTCTGTCCTGACGCTGAGACACTGAATGGGTGGGAAAGGGATTGCACAGTGAATACAAGTTTTCACAGGCAAGGCAAAAGCTTTTTTCCTGGCCAATTTATAGCTTCAAAGAGAAGGCAGAAGCTGCTCACTTTAGCTGTGGACTCAGCGTGACATTGAAAGAATGTGATGGTGTAGATGATTCAGAAGGAAACCCTGAGCTTTCCGAGCAAAAACCCCCCACAAAAACAGCAACAGAAAGCAAAAACTAAACCAGCCCAATGCTCTCCCCTCCCTAAAAGAATAGGGCTTTTTTTATTTAACCAGCATTGCTGTACTTGTCTCATGCAGAATCCCCCTATTCCGGTCCTCAGGTTGCTGAGGAGCAATTGGGTTCTATCAGCCTTTGCAGATGTGTGATGGGAACCTTCTCCTTTGTGGATGTCAAGTGGTGATAAAAATAGATTGTATTATTTTTTCCAGTGGTAATACCTAGAATTTGGCAATTCCCTTCCCCACTGGTGTTACTATTTAGAGCACCTTTTGCTGCCAAACAAATGGTATAATTTCCTCTTGTTTTCTTTCTTAGAAAAACAAATATTTAAAAGGATTCCCAGTTAAGCCGTCAGTTCCTCTGTTGATGGGGTGCTGGGGGCCATTTGTGACACAGCCACCTTTCAGGGCCCTTTGTGACACAGGTGGTGCCAAGAGCCCCTGGTGACATCCCAAAGCCTGCCCTTCCCCAGGGGCATGTAGAGTGCAGAGCTCAGCCCATCCCAGAGAGCCGCTCTCCCAGGAGACAGCAGCTCCCTGGATCTCTCTCTCACTTCAGGACTACAGAGATGGGATGGATGAGGAGAGGATGATGGAGTTGGAATGGATGAGAAGAGGACGATGGAGATGGAATTAATAATAAGACAACAACAGAGGCAGGATGGATGAGGAGAGGATAACAGAAATGGACTAGGAGCAGGGGTACCCCAACCCACAGCCTACCCAGGACCAACAGTCAGGCCTTCAGAGGAATGCAAGTGCACGTCCCATTGGCCAAAGCAACACAGCTGGATCAACACAGAAATGGGGATTTGCATCCCATCAGCTGGATCGACACTGGAACAAGGACTGACATCAGATTCTGCACTGACATCCCATCATCTGCATTAACGTTGAATTCCCGACTGACACCCCATCAGCTGGATTGACATTGGATGACAGACTAACATCAGTTTCTGGACTGACATTCTATTGACTAGATTGACACTGGAACAAGGTCTGGTGGTCTCTTTTTTTCTCCCTTTCCCTCTCTTTCTCTCCCTGCCTTTTGCCTTTAGAGGTTGTAGAGTAGGGATTGTTAATAAATGAAATTAATTTGTTATTGGATATTAACAATAATAACAAAGAACAATAATAAGAAAAAATTACAAAGAACAAATAATGTTGCAATAATCATTAAGAAAACCAAATAACAATAAAAACTATAAATAATAAATAATTAATAAATATTTACTAAAACTATGATTGGTTGTGTACCCTCTGACTTTCGTCGCTGTTTCCCACCACAAGCATTTAGGGATCTTGGGTACTCCCTTTCCCTTAGGAGTGGGTTGTCACAGCCTGTTAATAAAAGATGCTCATTTTTCCAATCCTGCTGCCCTATTCCTGGTCCATCTTGGGAGCTGGGTGGGTGTTGGAAGCATAAATAATCATGGAATCACAGAATATCCTGAGCTGGGAGGGACCCACAAGCATCTTCCAAGTCTAACTCCTGGCCTGCCCAGGACACTGCAACAATCCCACCCTGTCCCTAAGAGTGTTGTCCAAACACCCCTTGAGCTCTGCCAGCCTTGGGGCCATGACCCTGGGAGCTCCCTGGGGAGCCTGCTGAGTGCCCAGTCACCCTCTGGGGGAAGAAGAGCATTTTGCTAAGATCCAACCTAACCCTGCCCTGACACAGCTCCAGTCAGTCCATTGGGTCCTGTCCCTGCCCACACAGAGCAGAGATTGGGGCCTGAGGGAAGAGACATTCATCTCCAGATTTCCTGACCCCATCTCCCTCTTGTCCAGCACTTCTCAGGAATGTGACAGCACACAGAGAAAATTTAAAACCTCTGCATTTATCCTTGCCTCATTTCACTTGTACAACCACAATCTCACCTGTGTCCAACAGTGCCCAGCCCAAATTGGGCTGGTGTCCCCGTGGTGTGTGAGGCTGGAATTGCCCAGTTCCTCATCAAGGGGAACACATGTTTAGGACTTTTACTTCATTGGACCTTTTCTAGAAATGTTTCTTCTTTTCAAGAAAGAAAACAAGAGGAAACTATACCCTTATTTTGGCAGCAAAACGTGGTCTAAATGTTAACACCACAAGTGGGGAGGGGAATTGTCCAATTCTAGGCATTAACATTGACAAAAAAATTACAACTATCTTTTTTTGTCACCACTTGACCTCCATGAAAGAGAAGGTTCCCATCACACAGTCTGCAAAGGCTCCCAGCATCTAAATTCCTTCTCAGCAACCTGAAGACTGGAATAGGGGATTTCTGCACAAGCTGTTCCCAATGCCAAAGCCTTTCTGGAACATCTGCCACAGATTCTGGAAGTGTCCAAGGCCAGGTTGAGCAGGGCTTGGAGCAACCTGGTCTAGTGGAAGGTGTCCATGCCCATGGCAGAGGGATGAGAACAAGATGATCATAAAGTTTCCTTCCAACCCACCCCTTTCTGGGATTCCATGATACACAATAATGCTTCATTTGTTCTCTCCTGCTCCCTTGCCTGCTGTGGGAGGCACTGTGGGAACTGGGGATGTATAAGACCACCCCTTTGGGCTTCAATCCCCCAGCTAGCGGCTCTTTTGCCTGTGGGGGAGATGAAAAAAAAAGATGCAAAATTCTCAGGATGTCATTTTTGCCATTATTATTGTTCTTTTAAAGGGAAAGGTTTCCATTTGAAACAGGGCACACTGAAGACATGTGTCCCTTGCCTTCCCTTGCCTTCCCTTGGCTTAGCTTCCCTTCCCTTGCCTTGAATTGTCTTACCTTGCCTTGCTTTGCCTTCCCATCCCTCCTGTTTCCTTCCTTTTTGTCCCTGTTCAATTCTGGGAAGAAAAATGGCAATTTTGGAGATGAGCTTCTGCAAAATAATGACAGCCCTTTCCCTCAAGAAAGAAAGCCTGCAGCCTCGGGATCTCAGGTTTTTTCTGGGAGGAATCTTTGTCGGTCTTCAATTCTGGGCCAAAAAAATGCCATTTCAGAAAGGCACTTCTGCTAATGAATGACAGCCCTTTGGCCAAGAAAGAAAGCCCACAGCCTTAGTCTCACAGGTGCCGATGGTGCATCTTCCCTGGCACTCCAAAAGCAGCCAGACCTTTGTGTCCTGGTACATATTTTTCTGGGAGATATGTCCGTCTGTCTTCAATTCGTGGCAGAAAAATAAGAGGGCAATGGCAATTTCAGAGAGCCTATTCTGCAAAACAATGATTGAGCTTTTGGCCAAGATAAAAGCCAGCAGTCTTGGGCTCTCAGGTGCCAATGATGTGCCTTCCCTGGCCCTCCAAAAGCAACAAGACCTTTGTGTGCTGGCAACTACCATGTAGGAGGAATATTCACCCATCTTCAAATCTCAGCAGAAAAATGGGAAAGAAATGGCAGTTTGGGAAAGCCACTTCTGCCAAGCAATTATTGACCTATTAGCAAAGATAAAATGCCACAGCCTTGGGCTCTCAGGTGCCAATGATGTACCTTTCCTGGCCCTCCAAAAGCAGCAAGACCTTTGTGTCCTGGACCTTTTGTCTTGCAGGACTTTTCATCTGTCTTCAATTATCAGCAGATAAAAGAAAATGGCAATTTCAGACTAGCCATTTCTACCAATGATCAATTGACCTATTAGCAAAGAGAAAAGCCTGCAGCCTTGGGCTCTCTGATGCCAATGATGTGCCTTCTGTGGCCCTCAAAAAGCAGCAAGATTTTTGTGTCCTGGCATCTTTTGTCTGGGAAGAATCTTCATATATCTTCCCTGCTCGTGAAAGAACTAGGAATAAAATTGCAATCTGAGAGATAAGTTCACCTAAGGAAAGGTTGATCTTTTTGCCAAGAGAGAAGGCTGCAGCCTTGGGATCTCAGGTGCCAATGATGTGCCTTCCCTGCCCCTCAAAAGCAGCAAGCTTTTTGTGTCCTGGCAACTTTTGTCTAGGAGGAATCTTCATCTGTTTCACTTCTCGGCAGAGAAATGGGAAGAAGAAAATCGCAGTTTTAGATATGAGCTTCTCCTAAGGAATGATTGAGCTTTTCACCAAGAGAGAAAGCTGCAGCCTTAGGATCTCAGGTGCCAATGATGTGCCTTTCCTGGGCCTCCAAAAGCAGCAAACTTTTTGTGTCCTTGCACCTTTTGTCTGGGAGGAATCTTTGTGCATCTTCACTTCTTCAGGAAGAACTGTGAAGAAAGTTGCCATTTGGAAGTTGAGCTTCTCCCTAGGAATGATTAAGCTTTTTGCAGAGAGAGAAAGCTGCAGCCTTCAGATCTCTGGTGCCAAAGATGTGCCTTCCCTGACCCTAGAAAAAGGGCAAACCTTTTATTTCCTTGTGGTTTTTCTCTGGGTGGAATTTTCATCCATCTTCATTTCCTAGTAGTGATTTTGGAGGAAAGTGGCAATCGGGGAGATGAGCTTCTACTAAGGAACAAAGGTGCTTTTCGCGAAAAGAGAAAGCTGCAGTCCTGGGATCTCACATATATATTCTTTGCCTTCCCTGGCTCTCCAAAACCAACAAGCATTTCCCGACCTGGCAAGTTTTGTCTTGCAGGAATCATCATCCGTTTCACTTGTTTGCAGAGAACTCAACAGAAAATCACAAGTTGGGAGATGAGCTTCTCCTAAGGAACGAATGTGCTTTTCACCAAGAGAGAAAGCTGCAGGCCTGGGATCTCAAATGCATATGCTTTGTCTTCACTGGCTCTCCAAAAGCAATAATGCTTTTGTGTCCTGATACCTTTTCTCTAGAAGGAATCTCCATCTGTTTTACTTCTCGGCAGGAAACAGTGCTGCTATTGTACAAATTGAGAGATAAGTTTCTCCTAAGGAACAATTGTCCTTTTCAGCAAGACAAAAAGCTGCAGGCCTGGGATCTCAGGTGAATATGCTTTGTCTTCACTCATGCTCCGAGAGCAAGAAGCTTTTTGTGTCCTCATACCTCTCCTCTTGCAGGAATCTTCATCTGTTTCACTTCTTGGCAGAGAATGCAGCTTCTAAACTACAGTTCGGAAGATAAGCTTCTCCTGCTGAATGATTGCGCTTTTCAACGAGAGAGAAAGATGCAGGCCTGGGATCTCAGATGCATATGATTTGTCTTCACTCACTCTCCAAGAGCAGCTAGCTTTCTGTGTCCTCATACCTTTTCTCTGGCAGGAATCTTCATCTGTTTCAATTCTTGGCAGAGAACGGTGCTTTTAAAATACAGTTTGGGAGATTAGCTTCTTTTAAGAAAAAATTGTGCTTTTCACCAAGAAAGAAAGCTCCAGGTCTGGATCTCAGATGCATATACTTTGCCTGCAGTCACTCTCTAAAAGCAAGAAGACTTTTGTGTCCTTATGCCTTCTGTCTGGCAGGAATCAACTGTTTCATTTTTTGGCAGAGCACGGTGATTTTAAACTAAAATTTGTGAGTTTAGTTTACCCCAAGGAACAATTGTGCTTTTCACCAAGAAAGAAAGCTGCAGGCTTGGGATTTCAGGTAAATGTTCTTGACCTTCATTCACCCTCTAAAAGCAAGAAGACTTTTGGGTCTTGATAGCTTCTGTCAGATTCATATTCTTGGTCTTCATTCTCCAAAAGGAACAAGACCTTTGTGTCCTGATACCTTCTGTCTGGCAGATAGCAATCTTAACTAGAGAGAAAGCTGGAGGCCAGGAATCTCAGATGCATATTCTCTGCCTTCACTCGCTCTCCAACAAGAAGAAGTTTTTGTGTCCTGATAGCTTTTCTCTGCAGGAATCTTCATCTTTTCACTTCTCAGCAGAGAATGCAGCCTCTAACCTACATTTCAGGAGAGAAGCCTCTCCTTAGAAACTGTCTTAGTTTGAGGGGAAAAACCAAAATGTTTACCCACAAGCAGAGGGGGGGATTCCTTCACAATAATCACATCACTCTTTATCAGATTTAAGAAAAGGAACTTTAATCAGAAAATGGGTATAAGAAGGATAACTGTTCTTAACTGCTATATATATATGTAGATATAGATGTAACTGTAAACAGACTAGAGCAAACCGCTTCCCCAACACCACAAGAAAAAAAACCAAAAGAGAACAACCCCCAAACTGGCAGGTTTCCTCCTAGAAAAAAGTTATGCTTATTTGCAGCGTCAGTGTCACAGCCTGGCTGGCTGCAGGGTGAGCTCCCAGTCTCTCTCCAGCGAGACAGAGACAAGTGGTGAGCACTCAGATAAATTCTGTCTCTCCCTCTGTGTCCCTTGTCCCAAATGAAGAAGGAAAACTGGGAGTGGAGAACTGCAGCATGTCCCAGAAAGCAGCTGTAACTTCTCTCTCCCGGGTTTCTGCCGCAGTGGGGTGGACATCAGTAACACTGCAGGCAACGGTGAGGCCCGAGCAGCAACTGGGACCCCAAATACCAAACCAGGAGAACAGCCATGGCAAGGAAAAAAGGAACCATCTCACTAAAAAGCGGCAGCAGCAGCAGTGAGGAGCAGGAGAAAACGGCTTCTCTTCCACAGCAGCATACACCCAGCTCCTGCGTTCAGCCAAGCTAAAAATGGAAATGTACCCAAAACCAAACGAGACAGTCTGCCCCCCACCCAAATGATCAAGAAGGTGCCGGTAGCAGTTGACTACTTCTTTTGTTAACTAATGGCATGGGCAGTGAGTGGCAGGGAGGGAATTTATATAATAATTCCAAACTACAACATTGTCCACCCCTAAATTCTCTTCCATGCCAATACTCCACATCAAAGTTAAACTTTTCAAATATTTAAATATTTACAGATACAGTCGCAAGAGTACTTTACCCAGAGATAAGTTCCCCCTGAGGTACCCATCGTGTCTCTCCATCTTCCTGCATCACCCACCAGGTGGAACCAGATCCTTAAGCAAAGGCAATCCCACGAATGGGTTTGCCTTTGCCTGAGGCAGGGTTAATCCAGACTGTTTTCCCTAGCATACCTCTCAGGTGTATTACGGGGACTTTATCTCCATCGACAGTGTGAAGGGGTTCTGATTGGGCAGGGCCGGCTCGATTGACAGAGCCTCTAGTGTTGACTAGCCATGTAGCCTTTGCTAAGTGTTGATCCCAGTGTTTGAAAGTCCCTCCACCCAATGCCTTCAAAGTGGTTTTTAACAGTCCATTACACCGTTCAACTTTCCCAGCAGCAGGTGCATGGTAGGGGATGTGATACACCCACTCAATGCCATGCTCTCTTGCCCAAGTGGTAACTAAGCTGTTCTTGAAATGGGTTCCATTATCTGACTCAATTCGCTCTGGGGTGCCGTGTCGCCACAGGACTTGTTTTTCGAGGCCTAGGATGGTGTTCCGGGCAGTGGCGTGAGGCACTGGGTGTGTCTCCAGCCACCCTGTGGTTGCTTCCACCATGGTGAGCACATAGCGCTTGCCTTGGCGGGT
>JAOXXN010000205.1:2183317-2199420 GCA_026770055.1 Myrmophylax atrothorax
CCTGGCTGTACTTTAGGAGGCTCACTCCTTTCCTGGGAGTAGTTTTCAGAGTCTCGGGGTCCTGGTGCGACAGGACTAGGAGGACACAGTGCAAGCCATCCACAGGAATAGACACTTCAGGAAGGAGAGGGACTGCTCGCTCCAGCCTTCTGCCTGATACATCCTGACATCCCACTGGCCCCAAGGTCCTTAATCCTCCTCTGTTTTCTTTTATCTCACCAGGACAAGAAACTGCGGATCTTTGACCCCCGAGCCAGCCCAGCTGCCTCCCAGGTACTGTCCCTTCCGGGTGTGCTGCAGGCGGCCCTGCCCCACTGGGGTGTCTGCTGTGGGGTGGCCTTTGGTCCCCCAAAACATCCCAGCCCTGGCAGGACTTGGGAGAAGCAATATGAAGGCAGGGACTGAAGGCAGAGGGAATGGGGCTGCCTCCTTTTTAGCAGCAATGGACTTCAGCAAGGGCAGACCCATCTTGGTGATCTCCCCCAGTGCACTGGCACACTGCAGACAGTAATCCCAAGCCCTGGAGGCATAGGGGCTGTGAGCTCCCAGGCTTTGCAGGCCCCCAGGCTCTGCTCTGCCCTGCAGGAGCTGGACCAAAGGCTCTTGGTGACGAGGACCTGCCAAGGGTGAGGGCTGGGCTACCAGATCTGCACAGCTCAGCAAATAACAGCGATTAGGAAATAAGTAGAGAACTTAAGCCTTGATGTCGAGTTCTAAAAGCCTCTTGTTAGAGGTTTCCTGTGGCTTGGGGGTTCTGGCTGCTGAGGGCTGTGGGCCTGGGCTGCAGAAGGAGCTGGAAACCTTTGGGAAGGGAGGGATACAGGGGAGAGTAGGATGAGTGGCTGCAGATTCTGCTGCTCCTGGTGCCTCTCCTGCTGCTGTGGCCTCAGGGACAGTGGTAACCATGCACTCCAACTGGAGGGAGCCAGTGCTCCAGCACCACACTGGGACTTTTCATCTGCTCCTGCCCATAACCTGGGTTCTGAGCTCCTGTAAGGCCCCTGGGTGCTTTCTGCAGGTACAAATGGTGCCCTGACCCTGCAGGCAGTCTTAAAAACACCTCACCATGATATATAAACATAAACCCAGCAGTGACGCGGGCGAGCCAGAGGAAAGTGCTTCCAGCCCTCCAGTGGCCCCCGTGACACTCTAGTGCTCCAGATTGCCATTCAGCGTGGCTGGAAGGTCCTACCCTCTCCTTCCAAATTCATTCTGTGCCTATTCTCCCTGTGCTCCCCTTCCCTCCTGCCTCCACTTCTCCCGCTGCCAGACCTGTCAGCTTGTCTAACAGTGTTTCGATGGAGCTGTGAGTGCGATGGGCTCAAGCCAAGTCTCCTAGGGAGGGTGGACTCTGTCTCACTGAGCTATTAAAAATAATGTGTGAATGATGGTGGCTGTTCAAAGCAGGCAGCTCACTTCCCTCCGCTGCCATCTGATCCAGGTCTGGGCCAGCAATCCATGTTTGCCAAGAGAAATATGCACCTTCACTGCTGCGGCCCTGCCCCAGCCAGCTTGGAATGGATGGAGATGTTTAGTCTTGGAGAAGGACTGTGCTGAAGGGGAAAACTTTAAAATGCCATCAATCCTCTGCAAGTTTTCACAGAGCTTGCTTAGCCAAGGGGAATAACACTCCTGGGTTCTGCTGTTTCTTTTTTTCCCCATTGCTGGAGGGCTGGGTAATTTGGAAGTGCTGCTTCTCCCCTCGGGCCAGTGTGGTTACAGAACTGGGTGATGCTGGGGCCACTGTGTGGTGCCAGCACCTCGGGAGCTCCTGGCTTTGAAGCTGTGTGTTTCTTTGCAGAGGTGAGCGGCGGGATGGGTTTTCCAGCTGAGCTGGCCCCCGCGGCGCCGCGGGCTGGGTTTCCTCTGCAGCAGACGGAGGGCTCGGCACCGCTGGCTCACCCCGGTCCCTCTGCGGCACGTTGTGCCGAGAGCCGGCCTCGGCCTTGGGCTGCTCCTCCGGCTGGTCTCCTTAATTTGCCAAGCCTGTCTCGTTAAACATTCCTTCTTTAGAGCAAGGGGAAAAGAATGAGGAGGAACTAAAATAAGAGGCTGGGGCAGGAGGAGTTGCTCCTCCTAACACGTGATGCTGCTCTCAGGTACAGTGGATGCAGCAGGGGAGTTGGGGTGGGTGACAAGGAGGGTGATGGGCAGGCTGCCCACACCCCGGCCATGCCCTCGCCAGGGCCTGACCCCCATTCCCGGCTACGCCTGTGGCAGCTATTTTGAGCATGTTCCAGTAGCGGGCAGGAGTGTGTGACGCAGCGTGGACAGGGTCTGGCTGACCCCGCGGGGTGCCTGGTATGTACCCGGGGCCATGATTTCCCTTGGGAGAGTGGTGGCCTCATCCTGCTGGACACTCAGCCCCTCATTGTAGGCCTTTAATGAATGTTAGGGCTGTGCTTACACCCTGTTGTTGCTCTCCGTGCCTCCTCCATGCCCCTGTACTGGCAGTGGGAATGCCAGGGCTGTAGTTGGTCCTGCTGTGCCGCTCCATGCTGCTGCTGCTGCCTGGCTGGCTCCAGGTTCGAGCTCTGCTGTCCTTCCAAAGAGTCCTGTGAGTCCTGTCCTCTGCCTTATCCCCTCCAAGGCTGCTCTGCCCCAGCCTCCTGCCCTCCCCTCCCACGGGTGCTGGTGGTCGCGCTCCTGGCCTTGACCCCTGGAAGCGAGTCACATCCTCTCCCTCGCGGCCTCGGCTCTGCCGTGGCTCAGCGTCACTGCTGCCGCCCTCGCCCTCCTGCAATCCCTGTGCAAACCCCACCAAACGTCCTTCCCAAGTTCCCCCAGGCTGTGCCCTTGGTGGGACAGGGCACACAGTGCTGAGCAGGGAGCTGGAGCACCGGGAAGGTGCCCATATCCTGGCTGATCCCCAGGTGGGTCACCAGCACAGGGCAGGGCAGTGATTTGGGTGTGATGTGGGCTTCTAAGGTGGCATCTCTGCTTGCCCACTGCCCTGGCCACCTTCTCCTGGGTACAGACCCCATGGGTGACATTCTGTCCCCTACATGCTGTGTGTGCATATGGCCAGCACCTGGCTCCTGGGACAGGAGCTGTCTGTGTGAAGCTGTGGAGCTGCTGCTGAGCACGGCCAGTGTGGGATGGAGAGGAGCTGGCTCTGTTCTCACGAGAAACTTCCTCCGCCGGCGTTTCAGCAGTGCTGGGGGCGAGGGAACGGCCACGCGCACCGGGCCGGCGCACGCTCCCGCTCCCGTTGGAATGAGCTGCTTTAATGAGCAGGACTGGGGCTGAGGGCGCCTGGGGACAGCTAGGACAGTGTCCCTGGAAGTTTGTCCCCGCCATAGGTTTGTCCCCCCACCTTGTTGATGTGCCAGGGGCAGAGCTCAGTGATGGGGAGCAGCCAGGCCTCACGGCCCAAGCACACCCGGAGCTGTCCCAGCCCTGCTCAAAGTCCAGGGGTGGGAAAGGGACTCCAGCCCTTCTCCCAGACCGTGGCCACCATCCCGTGGGTCACATCAGTCCCTGCCACAGTGGGAGATGCAGCGGGGAGAGAGTGTCCATGGGCAGTATCGCTGTGGTGGCAGGGTGATGCTGTGGCAAGGGGGAGAGCCAGGTTGGGTGACCCAGCTGTATCCACAGCCAGGAAGGACTCCATGGACCCTGACATGTCACCACTGCCCAGGGTCCAGCTTCATCATCATCATCATGGGAAGGCGCACCAGAACATAGAGAGACTTTTAGCCTTCCTTCCCTCACACCTCATCATCACGGTATCCCACGCTGGGGTCACCCTGGGGGTACCTGACTCCCAGCCTCTCGGCAGCGGCTTCCTCCGGGCTGGGGGAAGGTCCACAGCATCCCACATTCCCAAGGAGACCGTGGGAAGCTTTGAAAAAGTTGGCCTGACTCTGGGCTGCCTATTTATAGCACTGCACGCTCGGCGCTCTCATGCTTCTGTTCCCCAGCGTAGCTGCACAGGACTGTTTATATTTCCTCTGCTTCGCTTCCCTCTCAGCCGTCCTTCCCAGGAATGCCTCTTGGTATGGCAGACATGGGGAAGTCAAGCAGGATTCAGGATGAGCCAGAGGCATCTCAAGGGATGGGGGTGTGTGGAGGCACTGAAAGGATAGGCCTGGATGCCCATCCCTCCTGCTGGGAATGGCCTTGCTGGCTCAGACCCACATGGGTTGGCATCTCCCTCCCAGCATTTCAGGAGCCCCAGCCTGTGCCTGACCTGGGACTCCTGTCAGGCTCCTACTCCAGGGGAAAAAGGTGTTTTGGGATTTGATAACAGCCTCACAGTTGGTGGGGTTGGTGGCTGCAGGAGGAGAGGAGATGTGGGAGAGGAAGGAGGGATGGATGGATGGATGGATGGATGGATGGATGGATGGATGGATGGATGGGTGGGTGGATGGATGGTGCTGATGGGTGCTGCAGCCTGCCCATCCCACATGGCCAGTGCGTCCCCCCTCGCTTGTCCAGAGGTGGAGGTCATACTTCCATCCTGGTCCTGTGTCCTGGCATCTGTGCCACGGTGGGGGCTGTCAGGGTGGGAGCCCACTCTTCTTCCTGCCCTTGCTGGGCTGGCAGCATCCTCTGGCAAGGCAGCAGCCTCACCAAGGGCAGGAGGGTCTGGATGGAGGTGAGGGCTGCTCTGGCAGTGAGTGAGAGAGGCAGAGCCTGACAGTGCCCAGTGTCCTGGGTCAGAGGGGCACTGCAGTGATGCTGCCCTGGCCAGTGGGCTCAGGGAGGCAGAGTGGGCAGGAGGGGGCGTGTCCTGCTCCATCCCCACTGTGATACAGACACCCCACACTCAGCAGTGGGCACGGGCCAGTGCTGGCAGCATGATGGCTACTGGAGCATTCCTGCTGCTCTGTGGGATCCCTACACTCCCCTGGTGCAGGTGGCAGATCCTGGTCTCCCTGAGCTCCAGGCAGAGACCAGGAGTGGGACTGGCCTGGGAGAGGCTGCTCTGCTCTCCTGGCCACCTCTGGAGTAACTGGGACTTGGCAAGGAAGGGAGATCACTCACATTCTTGTTCAGAGAGGAGGATTCAGTGCGTGGTTAACCCTCTCGGCTCCCTGGAAGCTGTTCCTGCTTCCCCCAGCTGCCTCATGGGGCGTGGAAGGAGCGATGGCTTTCCCGTGTACATGGACTTGGAGAGGGTGTCTGTCCCTGGAGCCCCCCACAGTGCCCTGGCCAGGCGAGACCCCTCCTGCCCTGGCACCCGCTGGCAAAGGAATGGCTCAGCCTGGCTCTGGTGCCTCCTGTGTCCATGCAGATCCTGCTGCTTCCCACGGGGATCAGATGCCTGTGGGCTGCTAGCCATGCTCATGGGCTGCTAGCCACAGGCAGGCTGAGCTGTCCCAGCTGCTGCCCATCCACGGGGGCTGTGCCAAGGGCACAGCTGGTACCCCCCTGGCCATCTGCCTCCTGTGCAGTCCCATGGCTATGCCCTCGCTGCCCTGCATCCAGCTGAGGGTGACGGCTCCCGTGGAGACTGGGATCGCCTGGGAGCCGGGGCAGCCTCGGCTTTGTGTGGGGCTCCCCCAGGCAGCTGAGGAGCCAGGGCAGCCTCTCCCTGCAGGCAGCTGTTACCAGCTCACCCGACCCCTCCGCCACAGCGCTGCAAACAGCTGCAGCCCACATGCCAGGCTGGCCCCCCTGCAGCCCCCAGGGCTGCACAGGGAGCAGGACTGGGGACCCCCATGGGTACCAGTGCCTTACCCCAGCCTGTACTGGGAGGGATGGGTTGAGATTGGGAGGGGGATGGTGCTGGGAACTCTCCCCATGCAGCTGATCTGGCTCTGAGGAGAGAACACAGGCTACCCCAAGCCTGGGCTGCCCAAAACCAGCTGGGCTGGACCCGTGCGATGGGCGGGAGGAAGCTGGGCTGCCTGGGCACTGGCAGGGAACTGAGAAGCCTCTTTGGATCCCTGTGTGCTGGATCCCTGTGGCCTGGAGCTGGTGGGATCCTTGCAGTCTGCTATTGGGACAGGAGGCTCGGGAGGGATGCCTGTCCTTTGGACTGCAGCTCCAGGGACATGGGGGATTCCAGCATCACTGCAGGAAGGGTGCCAGGGTTTCTGCCAGCCCCAGGGATCCGCAGCAGCCCCGTGGCCACCTCAGGGCTCTGTGCTGACCAAACCACACCAGTGCCCACCCTCAGTGCCCAGTCACACCACCCCAACCCTGCCAAGACCCTCCACCCCAGGGGACCGGACACAGAGCGGGGGATCCCCAGGACTGCCTGCTGTCCGCATGCTCACCTCTGGCAACATGTGTGCAGCCGGGTGTGTGAGTGAGCCTGGAGCAGCCCAGCCTCCCACATACTTGCTGCCATACGTACTGCTGAGCTGGGATGGAACTAATGCAGAAAACATGGCCCTGCTCCACAGCCAGCACACCACAGGCTAGGAGTGCCACGGCAGTGCCCTGCCCTCTGCCAGCCCTGCCATTGCCCCAGGGACTGCCACCCACCACCTGGTGGTCCAGGGGACCCACAGGGCCCTATGGCCATGGAGCCAGCACATTGGCTATGGGATCTCCAGATGTTGAGTTCTGGCTGCCACAGCCAGGTGCAGAAGTGCTCTCCTGGCTGACATGTGGGCTGGCCTCAGCTCCTGGAGTTTCCATCCCTCTTGGCACTGATCCTGGGACATGTTCCCTTCTCCAGGTCCCTTCCCTGCCGAGCGCTGGCTCCACTTGCCAGCGTGTCGGCAGAGGGGACCAGGCCCCTCCTGCCCCACATCCTGCCCCTGTGGCTGGGAGCACCGGGCTCAGCTTGGCCAGTGCTGCCTCTTCCAAGTGAGCTGTATTTGTGCTGGCAAAGCGGCTGGTGTGATGGAGCCAGGGGAGGAGAGCTTGGCACCGTGTGCCTGCTCCCACCCCAGTGCTCTCCAGAGGGTGGCATCTCTCTGGGGCTGGAGGCTGGGGCTGGAGGAAGGTGCTCCAGCAGGGTTTCTCTGGTGGCAGAGTGGGAGATACAGCACCTTTGTGCCCCTCGCTGGCTGCCACCATGGCAAAGCCTTGCTGGCTGTGGCTGATGGTCACAGAGCTCACACTGAGGGGGATGCAGCTCAAGGGCTCCTCTGTGGGCACCCTCAGTGCCCCATCCTTCCTATCCCCTCCCATGCCTGGTCCCCCTGCCCTGTGTGGTGGTGCCGAAAGCACTGTGATGGGTTTGGCTCTGGCAGAGCTCTCCACTTTCCCTGTCAGCTCTGAACTTGTCAGCAGCCATTTATTGGTGCTTCTCAAGGAGAGCAAGGGACTGTGAGCACTGCCTGTGCCATGGGCAGGAGCTGGCTGCCCGCTCCTGCTGGGCACCAGGAACTGCAGGGCCCATCTGGGGGACACATGGGAGCTGGGAAGCACCCACTGACAGCCCCGTGGAACCCCCACCCCTCCTGTCCTCAGCAGGACTGGGATGGGGGGCAGAACAAGGTGGTGGTCTGGTCTGGGGGTCCCACTCCCACGGGGAGCCCAGGCAAGAGGTGGAGCAGGGTGCAGGAAATCAGAACAGTGTGGGGAACGTGGCCAGGCTCAGTTTGCCATGTGTTTTGGTAGCATGTGGACACAGACGGAGTACCCAGCTCCTGCAGCCAGGATCTGGCATGGATAAAGAGCTCAGAGATGCAGCTGAGGAAGTAAGTCCCTCTGTCATGGCCACGGCCAAGCCTCCTCTCATGCAGCACTCTGACCCTGTTGCCCTCTTGCTGGGTGTGGGGAGAGCCCTGGGGACCCAGAAGCCATCCTCATGCCCCTTCACACTCATGTTACCTGCTGCCACACCTTGCTCCTCGCTGGGAGCCAGGCCAGCCTCTCCACAGGGCAACCATGCTGGCACTGGCACCAACACAGGGTGGGGGTCAGGGCTGTCACCGCTTGCAGGCTGTTGCCACTGCACTGTCCCCACAGCAGCTCTCAGCAGAATTGGGAGACAGTGCTCAGCCCCAGGGCAGTTCACAAGCATGGCTAGTACAGCACATGTCCCTTCAATGTGCCCAGCAGGGCTGGCAGCAACACTGACAGCCGTGTCTCCTGTGCCTTGCAGAGTGTCCCAGGACATGAGAACAACAAGGACTCCCGGCTGCTCTGGATGGGCTCCAGTGATTGCCTCATCTCTGTCGGGTTCAGCCAGGTACAGTCCTCTCTAGAAGGGTGGCCCCTGCACTACCAGGATGTCCCAGCCCCACTCCCTACAGCTGCTGTGCTGTGGCTCCCAAGTGCTTTTTTGCTGTCCTAAAAGCATGAAAGCAGGAGGTCTCCTCTCCAGGTGCCCTGGCCCTTGCTGGGAAGGCAGGAGGCTGGACGACGAAGGCAGTGGCACTGTGGGGAGGGCTGGGCAGCCCCGGTGCCCACTGACACCGTGTCTGTGTCCCTGCAGATGCGGGAGCGGGAGGTGAAGCTGTGGGACACGCGGCGATTCAGCGGAGCGATGCTCACCATGGCACTGGACACCTCGCCTGGGTAGGGATGGGGACTCACTACAGGGCAGAAGGGTGGGTGGTGGGGACATCATGGTCAGGGATCCGCAGGGAGCTCCGTGGTGGAGCAGGAGATGGCAGAGAGCCCCTGGCACCAGCAGCACTTGGTCCAAATCTGGGAACAAGGCTGGAGACAGCGCAGCCACATCCACATCACCATTTGGGTGGGACGGGAAGGTGGTGGCAGTGCTGGGGAGGGCACAGAGGTGCTCTGTGATGCTGTGGTGGGTGGTGGCACTGCTGGGGACAGTGTCTGAGGTGGCTGCTGGCTGGGTGAGCACGTGCACTGGGACGGTACCACAAGATGCTGTGGGTGAGTGAATCCCTTTGGCGCTGCTGGAGCACTGGAGCAGCTCGGCCCCGACCTCCTGCTCACAGCGGGGCCGTGGTGCTTTGTGCTGTGGTGCCATGGTGACTGCCCAGCCAGCCATGGCCAGGCTGGTGCTCACCAAGCATGCCCTGGGGAAGTGGAAGAGGAGCTTTGGCAGCATAAGGGGTCAGCGCCTCTTGTCACGGCAGGATGGAGCCGCCTCCTGTCTGCGGGGCGCTGCCAAGGCAAGGAACATTCCAGTTACACCCGGCCTGGCCTCTCCCAGGCTGCCCACAGAGCTGGCCTGGCGTCACAACAAACAGGAGGAGGAGGGGGCTGTGCCTTCATCCCACCCATGCAATGGGGGTTTGGGCCATGCTACTTCTTGGAATGTACTAGAGGTCGCTGGTTCTTCCCAGTGCTGCTGGCAAAGCCTTGGGATGCCAGGAGCATCACTGGACACTGATCTGGCTCTGTGGTGGGCCGGGTTGCCAGGGCAGGCTGGGTGATCAGCAGCTGCTGGATGCCAATATGGGGCCTCTAGCAAGGGGCTGAGTGAGCCTTTGCAGCAGGGCCGGCCCTTGGCTGCCCTGCTGACATCCACTATGCTGAGATGTCAGCCCTGAGCTGGTGCTGGCAGTGCTGGGGGCAGACAAGAGGGGAGAGGATCAGCGCAGTGGGGAGGTGCCAGCATGGTGGGGGCAAGCAGGGAGGCTGCTGGAGCATCCCTCACCCTCCTGTGAGCTCCAGGGGAGAGCAGCTCCCAGCTCTCCTGCCCCCAGCTCTGCCAGCACAACCAGCAAAGGCACCCACGCGGTCCAGCCTCGGTGACCAGCCATTCTCAGTGTCCAGAGTGAGCACTCCTACGAGAGGCCGGGGCACACAGCAAGCTGCAAGGGGACTCCTTGGAATGGCCTGCCCAGAGAGGTGGTGGATTCACCATCCCTGGGGGTTTTTAAACTGGGATTGGCCGTGGCACTGAGTGCCATGATCTGGTAAAGGGCCTGGAGCTGGACCAAGGGTTGGACTCGATGATCTCAGAGGCCTTTTCCAACCCAATCGATTCTGTGATTCTATGATTCTATTCCCTGGGGTCCGCTATTGCTCTTGCCGCGGAACCCAATGGGAATCACCCCGAATCCTTCTCGCTGGGCCGGGGTGAGGCAGCGCGGCTGGATGCGATGCAGGCGCCGGGCCGCGGCTACGCTCGCCCCCCCGAGCGCAGGCTGCAGTTATTTTGGCTGCCGCGTTTATCGGCGCAGGAATGCGGCTGGCGGGGCTGCCTGCGCGGCGTGCCGGGGCCCTGCCGGCCTACGACTGCGTGCTGGGGCCGCTCGAGAGGGGCTGGGGGCGAGGGGGGACCCTCCCGTGCCGGGGAGGTGTTTTTTTTAGGCAGCCGCGCCGGGGCCGCCGCGCTTCCAGCCCCAAGCGCTCCCGCCTGTGAATCTGGCGGAGATGACAAATGCGGAGGGGGATTTGGTTGGCTCCTGGAGGAGGTGCCGAGCGGGGGCTGCGCTCTCCCTCTGGCAGAGCCGTGCTGAGCAGGGGCGCGACACTCGGGAGCCCAGGAGCTGTGGCTGGGACAGGGGGTGGCCGCTTTGGGGGTACCCCTGGAAGCAGTGCTTGGGGCAGGCTCGGTGCCGGAGGAGCTGAGCCCGTCGGAGATGGCAGAGTAGCAGTGGGGCTGGGTGCCCGCTGTGGACCTCCGGCGTGGCCGTGGGTGCCCGGCGCGGGGCGTGGAAGCGCGTCCGGCAGCGCAGCAGTGCTGGCCACGCCGTGAGCGAGGCTTGGGGAGCTGGGTGCAGCAGCAGCAGCTCGTTGAGGCTCTTTGAGGAAGCAATCAGTGGGCGGGCAGGAAGCTCATACCATTCATTACTGACGCCAGGCCGGCAGGAAGGGGAGCCCGCATCCCACCGCATCCCCACCGCGTCCTCACCGCGCCCGCCGAGCCGGCACCACATGTCCCTGTGACACCCCAAAGCAGGGCCACGGCGTACCCCAGGGTGGGGGTGACCCTAGCACGCTCACCCCAATGCCCACAGCCTACAAGGTGACTCCACCCTGGGGGAGCATCCATGGGGGAAGAGGGCAGAGAGTGGGGGGCACCGGCCCCACGCACCTACACATCAGCATGTGCCTTTTTGGGGGGGTCCCCCACCCCAAATCCTGAGCAGCTGAGATGTTTCCGACCACACTAAGCTCATTTTCAAAGCACCCTGACTGTGCCAGGGCCAATGCGTAGAACTCAGAGAAAGCGGGAGGCGGAAGGTGTGGGTGGCCTGGCCCCTCTCCGCACCATGGTCCTCAGTGTGCCGCCTCCGAGTACCTGCCGTTCCTTCGGCTCGGGTTTTGTCTCCCCGCCGGCCCCCTTTAATTAGATCAAGGAGCAGCAGGGCAGGAGCCAGGAAGGGGCCTCAAAAGGTTATTGTTGCCCTAAATTGTAACCAGCACCGGCGGGGTTGGGTTACCGGCTCCGACTCGGGGTCACCGACCAGACCCCTGTGCCGTGCGCCCGGCAGCCGGCGCGGCACTGCCCCGGGTGACAGTGCTGTCACCACGCTGGTGGCGGCAGAACAGCGGCTCCCTTGTGTCGCTGCATCGTTTGGTGTCCCGAAAATATCCCCATGGAGGCTGGAGGTGCTGCAGCCGGCTCGGGGCAGTGGATGGATCAATAGGGATGAGATACTCGGGTCAGCAGAGGTGCCAGGGAGCCATGTGGTGTGCGCTGACACTGGGCATATCCCCCGGGGCAGAACAGCGCTGGGGAGGGATGGGGACAGCCAGACCCCCACTGCTCTTCACGGTGCAAAGTCCAACAGAGCTGGGAAGTGCTGGAGTCAGGACCTGCCCACAGCAGGGTGCTGAGGCACAGCAGGATGTTTGCAGAGATTTGGAGTCTTTTTGTCCCACCCAAAGCTGAAGCAGGACATGGAGGGGCCCAGGCAGTTCCGTGGGAATGCTGCCCAGGGGTGCTCAGCCCCCAGCGCCCACCCACTGCCCCTGCCCCAGCCAAAGCCTGTGGCTGAGCCGGGTCCTGGGGGCTGGGCTTGCAGCCCCAGCACCTCTCAGCTCCAGCTCTTGTGTGTACCAGGGCACATGGCCCCACCGAGCATGTCCCCACTGTCACCCTGTCACCTCTTCCCAGGCACCAGCCATAGTGGGACCTCGATGGCCAGACCTCCTCCCTTTTCAGTTATGGTGGGTGCTTTGAGGGTCTCTGACAACACCCACCCCAGCAGACAGAGGCCTGAGCAGGACAGGTCCATCCCTGTCCCCATCCCTGACCCAGTCTCCAGGCAGATTCCATAGGTGCCTGGGCTGGCAGCTGCTTGCCATCCATGGGGAAGGGGATTTACCTGCCCCTGCTTGGCTGCCAACCTCACATATGAGGAGGGGGAGAGGCCAACCCACCCCACCAGGTGGGACCCCAGTGGGACCCATCCCTGTGGGGCTCCTGGGCAGATACACAAAGGAGTTAAGGCGAGGGCATCCACCCAGCCCATCATCACCTGCCCTGTAATTCTACTGGGTAAAAATAGCCCAGTGCTGTGGATGGGAGCTGGGATGGGATGGCGGCACCAAAATCACTCCCAGATGGGCCACTGCCCCTGTGGCCAGCCAGTGCTCCCTGGCCTCCCCAGCTTTCCAGGAAGCCAGCAGGATTTTTGCCTCCCCAAAGCTCTTCCTGGCAGCACTGGGGGCTGTGGGATGGGCACACGCCTGTCCTCACCCTGGGGAGTGGGCATGGGGACCCCTGGCACTGAAGCAGTGTGGCCCCTCAGGGCTCTGCTCTGGCCATGGGACCTGGGGGACTGAGGAGACCTGGATTTTGTTTCCATGGGGCCAGGGTTGTGTTATTTTGGAGACCTGAGCTCTCCAGGCTGGGGTGCAGGCAGGATTTGCCCCAGTGAAACTGGGGGCTCCTCCCATTGCGGCTCCCCGCCGAGCCCCCCATCCTGCTGGTGGCTCTGGCCAGGGTTCTTGCTTACCAGCCCTGCTGGATTGCTTAGGAAGAGGGATTTTTTTTTTGGTTCATTTTAGGGGGTTTTGCAATCCTTCCCAGCGCTGATTCAGCTCGGAGGAATTAGCAGCGCCGCACAATGTGCCGCTCAGAGCTGCTCTTGGCGCACGATGGGGCTGGCAGTGGCCAGGGGGAATTTTGTGCTGGGATTCAGGAAGCCACAGGGGCTGGACAGTCCCATTTTGGGCACTGCTGCTCTGCTGCAGGGCCGCCCGGGTGCAGACATGGCTGTTGGGTGGGGCCAAGCCCTGCCACAGTGTCCCCATCACCTCTGTGCCAAGGCCAAGCCCTGCTGCCCTCCTTGTGCTGCTCCAACCCCCCAGCTGGCACCCTAAAACCCTTGGCTTGGGGCATCCCCATGGTGCTGCACCTGCCAAAGCCGAGCCCCCACCTCCCTCCTGCTGGGCTGGCATCTCCACCATAGATCCCATCACTTTGAAGCTGCTGGAAACCTCCCTGCTCCCTGGAATGATGGGACTTGCTGAGGGGTCATGAGGGTCCCCAGCATCCACTTGGCATGTGGGAGGCCCCCTGCAAACCTCCACCTAACGGCAAGTGGGGAAATTAGCTTTGTTAGGGGAAGAGCACATCAAGCAGGCAAAGGAGGGTGGAAGTGAGGGGCTGGGGGGCCCTGCAGACGGTGCTGGTGTGGGGACATGCCAAGGCTGGGCCGGGCTCGGGGGGCTGTGGTGGCGGCCGACCGGGGGCACTTGGCGCGAGGCCGTGGCTCCGCCAGGGACTTTTCTTCTCTCCTCCTCGTGAGGCTGGAAAATATACAAAGCTCGCAGTGAAAATATTTACACAGCAGCAATTTTGGGAGGAATTTGGGATGTTAATTTGAAAAATCTGTGGGGAGAGGACCACAATGGGCCCTTTGAGCGGGCGAGCGTGGCCATCGCAGCGAGCCGCCCGCGCCGGCGAGGGGCCCCTCCTGCCGCTGCGCCGGCCCTAATGGGAGCCAGCCCTGCCGGAAGCCCACCTGGGAGCCGGGGGGCTGGTCCAGACGGCCCCTGCCGCCACCCTTCGCCCCTAATTGCAACCAGAACCCCTCCGTGCCCCGGGTGAGTGGGACCGGGGGGCCGGCGGGGTCAGGGCCGTGTCCTGCGGCGGAGCGGCCAGCGCGGCGCGGCACGGCGGTGACCCTCAGCTTCTGCGCTGTGCTCGTTCTCTCCAAATCAAACATACCTCGGCGGGCAGGGCCCCAACCTGGAAAATTCCAGCCCGAAAGATAAAGGATTGGAAAACGATTAAAACCAGAGGGTTGGAGCAGAAACCATTTGGCAGCGGGAACCTGCCGAGCGCCGGCTCCCAGCCCTCCCCGCCGGGGCCAGCGCACGAACCCGGCGCTTCCCGGGGCCGGGCAGTGGGGGCTCTGGTGGCAGCCCCCGAGCTGGGGGGCACTGCAGGCTGACACTTGTCATGGGTGCTCTGGGGGTCCCGGTGCTGGCAGGACTGACGTCAGGAGGTTGGGCTGGGCTGTTTGTCCCGCAGCTGGCCCCAGAGCCATCTGGCAGGCGGGAAGGGATGAAGTAAGGCTGGATGATGCACAGGGCAGGGGCCGATTTGAACCCCATGGCCTCTGTTTCGGGAACACCTCCCTCAGGACCTGTGGTGGGGGACAGTGCCCTGGGGTTAAAAATGCCCAGAGTAGCGAAAACTCCCCCCTCCATCAGCCTGACTCATCCCAGAGCTTGCCAACAACAACGGGAGGACGCAGCTGACCTTCCCACTCCTCTGTAGGGGACACACCGCAATGCCCACACCCCTGCCAGGATGCTCAGGGCTGCACAGAGCTTTTTGTTGTTGTCATTTTAATTATTTTGGGGATTTTTTTACAAAAAGACACCCTTCTAGTCTGTCTTAAAAAAGAGATGTACACAAACCTGTACTAAAAAAATCGAGTTTTCCCAGAAGAAATGGGAAATAACAGTGTATAAATATTCTCTCTGAGTTCTTAAAGCTTCAATTCCCGGTTTGCCTTCTTGGCACTTCCTTTGGCCCCGGGGGTTCCGAGGGTCCCAGCACCTCGGCAGGGCCGTATTGCTCACATCAACTTCCAGGGAGTCGAGAGTCACAGGCTGTGCTCTGCCAAAGGACCCTTGTTACCAGCACGTGGGCATCCCTCAGCCGAGTCACCTTAAGAGGCAGCTTTCTCTTTAGCAGTAGCTAAAATAAAGCCCCCCCTCAAGCCCCCAAATTAAAACCACCTCTCCCTTCTGCTACCCACGTTCTACATAGAGTCACAGAAATCAAGGCACTGAGCGGTAAAATTTGTGTCTCCTCCCGAAGCGTGGCAGCCTCTTGGAAATTGCACGTTGTAGGTTTGGGCGTTTTCTGCCTCAATTCAGTCAGCTCCTTGGCAATCTGTATCCCAGAGGGACATGGCCAGGTGCTGCTGCTGCTGGAGCTCAGCCCTCCTGTGTCCAGGGCTCAGAAGTAGGAGGGTTTGAGCCCCGGGGTGTTGTTGTTGCTGGGGTAGTGCGACTGCATGAGCGGCACCTCGCACTCGGAGCTGCCGGAGAGCATGGCCGCCTCTGGCACCTTGCAGCCATGGCTGCTCAAATCCCCGTTTTCCAAGCAGGCTTTCACACCTTCCAGCTCCAGCGGGCTGGCGTCCACCCCAGTGCTGCCGGCATGCGCCTTGGCCCGGTGGTGCCGGCAGTAGTACATGGCGGCGGTGACCACCACCACCAGCAGTAGTGTGGTGGCCACCACAGGGACGAGGATCAGGGCGAGGTTGGGGTCCTGGCCCTGGGTGACAGGGGAATGCTGCTGCAGGCTGAGAGGCAGGGTCTGTGCTTCAGCACAGTGCTCCTCCTTGGGGACCTCCCCCAGGGCCCCAATGCAGACACGGTAGGTGCAGTTGGGTTTCAGCGCCCGCACGGTGTACTCGGAGAGCGAGGCCGGCAAGCGCAGCATCACCGACCGCTTGTCCGGCCCCGAGAGGTTCCGGTAGCTCAGGCGGATGCCCTTCAGCTGTGCCTTGGACTGGACGTAGCTGTGCAGGTCCACCTTGAGGGAGGTGCTGCCCACCTGTGTGATGCTGACCTGCCGGCCAGGCGGTGGGGCCGGCGTGCCCGGGGCTGGCGTTGTCCCCCTCACCTCCACCTCACAGTACGCCCCGGCAAAGCCTGCGGGGCACAGGCACTCCAGGAGGTTCTGTGTCCCCAGGTGGCAGGTGCCGCCGTTCAGGCACGTGCGAGGGGGGCAGATGGGCGGCAGGGAGCTGGTGGGGGCCAGGGTGCCGCTGAAGGGCACTGGTGTGGAGCTGCCCTGGGGGTCCCTGGCCCCCAGGGTGGGTGCAGCGGTGCTGGGGGGCGGTGGTGGG
>JAOXXN010000205.1:2253943-2264601 GCA_026770055.1 Myrmophylax atrothorax
TCCCAGGGTCCCATGGAAGGTGACCTGAAGGACAAGGGTGGGAGGGAGCAGGGTGGGAGCTTCGTCCCCCCCCATCTCCTTTCCATTTGGGAGCTGGACTAGGAGCCCAGATGTACCAGCCAAGGGTGGTGGGGGTCAGTGAGGGCAGAGCAAGGGTGTGCCTTGCATCCAGATTGGGCACGGTAGGGAGCTGCAGCAGGGCTCTGTCATGCCAGGGAACCCAGAGCCACCGGGAATGCAGCAGGTTGGGGTGCGGAATGCAGCAGGCTGGGGTGCAGCCTGCCCTCCCCAGTGCCCACTGCTGGCATGGCACGAGCCTCCCAGTGTGACCTGATCCCGGTGCATGGAGATACAACCACCCAGCAGCATCCCAGCCACGGCATACTGGGCTGGGCAGTCACTGGGCACTTGTGCTGATTCCAGCCTTCATCCTGCCACACTGTGGTCTCCATGGCCAGCCCCAGTGAGCCCCAGCTTTGCTGAGCTCCTGCTGGTGCTCCACTGGACACTGTCCCATGGCCCCTGCATGGACACGGCCCAGGAGCCGGAGCTGCTCGTGCCCAGCACTGCCCGCTCTCCTCCTGCAGCCTGGCTGGAGGTGGCATTTTTTCCTGCTTGGCATCTGGTTGCCAGCTGGAGTACAAAGGAATTATTTTCCTCTGAAATGCTCCCCTGGCACTGGACGTTTGGGGGGATTATTTCGACCAGCAGCAACTGTTTGTAATGGAGACAGTATAGCCGTGATCTTTTATTTTTGGCACCCGCCGGCTAATGTTAAATTGCAGTTGGAGCCTATGGAAAATACGGATGGATTCTCCTGGGCTGCAGAACAAACTCATTGTGTCCCTGCCAGCTGCATGGCGAGGCAGATGCTTTCCTAGTGAAGGGACACTCACAATAAATAGCTCCTGAGCCCTGCAGCCGGGGTCAGTCCCTGTGCTGGGAAGCCCCTTCCTCCTCCTCCCTCTCACTCTGCCCCTCACCACAGCTGGTGTGATGCTCTCCCGAGTCAGGGCTGGGGAAGGACCCTTTTAACTTGCCAAGTGCCAACAGTCCCCCCCCCCCTCCAAAATTGCTATTTTTACTCCTTTCCCCCCATTTTTTAGGGCTGCTTTGCCACCCTCCTGCAGTGCTTAGTGGTGGGTGGCAGCCTCGCCCAGCACAGCCCCAGAGCCCCCTGCTAGCTCGGCTTTGCCTCCCACAAACACGTCCTTGCACCCAACTTCTTGTGACAGGGACAGAAAGTTCACCTGGAACTAGAGAAGGTTTAGGAATGAGTTTGAACCTCTTGGTAACAGCCACGACTCCTCCTTCAGGGCCCCCCATGCTGGCAGGGGCCGGGGGGTGCCCCAGTAGCCACGTGCCAGCGCGCGTGAGACTGACCGAGCTGTTCTCATCGTTTAGAGCCGCACGGCCCCAGCACGGACCACAGCGCTGCCAACGGCCCCCTGCCAGCCACAGAGCCACGGCTGGAGGAGGAGGAGGTGGCAGATGGCAGCCCTGAGGAGGAGCAGGACAGTGGCACTGCCAATGCCTCCTTGCCCAGCGCCGCTGAGGAGGGATGTGGAGAGGGGGAGGAAGAACCGGTGGGTGGCCCGAGCAGGGGCCTGGGGCTGGGGGACAGCCAGACAGAGGAGACCACCAAGGAGAAGGGCCAGGAGGGACAGAGCCCAGGGGAGGATGCCATGGCAGAGCATCACCGAGGGAGCCACAGGCCCAGTGCAAGAGTTGCCATCCATGCCCAGGAGGATGAGGAGCCTGGTATGGAGAAAGGAAGCTCTGAGGAGCAAGGGCAGCCTGGGGAAGAGAAAACTGAGGAGCCAAGAGCAGTGTCTGTTCTGGGTGGGGGAGAAGAAGGGGATGAGCAGAGCTTGGAGGAAGATGATGAGCAGGGAGAGTCTGAGGAACCTGAACACAGAGGGTCTGAGGAAGATGGAGGCAAGGGAGAGTCTGAGGAGGAGGGAGATTCTAAGGAGGAGAAAGAATCTGAGGAAGATGGAGCCAGGTCTGAGAACGAAACTGAAGGGAGCAACAAGGAAGCAGCAAGCACTTCTGACAAGAAGAGCCATGGCAACTCAGCAGCTGCCAGCATGGGAGAAGCCAGGGCTGGCCCTGCCAGCTGCCATCACCCACCCTGTAGGGATGCAGCAGAAGACCCACCAGCAGCAGTGGAAGACCCCCCAGCAGCAGAAGATTCACCAGCCAAAGAAGACCCACCAGCAGCAGCAGAAGACCCCCCAGCCAAAGAAGATCCACCAGCCAAAGAAGATCCACCAGCCAAAGAAGACCCACCAGCCAAAGAAGATCCACCAGCAGCAGCAGAAGACCCCCCAGCAGACAAGCCCCCACTGGCAGACTCAGAGGTCCCCAGCACCCCCCCAGCTGCCACCGAGCCCCGGCACAGCCAGATAGGTTGGAATCTTTTCTTGTGGGTGTGCTGTAGCAGCGAGAGTGACCTACTATCAACCCTGGTGGAGCTGAGCTTGGCACATTAAACCTCGCCTAGTGCATGGCCTTGTCCTAACGCTTGTGCTTCCCCGCCTGCCCCTAACACGGCCGTGGGCAGAGAGGGCGCAGCAGGAGCCCACAGATGCTTGTCATGCTCACAGCAGTACCAAAACTGGCTGATATTCCCCTCCCTCCACTTTAAGTCCATGATTTCTTCTCAGGGATGTGGACATGGATGAGATTTTTAAGCCCCAGGCCCCTTCCAGCACCCACAGACATCTTAAGGGCTCTTTATCCTCCACCCACAGAGTCCTCTGGACCCTCAGCTTGTTGCAGGAGCAGGATGCTCCCAGGATGGTGGGTCTCTCCCCCACCAGCTCTTGGCTCATGGGAAGGTGTGAGCAGCTAATCCAGGCCAAAGAGTTACCAATGCACTGGCCCCACTCAAATCAGTGAAAGGCTAACTAAGGAAGAGGGACACCCCTCACCATGATCTACCAGAAATACTTGTAGACTTTGGCCCATGGGGTGGGCAGTCACCTTCAGACCCAGATGAGTCTTTATTTTTTTTTTCTTTCATCTACTAATGCCCCAGCTCAAAAAACCTCCCATTTTTCCCAAAAGGCAAAACCAGTTTGGTCTCTGTGGCTTCACTTGGCAAGTCAAAAGGTCTTCCTCAGCCCAGTGCTCTGCAGATGCTGAACACAGTCCCAGGTCTTAGTGTTCCCAGACCTGTCCTCAGTCCCCCATTACAGCCCAACCCAGCTCCCTTTATCAAAAAGCTCTTGGTGTGGCAGCACCTCCATGGTGAGGACACCTCTGTCTCCAACTTTCAGGGACACTGGGGAGCCTTGTCCAGATGGAGGCAGCTGCCTGATGCTCCCCATGTCTGGTGTGGAGCCACGAGGCACAGGCACCACGCAGAGGGCTCCAGGGTGATACAGAGGCAGAGGTGGGAGAATTGGGAAGGAACGACCCTGCTGGCAAAGGCGAGGCAGCCAGGAGGTGCCAGGCTGGCCTGTTCTCCAACACCCAGAGCCAGCCCCAGCCTCGTGAATCCTGGCTCAAGGTGTAGTTTTTGGAGGCCAAGGAGAGACAGCAGCACAGAGCCTGCACTCAAGGCTGAGCCCCACAGAGCCACAGCTGCTGGGGACGCGCTGGGGCCCCATCGGGCAGCAGCTGCCACGTGCTTGTGCTACGCCCCAGCCCCGGGAGTCCCTTCCAGGCACATCCTTGGCATTCCCAGGAGCGGCCAGCCCCTCCTCGGAGCCAAGCAGTTGCCCATGATGCTTCCCCAGCAGCCACAGCCCTGGCAGCCTGCAGGCCCCTGTGCCAAAGGGAAGGCACGCGGCTTGCCCAGGGTGCCAGCGGCTGCGGAGGCGCAGGGCACGGCTGCGGCTCGGGCTGTGTGTGCTCCCCATGGCCTCTCCCCAGCGGTCGCTTGTGTGAGCTTCTCTGTGGATTCTCCCCCCCAGCAGTAACAGGTCTCTTGCTTTTCTCCTCCAGAAGAGGTTGAAGATGCCAGCGAGCCGACCAAGCGTGACCGGTCCCACTTGGAGAACACCCTCAAGCTGAATGAGGACAAACCTGCCGATGATGTCTCTGGTGAGGGGGCCATGCACACCCTGCTCCTTCAGCCCACACCACCCCTGCAGGGCAGGCTCCTCACCACCCTGCACTAAGAGCATGGATGGCATGTTCCTTCCCTGGAGCATTTTGATTTTAACCTTCTTTCTTGCAGGTCTATTAATGCCACATCTTCAATAACGGCCCTTTGGCTGCCCTTGGGTTAACAGGCTTTAGGTATTTTAAAGACAGCCCCATGGGCATACAAGAATTAGAAAGTTAGAGAGGCTGGAAGATGCAGATGGTGAATCAGGCACATCCCTGCCCAGAGAAACCTGGGGCAGCTCATAACAAAGTGTTGGGATTTTTATTCCAATTATTTATGGTGTTTTGCTGCTCTAAGGATTTCTTCTGCTGGTCCCTTGGGCAGTCTGGGCTGGGAAGACAGTGATAAGAGAAACTGTGGAAAAAGGCTCCTCCAGCTTAAGGGCCCTGCCAGGGAGCCCTGGCACAGTGGTGGAGGGATTTTTGGGATGGTGGGTGTTGAGTGCTAAACAACACTTACAAGGGCTGTTCCTTCCATCAGCTGCCGGCAGCAGAGGGGGACAGTGCCCAGCAGGAAACGTTGGCAGGGGAGGGGCATCGAAATGGTAGAATCTTAAAAATATTTGGGTTGGAAGAGACCTTGAAGACCAGCCTATCCCAACCCCCTGCCATGGACAGAGACACCTCCCACCAGCCCAGGTTGCTCCAAACCCTGTCCAGCCTGGCCTTGGACACTCCCAGGGCTGGGGCAGCTACAGCTTCTCTGGGTAAAATGTGTCACTGGGGTCAGTTTGGCCGAGATTTCAGCTGTGAGCCAAGTCTCTTGATGCACAGCTGAGCCACCCTCAGGACCTGAAGGAATTTCCCTCCTGCAGGGAATGCCCCAAGGAGGGACTCCCCTGGGCAGTGGGGTTTGCTGTTCACCTGGCCATGTGCTTCCCCCCCCAGGAGTCCTGCAGCGGCTGAGGAAGATCTACCACGCCTCCATCAAGCCCCTGGAGCACTCCTACAGATACAATGAGCTGAGGCAGCACGAGATCACAGGTAATGCCATGGGCACAGGGGTCTCCAGCACCACCAGGTCCTTGGGATGCAGATAATGGTGCAGAGAGCAGATCATGGAAAGCCTTGGACAGTGCGTCTTCCTTTGCAGCTTCCCAAGAGGTCCCTGCACATGCATGTGAACCCAGGGGCAGGGATTCCTGCATCTGTCTTAGCCCATCTGCTGTCAGGGCCATCTGTGTGGGCTGAGCACTGAGCCCTGCCTGCTTTGGGTCCCCCACCTGCTTAACATCAATGCCCTGTCCCTCTGCCAAGCTAAGATCATGGCCCAGTGAAACAGGCTTGGCAAGGAAGCTCAGGTCCTCTCAAGGCTGGGGAAGAGCTTCCTGGGGGTGGCTGGAGCTGGCATCCTTCCTGCTGGGTACAGGACACAGCCATGCAGGCAGGGTGTCCCTCAAGCTCTGCAGCCTTCACTTATCTTGAGAGTCAGAGTTTCCAGCCCTGGGCAACCTCAGGCACACTGGAGAGGTGAGCAGGTCCCTGCAGCCCCTGGCAGGGTGTGGGCTGAGCCCAGCCCCACACGTGTCCCTCTGGGATCTGCCCCAAGATGCCACAAGATACAAGCAGCTCTTGTGACTACAAGCAGCCTCATTTTCCAAGCACAGAGGGCTCCATCCTAAGTTTGAAGTCCCTGTTCACTGGGCTAGCTCTCCTATGAGGCCCTACCCAAACCCTGTCCTGAGCCAAGGTCAGATGTCCCCTGAATATTCAGGGGATGCTGCAGTCCCTGTTGTCAGTGCCCCAGGGCTTCATTCCCACAACCACCTCCTGCCAAGGTCCTGAAGTTGTCCTCCTTGTCCTGCAGCTCTGCCTGCACCCTCAGGTTTCCAGACCCAACCATCTGAAGCCAAGCCCTGTCTCCCAGTGAGGCAGGACCAGGATACAACCTCTCAACAGTTCTGCCTTTCACAGCTGGACTTGCTCCACCAGCACACAGGTCCTGCCTTCAGCTGGGCAAACCCCTGGGACACAGCTCTGTAGAGCAGAATCCCAGTTTTCCAAGCATCCTCACTGCAGCTCCTAAATCTGGGTCAGACATTCCATAAACAGGCTTCAACCTCTCCTTGCCCAGCCAGCCCATCTCCAGCACAGAGCCTGTGGGGCACACAGGGAACCCCTGGGGCAGGGACAGGGCCGTAGAATCCCCACCACCAGCCCAGATTCTGCTCCTTCAAGACTCAGAGCACCCTGGACATCAACCACCACCCACCCCTGGGATTCTGGAAGGGGTGGGTCTCATAAAACTCGAGCTGTGCCCTTGCCTGCCTTGCTCTGTGCTGGTGCCAGTGGCTGGGGCCCATCATCTGCTTGCCATATGGGAGAGCAACTGAGGGCCACAGCATCATGCCCTACTGCAGCCTGTCACCCCACAGCTGCTGGCTTGTCCCCAGCACAGCCAGCACAGCACTGCCACATGCCTGAGAAAGAAGCACCAGGAACACAGGGCTGGAACCTCCCAGCATGCAACCCCACAGCCTGGTCCTGTCTCCTTCCTGGAGCTCACAGGTCCAGCAACATTCCAGCCTCCTCTTGAAGCTGTTCTGTTCCATGTTGGTGGCATTTGCTGTCAATTCAACCTGGGACACAGTTGAGGAGGATGTTAGGGGTTACAGAGGCAGCTGGTGGGCTCTAACCCTCACTTTGCTGTTCACAGCCAGAGGACACAGCCCACAGTCTCAGTTCCCAGCTCTCAGTACATCCCACTCTGCTCTTCATCCATCCCATGCCGAGCAGCCACCTTCCTACTCCCTTTTTGGGAGGAAGTGTTTCTCAGGCTCCTAATGCCTTCCTCTGTCTCAGCTCCTGAGGAAACAACCACTAACCCTCTTGTTTTTCCAGCCCCTCTAAACCCCAGTTCTTGAGCAGGACTCACCTCAGACTGCAGGTCCCGGTGTGCCCCACAGCCTCACCTCAATGCTCCATGGTCTGTTCCACCTCAGCATGAGGAGCAGCCATCCCAGGTCAGCTCCCAGCACACATCTTTGTGTCCTACACAGCACCCTCCTGATGCAGATGCAGATGCAGCCCCAGCCCTGCCTCAGGGGAGGGCACAGGGATGTTGAGCTGCCTGCAGTCCTTGGTTCAGCTGTGTGACACCCTGGCTATGCTCCCCTCCAAAATATTTGTTTGGCCTCCAAACTCCTTGAAGGATCTCTGACAGCCCAGTCATAGCCTGGCACACACAGCCACACCCTGGAAACCTCCAGTTCAGCAGTGTGCTTTTCATACCCACAGATCCAGCTTGTCCCAGTCCCTCATTAGCAGTGTAATTAGAGAAACCTGCACATTAGTTACAGGGTTGGCCCGAGGAGCCCTCTTGACCTTGCAGGGCAGGTGAGGACACGTGGGGCTCTGGGAGCATTCTGAGCCCTTCTGCTGCTCGGTGCCCCTGTCCTGAGCAGGTTCATTCCATCACTGGTGTCCCTGCAGGGTGGGAGATGCCCACAGCCTCACCCCTGTGCCCCTCCATGACAGGGGGGAGGCTGGAGGTTGCAGAGCTGCTGGCTCAGCTGGCTAGGAAGAGTGGGACAGCTGGGAGGGCGGCAAGGCAGGACTGTCATGGAATATGTGTGACCTTTGGAGCTGTAAGCCAATATAGAGGGGTGCCATCGCAGGCACCCTCGCCCCTCCATTACACAGCAGCCTTCCATTTTGTCTCCCTTCCCATGGGCTCTGTTCACAGCAGTGTAATCCAAGGAGCCCCTCTGCTCCCTACAACATGTGAAACCACCCATGGAATTGAGTGTCACCTGTCCTGGGGGAGTTGTGTCTGTCACCATCAATTCTGAATTGTCAGGGTGCATCCCAGAAAGCTCCCACACACCCTCTGCTTAAGCCTGGCAGATGCCATCTCCTTCTCCCTGCCTGCCACCCTCCTGACTCTCCGCTCTGCCATCCCACGTGGGTGCAGGCACGCTCCAGCTGGGTCCAACTGAGTGCTTGGAGGGGTGTCCCCAGCTGAGGGTCAGGGATTCTCCCAGTCCGGCAATGGGAAGCTTGCTGTGAGGTCATGCCAGGTTGTAGTGCATGCTGGTGACCCTAATTACTGATATGTGCTAATTAGCAGGTGCCCCTGTGTAAGAAATGACCTCCCAGTTGCCATCACCAGCCATGGGGATGGGGTGTACCTGACCCCAGGACACTTGCCAGGTTGGTGGCTGTCCTAGCCCTGGCTGGTTGGGCTCTGTGTGCTCGATGAGTGCCTTGGGGACAGCAATAACCCTCTGAGCAGTGCAGGGTTGGGGTGCAGGACACCCCGAGCCACATCCCTGTTGTGCAGGGAGATGAGTTCAGCGCTTATCCTGGGCGCTCCAGGTCACTCACAGGCTTAACTCCATCTCTCCTGCTGGGAATGTGGCTGTCACTCCCTCCTTGTCCTGGGCCAGCCCCAGGCTGCTGCCTCCCTCCTTGACTCACGGTTCCTTTTCTCTCTCCCCGTGTCCCCTGCTAACAGCTTACCCCGGACGCACCCTGGGCTCCTCGGCCACAGGTTGGTATCGCTGCCTGCCCCTGCATGCTGCCAGCGCTCACTCTCGCTGCCCTCTGGCTTTCCAAGGCACCTGTCTGGCACGGCCATGCTTCCCGGGCACTGCGCAGAGCCAGCACCTGCCATGCCATGGCACCCACTGGGGCCAGTGCTCCCAGCCCTTTCAGAGCCTGCTACATGTGTCACTGTGCTTGTCCCAGCCTGACTTTGCTCCCAACAGCCCCCTCCTTCCTGCAATTCCCACCTCACCCAGGCCCTTTCCCTCTCGGGTTAAGGCTGAGAGGATGCATATTCCTCTGGCCGTGGTATTTGTGTTAGTCCTATGGGAGCAGCTGAGGGAGCTGGGGGAGCTCAGCCTGGAGAAAAGGAGGCTCAGGGGGGACCTTCTCGCTCTCTGCAACTCCCTGAACAGGAGGGGGGAGCCGAGATGGGTTGTGCTCTGCTCCCAGAGAACAGAGACAGGACAAGATGGAACGGCCTCAAGTTGTGCCAGGGAAGGTTTAGGTTGGATGTTGGGAAAATTTCTTCATGGAAAGGGGTGGTCAGGCCCTGGCACAGCTGCCCAGGAGATGTTGGAGTCACCATTCCCGGAAATATGTAATGCCACGTGGATGTGGAACTTTGGGACCTGGTTTAGTGGTGGCCTTGGCAGTGCTGGGGGTGTGGTTGGGCTTGATAATCTGAGAGGTCTTTTCCAACCCAAACAATTCCTAGATTCTCTGTTGGACCTGTAGTTTGATCTCTCATCCATTGCATAACTGGAGGAGCCCAGCCAATGGCCCACACTACAGAGGGGACCTCTTCCCACCCTTCACCCTCCCATACACAGAAACTTTTGTGAATGTCCACCCTTGATCCCTCCTGGCTGCAGTTTAAGCTGCAGCTGTCCCAGTAACACGGGCTGGCCCCTGCCCGGCGGCCTCAGCCCCTTTGGGAGCCGGAGCTGGCTCCTCTCCCTGCCTATCCTGCTCTGGGTGTGCTGCCAGGTCCCTCTGGAGAAGCATGAGATGGGAGATGGTCCAAGAAATGCCAAGCAACACCCAGCCCTTTCCCTGAGCCCAATGCTGAGCCATGGGGACATTGTCCCTGCTGAGATACAAGCAGGGGAATCCCACCTTCTGTCCCTCCTGTTCTACCCCACGACCACACTGCCAGACCCTGCTGAACTGGGCTCCTTCAGGCATGGACACAGCTCTGGCAGAGCCCTGCCAGTGCCTGGAGAGCCCCTGGCTCCCTGTGGTGCCAGCATGCCAGTAGCAGAGACACTTGTGTGGGTATTAATAGCATATTCCGATAGCTGCCTTATCTGTATCTGTGGTTCAGGCACTCGCAGGCTGCCTGGGTGGGCGTGGGCACAGGGGGCACACAGTGTGGAGGAGGCACAGGCCATCTGGAGCCACGTGGGCTCGTCCCTTCATCTGTGGGCACACGTGTCTTGGGGATACTCATGGATTTTGAAGCTTTGGGAGTGAGCTGGCCAGCCCTCCGAGGGCGCTGGATCCACGCCATGGGCATGGTGGCTGGTGGTGTTGTGGCACAAGGGTGGGGTGGCAGCGTGGGCGATGCTGGGAGAGTCTCTGCAGGTGTTTCAGCCTTCCTGGGTGGTTTGAGAACAGAGAACACCTTTGTGTCCATGGCTCAGTAACAACCAGGAGAGGAAGAAGGTTTTGCCAGGTCTTCTACTTTGCCCAGAATCCTTGGAACAGACTTGCACATGGGGGGTGAGCTGGCACCAGGCCCTTTGCTGGGCTTGAGGACAAGAAGAGGGAACACCTGGCCCAGGATTAATCATAAACTCATGGAATGGTTTAGGTAGGAAGAGACCTTAAAGATCATCTTGTTCCACCCCTGCCATAGGCAGGGACACCTTTCACTAGCCCAGGTTGCTCCAACCTCTATCCAGCCTGGCCCTGGACACTTCCAGGGATGGGGCACCCTGTGCCAGGGCCCCACCACCCTCATAGGGAAGAATTCCTTCCCCATATCCCACCTAACCCTGCCCTCTGGCAGTGGGAAGCCATTCCCCCTTGTCCTGTCAGCCCAGGCCCTT
>JAOXXN010000205.1:2265070-2286925 GCA_026770055.1 Myrmophylax atrothorax
AGCACGAGAATCCATACATCGCCCCATGTCCTGGGAGCTGCTGTGTTCCCTGCAGAGCTGCAAGGACACAGTGCCTGGCACTGCCCACACAGCCCATGGGGGTACAGGTGGGCTCCACAAGCTGCGGGTGACCTGGCAGAGGGGCTGCCCCTTGGCAGAGGGGTGGAAGTGCAGCAGAGCCAGAACCCATGGGTGCCCACGTTCACACAGCCACACCTAGCCTGGGACGTGTTATGAAAGAGCACACGGGGACCCACCCCAAGCCCCTGGCACAACATCACAGGGATAATAATAATAATAATAATAACAGCCATCCGAGCCCCAATTACAGCTGGCAGGGAGCAGAGCAGCGGCGACAGAGCAGCAAAGGAATGATTAATAATGAAAGTCTGACATTTCAACATTTGTTTTGGTCCTATGTGAGAATATAAGGTTGGATCCCCGTGGCCCACAGGCAGGGAGTGGGCAGCAGAAAGAACCATCCATCCCCTGCTTTGGAGGTGCTGCCCTGCTTTGGAGAGGAGGGCTGAGCTGTATGGATGCAGCAGAGCCCTGAGGAGAGATGTCCCCAGCCCATTGCCTTCCCTGGTGGTAGCTCTGCAATGGGCAGAAGCAGGCAGGAGAGGACTGGGATGCTCTTCCCAGCTCCTGTGCCTACAGTCAGATGGGTTCAGTGTGGAGCTGCCATGCAGTGCCCTCCAGTGCCCTCGGAGCAGGAGCTCAGCAGCATGGGAACTGTGGCTTCCCCCACCCTGGAGATGCATCCCTGACTTTATGGAAAGCTGCTGGCTCCTGTGTGGGCAGCAGCCATGGAGGAGCAGGGTCTCTCAGCTACCACAGGGAAAACAGCTCTGCCTTAGGTGTGGGGATGAAGGGAAGGCACCAAGGGCAGCACAGCTCAAGGGCATCTCCTTGCCTTGGGTCATGGTAGAAGGTTCAGCTCTGGTTGAGACAGCAGCTCTCAGCTCCTCTGGTGTCATCCAGCTGGAGTCCTGCAGGCAACAAAAACATGGACCCTCTCCCACCCTGTGTGTAGGATGGGGTTGGTTCCCACCAATGGGAACTCACTCACCCACTTTTTACTTCCATTCCTGGCCTGATCTGGACTCGAGCCGACCATCGGTTTCCTGGCTATCCTGGGCACAGCCTGGGGCTGGTACGGGCCAGGGCCTCCTCTGGCTCTGCTGACTGCCTGCCCGGTGTCCTGGGCACTGGAGGGTGGAGCACTGCAGCCACAGGCTGATTGCAAGAGTCCCATTTGAGCAGGGATTGCTCCTGGGGGCCCTGGCTGTGTGTCCAGGGACCTCTGTGCTCCTGGACCCATGGCATGGCATGAGGACAGGCCTCATGGTCACATCACCAGCCCCCTTAAGAAAACTGCAGGATTTGAAAAGAGCAGGATGGGGACTATAATTGACTCTCCTGCCTTTCTCCAAGCCCAGAGCCGGGCTGTTTGCCCAGCCTGTCCTCCCCACACCCAGCTGGAGCCAGGCAGTGACCTCCTGTTTGGCCAGAGGGTTGGGAGCCATGGCCTGGGGGCAGATCCCCATGAAGATATGGAAGAAAGGCTTGCAGGCAGTTGGCACCGGGCTTGCACTGCGCTTACCAAGCCCTGATGCTCCTGAAACCACAGCAGCTCCTTCTGCACGAGGTGTTGTTCCGGCTCAGGCATGGCCTCCTCCTTGGCATGTCCCATGCTTTGAGGCAGCTGCCTTCAAACAACACCCACAGCCCACAGCCAGCCCCAAGCAGAACTGAACTGAGACAAGGTTTAAAAGATCTCCCAGTTCTCTGTAGTCTCAGAAGGGCCAAAGCACAGAGAACGCGGGGCAGCGAGGTGGGCTCTGCCGCAGAGCACGGTGACGTCCCAGGGGCCGGCGCTGGGCAATGCCTTGGCTGGTGAATGGCTGGTGGCCCCGAGGGGCAGCTGCTTCCCTGGCAGCACCACCGCAGTGCTCTGATGAGATGCTCGTTACAGCCAGGAGTTAATGGCGTGGCGGCCATGGCTATTGTTCCTTCACTTCCTCTTGTTATTTCCCCTCTCCACAGATGGGGAGATCACTTCCAAGCCCATGGTGCTATTCCTGGGACCGTGGAGTGTCGGCAAATCCTCCATGATAAACTACCTCCTGGGGCTGGACAACACTCCCTACCAGCTGTACACAGGTACCACACCCACTGCTCTGCCAAGGGGGTGCCAGCACCTGCATTCCCACATCTCTGCAGTCAGCAATTCCCACCCACACCTCTGATTCCCCTTGTAGTGGCAGGGAGGTTGGGATCTGCTCCGTCCCACCTGGCTGTGGTGCCATGTGGAGGGAGAGGTTCCCCATCACAGGCCAGGGCCTGTCCCACTCCCCAGAATGGAGGAAGGTGTCTCTCTCACAACATCCTCATCCCACAGCTCAGGGATGAGGCTCCCAACCCCTACAGCAGCAGTCACATCACAAGGACAACTTGCCTTTGTCTTCTCCCCATCCCTCCTCACATGGACCCAGATAATTCACCCTCCCAGGAGAACAGCCATTCCCCTCCTTCCTGCTCCCATGGATGTCATCTCACAGCTGAGAGCAGATGTCCATGGCCACCTCAGTGCTGTGGTAATGAGGGCTCCTGGGAGGTGGTTACCCAGGGCACCTTGTGCAGTCAGGCCACTTGCAGAGCAGCCAGCCCCCACAGAAAAGAGAGAAACTTTGGCAGAAGTTTGGGCAGGAATTTCATAGCCCCACTACTTGCCCTGCCCCATCTCTTGGAAAGCACACGGTGCTCCTGATGCTTGTGACACTCCCAGTCAAGCCAGCCCTGTCGTGTCCATAGCCTGGCATGGATTTCACTGCTCTGCCGCTCTCTCGTTGCTGCACAGGGGCGGAACCCACCACCTCTGAGTTCACTGTCATCATGCACGGCCCCAAGCTGAAGACCATCGAGGGCATTGTGATGGCTGCTGACAGCACCCGCTCCTTCTCACCCCTGGAGAAGTTTGGGCAGAACTTCTTGGAGAAGCTGATAGGGATCGAGGTGCCCCACAAACTGCTGGAGCGAGTCACCTTTGTGGACACACCAGGCATCATTGAAAACCGCAAGCAGCAAGAACGAGGTAGGGGTTCACTGGACTCATGTGAGGGACCCCAGAAAAGGTGCCATAATGATCTGAGGTGACAAAGGTGGCTGAAGCACAATGGGGAAGAGCCCTGGGCCACAAAAGGGGTCTTGCACTGGATGAGAAGGTGATGTTTGTGTGCCCATGGCTACGGCAACAGCAGTTGAGACCTGGGAAACACACCTAGAGCAGATATTTCTGCTGTTATTTCCTGAGAACTCCTCGGGCTGCTGATGGTCTGCCTCAGCTCACCAGTTAATGCCCTGTTTGCCACCCTTGGAGCCAGGCTTGGTCAATGCCTGGTGCTACAGGGGGGCCAAGAGAAGCACCAGTCTGTTCCCAGAGCACCTGGGGTGCCAGGACAAACCAGCAGTGCTCCTTGACCTGGACATCTGCAATGACAAGGGAATGGAGCTGGGGTAGGGGCTGGAGCACAAGTGCAATAAGGAGCAGCTGAGGCAGCTGGGGGGGCTCAGCCTGGAGAAAAGGAGGCTCAGGGGGCACCTTCTTACTCTCTGAAACTCCCTGCCAGGAGGGGGAAGCCAGGGGAGGTCGGGCTCTGCTCCAGGGAACAAGGGACAAAAGGAAATGGCCTCAAGTTGTGCCAGGGGAGGTTTAGGTTGGATATTTGGGAAAATTTCTTCAAGAAAAGGGTGGTCAGGCACTGGCACAGTCTGCTCAGGGCAGTGGTGGAGTTACCACCCCGGGAGGATTTTAAAGCCATGTGAATGAGGCGCATGGGGACATGGTTTCCAGTGCCGAGGGAATGGTTGGGCTTGATAATCTCAGAGAGCTTTTCCAATCTTAGGGATTCTGCGATCCTGTGATTCAATATCTGCTCACAGGAGCAGCAGGAACCTCTGACCAACGGTTGGGAGAAAGGTTTCGAGGGTGACCTGAGGGAGACACGCTCAGACATCCAAGGCTGGGTTTTTACATCTCTGAAGTGTTTTAGCACATGAGAAACAGGTTCTAGGTCACAGGGAAGTCTGTGCCTTCCACCCCATCCAACCTGGATAGGGCCCAAGGCACAGCAGACTCAAGGTTTATCTATCCCTTGATGAAGGGACTCATCCTGTGCTGGCCACTACAGCTGGATTTCTCTCTTTCCTCTCCCAAAGGTTACCCATTCAATGATGTGTGCCAGTGGTTCATTGACAGAGCCGATCTCATCTTTGTTGTGTTTGACCCCACGAAGCTGGACGTGGGCTTGGAGCTGGAGATGCTGTTTCGGCAGCTGAAGGGCCGTGAGTCCCAGATCCGGATCATCCTGAACAAAGCTGACAGCCTGGCTACCCAGGAGCTGATGAGAGTCTACGGCGCCCTGTTCTGGAGCCTGGCTCCCCTCATCAATGTCACAGAGCCACCCAGGGTGTACGTTAGCTCCTTCTGGCCTCATGACTACCACCCAGAAACCCACAGAGACCTGTTCCTCAAAGAAGAGATATCACTCCTGGAGGATCTCAACCAGGTGATTGAGAACAGGATGGAAAACAAGATTGCCTTCATCCGGCAGCACGCCATCCGGGTGCGCATCCACGCCCTCCTGGTCGATCGCTACCTGCAGACCTACAAGGACAAAATGACCTTCTTTAGCGATGGAGAACTGGTGTTCAGGGACATTGTGGAGGATCCTGACAGGTTCTTTATCTTTAAGTCCATTCTAGCAAAGACCAATGTCAGCAAATTTGACCTCCCCAACCGCGAGGCTTACAAGGACTTCTTTGGCATCAACCCCATCACCAGTTTTAAGCTGCTGTCTCAGCAGTGTTCCTACATGGGAGGGTGTTTCCTAGAGAAGATTGAGAAGGCCATCACCCGTGAGCTTCCCGATCTCTTGGGAAGCATCGGCTTGGGGAAGAAGCCCAATGTCCTCTCCTGTGATGTCACTGGCTGTGGTGAAACCCCAAAGAACCGCTACAGGAAACCCTAAGGTGATCCATAACCCAACTGTCCACGTGTTCCTACTGACGAATGAGCTTATGTCTTATCTGTCCAAAAAGCCATGGTTTGTTAACCCTTTAAGTGCCGTGCTGGCAAAGGCTACTGTACGATGAGGACTTTGAGTCATTGACCTGGATGGCAGGGGAAGATGGGTGGGCAGAAGAAAGAGAATAAAAACTGTGAATTCCTGACCTTTTTTCTTTGTTCTTTCGAGTAGAAGACAATGTTTAAGCTGTAAGTATGAGCAATGCACGGAGAGCTAGAACAGCAGCTGCTTTTCCACTGATGCCAAGAGTGTGTGAAGAGGAATTTCAACCTCTGCATCCCCGAAGCCATGAGGGACCGAGAACGAGGGCACGGCGTGAGAGCACAGGGGAGAGCAGTGACACACCAGCCCAGGCATCACCAGGAGCCCCAGGCCAAAGTGCTGGTCAAGGACAGAGGCCAGGTCCCAGCTGTTGTTTTCTTGCACAAACATGCTACAAATCTCAGCAAATATTGACCTTGGTTTTCTTTCCAAGATATCTAAGTCACCTGAAGAGTTATCTTTTCATTTAACAGCTGAGTTGATGTTTGCAGCCTTCACCTGGGTGTTCACCTGAAGAAGGGGCATTTTTGGGCGTGTTTGTAGCTCCAGACAGGTAGCTGTGATGGGTTTTGCAAGTCCATGTCAGAGAAGGAAGTGGGCTGGAGAAGAGCAGCCAGCACTGGCTGAGCTGTGCTGGGGGAGGCCCAGCACCCAAAGCCAGACGGTTCCCCAAGGAGCTGTGAGCAGGGTTTCCCTCCCCTGGGTCAGCATAGGAGAGGGCCCTTTTTGCCTGTGAGTGTCATTAACTCAAAATCTGTGCTGGCAGTTCCCACCTGGAGATCAGCAGGGCTCTGAGGGTAAGGATTTGGAAGCTTGGTCCTGTTCAAGTCCACGTTGCTGATTTCTTAGCCAGACCCCCATGTTTTTGTGCTCCATGGAGGGAGGCAAGAATGGGGGGTCACTAGCTGTGAAGTGAAAAAGGTCACATCCTTTTTGCCCACCTGCTGCTTTGTCCTCTCCAGGACAGTCCAGGCAGGTTTCTGGGGCTTGTTTTCCAAACTCCTCCCATTTTAGCCACTTGTTGGCTCATCTCTGAGCATCGCTGCTCAGTCCTGAAGGAGTATTGCTTTGGAAGCACCCAGGCAGGGTGAGGTTCCCCATGGACAGCTGACCTTGAAACCTGGCCCTCATGGACAGCACAGCTGGCTGCTGACCTGAGCCCAAACCAACCAGGAGGGAGATGTTGTCCTGGCTGGAGACTGGCACCTTCGAGCCCACCATGGACCTGCTGAACGTCCTTTGTCCCTCCTCCTGCCAAATGCCCATCGTAAGCATCACTCTTCAGGAAACCTCTGGAGCAGAGGGACTTAACTTTGACAGAAACAAGAGAATGTGGAGGTGCTGACTGAGGCAAGAAAAAGGCAAAAGGAATGAAGGAGGGAAAGAGAAAGCTGGGAATGGAAGGCTGTGTTGTGATGGGAAGGGTGTGAAGGGCAGTACTCCATGTCTCCACGTGTGCAAAGGGACGTGAGCTAAGGCAGGAGAACTGTGGGAGCTCCACATCCAACATGTGCTGCAAAGAAAAGGTCCCCTTGAGTCCAGGTGAGTTTGAGGGGACGCTGCCCCAGGGACGTCCATACTCCTGACCTCTGCTTTGAGGTAGGACTTTACATTTGAACTAAGGAAGCCAAGACCCAAATCTACGTTCAAGCATGGGAACAGGCATGGCAGAGGGATTTTGCCCACAGCGCAGAGGGACTGGAGGTGCAGGGGAAGGCACACAGAGTGTCAGAGAGAACAACAGCCAGAGCAGCCTGGAGAGAAGTGATGTGCTCGTGAGTCAGTGCCGTGATGTCTCAAACCTGCCCAAGCACTGCTGCCCCTCTGCTGCATTCCTTCTTTCTTCTATGTGACCCCATTGCTCATTGGTGTCTCTCTCCATCTCACCACTCTCCCTTCTCTGCCAGGCTGGTCTGCATGGTTTTCTCATGAGTTAATGGAATAGAAACACTGGCAGAAACAGGCTAATGCTGTCACTGTTCCTGCTGTTGCACTGTGTGCCACCGTCATGGTGAGCAAAGGCCATCTATTTGTGAGGCTTGTATTGCGCCGTCTCTGTCCTTGTTGCCTGTGGGGTAGCCAAGGAAAGGCCCCCTGTCCCACAAGGAGTATTGACCTTGAAGGCACTGTTGCTCTGTTCTCAGGCCACTCTCATTGTTCTCTCTATCCCTTCTCTGGTTTCCTTTTCTCTTGCTTTATTTTCCAGCCCTCGTCCCCTCCTCTCCTTCCTTCCCCTGCCCTTCAGCACCTGCATGCCCTGTGCAGAGCCCTGTGCCCATGTCTTGGATGTGGCTCCTCCGTGACAGCAAGAACCTTTTCTCCCCTCTAACATGATGTGCTTGGGTCCTCTTCTCAAAGCAATGGCTTCAGAAGTGGTGGCCCATTCCCTGCTCCCCATCACACTCTGTGCTGGCTCGGGGAGATGACGCCACTGAGATTCTTCCTCTCCCATGGATCCAAGAGACTGTCAGTCCCAAGAGGACTGCAGTTCCCAGCCCAGCCCTCACTGACCTTTCTTAGGAGAGCTCTGGGAATCTGGGAGTGAAAATGGGGAGCAAGGAGACCGTTTCATTCTGCTGAGAACCCCCAAGCACCCACAGTACGGGGCTGGTGAGTGTCTCACCGAGAGCATTGCAGGGGGAGGGAGCTGGGGCACAGGCCTGTGTAGATGCCCATGAACGTGTGCATTGGGATAAAACTGTCAGCTTGAACATCAGCCTGTCTAATAAAACCTGTTATTTTCCAAACACACTCCCTGGAGATGCTTGTTTTGTTTCTCCTGCAAGTGCTGGGCTGGGGAGGCTGAAGGGGTGCAGCTGCAGGGACCCCCATCTCCTTCCCTGAACCCCAGCCTTATCCCCATCCCTTGCACAGGATCTGCCAGCCATCCCTGAGTCATTTGGCTGCGTTTCCAACCTGGCCTCCTGTGCCTTAGGCCCAACAGGTAAAGCACACCCCAACTCCTTTGCTTTGTACCTCAGGGCAGAGTGATTCTCCCTTGTGGGACAGGTCCTTGCTCCCACCCACCCCAGGAGATGCCAGCTGGGGACCATGGCAAAAGGAAGGGGTCAGAGGCCATGGAGAACAGGGAATGGGGTCCACAGCAAAGGGCAGGGGGCCAAGGACCCCATGGAGGAAAGCAGGGATTTGGGGACCATGGAGGAGGACAGGGGGCTGAGGACCATAGAGGAAGGCAGAGAATTGGGGAGCGTGGAGGAGGATAGGGGATCCAGGACTGTGGAGGAGGACAGGGAGCTTGGGACTATGAAGAAGGGCAGGGACTTGGGGGCCATGGAAATGGGAAAGAGTCTGGAACCCCATGGAGGAGGGCAGGGTGTTGGGGACTATGGAAGAGGGCAGGGATGGGGGACCATAGAGAACAGCAGGGGTTCTTCACCAGCCCCCCAGCAAGGGGTGGATGGAGGAACCCTCCCAATAACAACTGGGGCTCATGCAAACTGCTCATTATAACCCCATTCCTGGCCTGTATGCCTGTCTTTCCAACTATCTGTCTCGCTCACTAATCAAAGAAGATTGTTCCAAGAAAGCTGGAAGAAGAGAAGGAATGTCTCACTTGGCCGTGGCTTCCTTTGGAAAGTCTGGAAAAACTGTGGCATCCTGACGTGCGTGAAGGTCTGCCTGGCGAGGAGCACATTTTCCTTCCAAAGCTGCTGTAAAGATGTGAATCATGGGCCGGTAACGCTCCTGGCAGAGCAAACACCGATTCCACTGAGACGTGGTGCTGGCAGCAGCTCTGCTGTATCTCTTGGACGGAAAAGACAAACATTTATCATCCTGACATCGCTGGGGAAGAGCGGCTGGTGCTGCCGAGAGCCCGGCGGTGGCGGGATCCTGACTGTGCCCAGGGTGCTCCCACCAAGGGCAGTGCCCAACAGCTTTTCCAAAGGGCTCCAAAGCTCCTCAAGCACCAGCCAAGGGGCTTGCAGTCCCTTTTGGTTGTCCTCCACAATCTCAACCCCTCAATGGCATCTCTGCATTTCAGGGATGAAAATATACTGTATGCAATCATCAGAGAAGGAGCAGAAACCTTTGGAAAGGTCTGCTGGGAGCCAGAGGCAGCTCTGGTGCTCTGCCTGCTGCGTGGTGGAGGTCTCCCTGTGCCCCCACCCCCATCCAGCCTGGCCCCTGCTGTCCCCATGCACCCAGTGCTGGGGCAAACCCCCACCCCAAATGCCTCATCCTGCAATTGCAAGACCCCCATAGCCGTGGCATGTTTATGAAGCCACTCACTCTCCTCCCAGACAGTCCCAAAAATGTACCCACCCAGTTGTCCACCCCAGAGCTGGGGCTGCTGCCCTCCCTGCTGGCAGCAGGTGCTTCACTGGTTCAAGCTGCCTTTTACAGCTCCCAGGGCAACCAAAACACCCTTTCCTTGCAAGTCCCTCCTTTTGGGGACTTTGGAGCTTTGTACAGCCTCAAGAACTCCCTGGCTTGCACCGACCCCAGCCCTCCAGCATCCCTCCAAAAACAGGGGTTCAGTTCCATCACCACTCCCTTGCTCAGAGTCAGAAGAGTTGCACCATTAAGTGTGGATGTGCAGTGTGTCTTCACAACATGTCCCACCTCAAACCAGAGCACCTTGGCCAGTTGTGTCTGTGGGAGAGTCCCAAAATCAACACATTTTCCTCAAGATGTTTATGTGCAGGACACTGAACCAGGGAGGTAAAATCAGGGAGGTAAATCAGTAAAGCTGTGTCTTGAAGCACATGCAGGGGCTTTGGACCCCCTGCCCTCCTCCATGATACCCACAGAAACATGGAATCATTAAGGCTGGAAAAGCCCTCTATGATCATCAAGTCCAACCGTTCCCCAGCATTGCCAAAGCCACCACTAAACCACGTCCCCAAGTGCCACATCCACACATCTCCATTGGAGGAGGATTCGCACTCTGCAAAGGGGTTTGCACGTGACATCAGTGATCCCCAGAGGAGTCAGGGTGAAGGATGGGGAGTGAACCCACTTCTGGGCTGCCTGCCTTGGGAAGAGCCTTGGGCTGGGGAACAGGGATGTCCCAAAGGATTGTCTGCTTGAAGGAGGTGGGTAAAGCCTGGATATTGGCCCCAGGGGGTCACCATTCACTTGAGTACACCTGTGTGACATTCAGGGCAAGAGGAGAGGAGCCAGGGCAACTCAGAGGCCTGGGAAGGGCATTTTCACTCCAGAAAGGGCATTTCACCCCATGAGATGTCCATCAAAAGTTATCCCTGCAAAATGGAGGGATGGAGGGCTGGTGAGCTGGGGCCTGGGGGGTACCTCAGCGTGGATGAGAGGCCTGAGGGATGGCAGGGTTAGGACACGTTGCTGTCCCCAGACGGGACTGGTGCAGCCAGTGAATTCCCATCAGTTATTACAGGGATATCCAGCACTCCCGCACGGGTTAGTGCATTCAGCTGCTCCTGCTCTAACACACTCATTAGTGGTCATTTAATTACAGAGTGCAAAAACAAGCTGTTCCAAAATACTTATATACCTATGGAAAACACATAATGAGCAATTAGTGCTGCTAATGAGAGAGGGAGTTGTGGTACCAACAGCAGGAGAAATCCATCAGCATCGCAGCAATCCTGTGATCCACCCTCTCCCAGCCAGCCTGCTTGGATCTGGAATCATCCCAGTGACCTTTTGGGGCAGAGGGAGAGAAAAGGGAATGTGTGTGAGTGGCCTTTTCCCACTCATGGTAGCGACATGGGGTGTCCAAGCCCACCTGCATTCCCAGCAAAGGCTGTGGGAGCAATGGGAAGTGAGTGGCAGTGCCACCACCCCTTCAGCTCCGGATCGAAATCCAGCAGCACAGGGAAGCCTTGTTGTTTCTTTGCAACTCTGCAGTGCCATTGGCCTGGAGATGGGAGTTCCTGGGCTGAGCATGCAAACCAAGTGCTCCTGGGGCAGGGAGTGCTGCCGCCCTCTTCCCAGTGCCTGTGATTAATTATTGTTAATAGTAAATTCAGCACTTTTATGCAGGATGCAGAAGTGCTTAGGCAGAAGCCCAGCTCCTGTCCTACCTGTCATTAAAAAACATTGCAATTAAGCTGTAGTGGAAGGAAATACAAGTAAATGCATCCTCTGTAAGCGGCTTCAGCTTTCCATGGACATCTGTGTCCCCCGTTTCCTCTTTGCCTGGCTGAGCTGCTTCTGTTTTCCCTCTTCCCATGACCCACACGTTGCTTTTTCTCCTTAATCCTGCCCACAGCTCCCAACGGTGAGGGCCAGAGCAGGGAGGAAAGGAGCCCCAGCTGCCTCTGACCTGTTGCCACTGATGGAAAGTTCATGTCAGCTGCAGCCCCAGCCCTGGCCAAAATCAAGGTTGTGCTCCGGGTACCTGCTCACCTAGTTAGACACCGATGCTCTCTTTGGTCCTTTCCTTGGGCAGAAATTGAAATGCTTGGTGCTTTCTGCATGATAAAGGGATGGTATCAATGTTAAATGCCTCAATATAAGGCATTTAACAAACTATTTCCACCTTGCAGTGGGCCTGGATGGGATTTTCAGGAGCTGGGATGGGTCAATCTGAGCCAGAGGACACCAAGAGGAGCTATGGTGTGGGGGGGCTGAAGGGGACCCTCTTCTGCCTCTCCCCAGTGACTGATGGGACTGCAACATGATCAGAAGCTGTGGTGAAGATTTAGGGAATGCCAGGAGAGGCAAGTGGGAGTGACAGCAATGAAAAGCCAGGTATGTCAGGTCATGGCATGTCCTGTGTGGTTGTTCCTTCCACAGAAGGTCCTTAAAGCCCAGACATTGCCTGGGAGAAGGCAAAAAAACCAAGATAAGACTGAGGGCAAGGGAGCTGGAGATAAAAAAGGGTAGTGAGGGAAAATAAACCCTGTATCAAGGATAACAGGGGTGCCAGGAATAATGCCCTGGAAATTTTGGACCTGCTGGGATAAAGATCATGTGAAAGGTGTCCAGAACCATGAAGGATGTGAGTAGAATCACAGAGGGTCAGGAGGGATGGGGTGGGCAGAGGGGCACCAGGCCTGCCCAAATTGGGTAGGTCTGGGGCAGCTGTGGGCAGGGCAGGTGGGGATGGCCAAACAGTGGGATGGAATGTGAGGATTGTGGGAATGCCCTGTTCTCAGACAGTGCTGGGTGGCAAAGAGTGATGCTAACAGTGCCCACACCACGGCTCTGGCCACAGCCACGGGCTCTGCCCATGCAGATGAGGAGGAAAAGGTTTTTTCACGGGGTGTTTCCCTTTTGTCTGCACATCTTCATCATGTATATAAACACAAAGTGCCAAAATGTGAGTCAGCACAAGGGCAGTTTGGCTCCTCTGCAGAAACAGCCCAATAAATGGTGGAAATAAGAGTTTGAAAAGGGGATTTATTTTTATTTCAGGATTTCAACAAGTAGTAAAAAACTTAAATTTTTTAATTATAAATCTATTTTTTTTTTCAGTTAGTTGCTTCCTATGGATGAGGGGAAACCTTTCAGTCTCAGCTAATGGCCAAACATACTTTGAGCTTTGATATACGTCAGAGAGCAGAAAGAAATGCAGACAGTGTTTTCATGTGAGAAGTAAATTCAAATTTTATAAAAGTGGTGGGGTTTTTAATAGCTGCTGAAAAAGTTCCATGGCCCAGTGCTGTGATCCAGCACGACGAAAGGTCCTATTCACACAGGGGAGCAGATCTGAGACCGCCTCAGGAATCTTAATGCCTGAATTTCTCAGCTTTCTTTTTCAAACATAAAGGATCCCAATGAACCCGTTATGGAGATCTTGACATAACGTTGTTTTTCTGATAAAAATGCTGTACTTTGCTCTGTAAACACTCTGGTCTTCACTTCTACCTTCAGGTATGAATAATCCCATGTGGGTCAGCAAAACCAACCATGGCTATCAAGTAAGGCACATGTGAAAACTGTCTGCAGAATTCAGGCCAGGGATTGCAAAACAGTTTAAACTATAATCCTCCATTTTCATTAGTTTCTTGAAAAAATTCTGCTACGGGCTTAAAATCATTCCTGTTTTGTTGAGCCAAAGGTGATTTTTCTCCCCAGGCAGTCTGAGCACAAACCTTCCCACTGGGTTTAAGATGTCAGGCTTCAAAAATCGCATTTCCCACTAAGGACATTCTGCCCTTTTCATTGACAGCTTGACATCCACATCTATCATGTAAATAAAGCTAATTAAAGACAGTTATGACTTGCTAGGCATAAAAGTCCTCCAGCCCCACAGTCCAGTAGATTTGTCTGCTTTTGCTAAATGAAGCCTTGAGCTCTCCCTGCACTGCAGAAACACCAAATACAACATTTTCAGCTTACTGAGAGGTTTCTTCAGCCCTGCTTGTATTTTCTGCAAGGGTTTAAAAAAAGGGAGCTCCTTCAGCACACAGTGTTTGCCACATCTTTGCCTTGAGATGTAGGAGGTGGATGGGGCAGCCCAGAACATCCCTGCTATCAGCACCCACAGGCACTGGGAGCATCCTGCATTCCTGAGTTCATTTTTCAGCTTAAAATAAAATTTAAATATGACTTTGGCCGAAACCTCCACGTCCTCATCCTCGCCTAGGATGCTGAGTGGGGCAGAGGTGGTGGGCTCCAGGCAGTGATCACCTGAAGCTCTGTCCTGTTGAAGAGAGAGACAACCTCCCACTAAGCTGTCCCTGTCATGTGTTGCCTTTCTGGCAAAACTCAAGGCAGTGGCTCTGTGTGGCTGAATTTTCTGTGATTGGTGCTTGTCTATGGGAAGAGGTGGGTTCTGGGCTGGTTTGCAGTCAGGATGAGGTTAGGAATGTGTCAGTCTCCCCGAGAGCTTTGCCCACATTTCTGGCTTGGAAGGAGTTTGAGGTTGTAGCAAAGTGATGGACTTGGTGCCTCCTGGTCTGGGGGGTGAGACAGGGCAGGAGGAAAGATGTGATTAAAACCCAACACTCCTCCACTCCAAGTGTCTCTAAAGGAGTCCATGGGCCTTGATGTGAACTGAGCACAATGAGAAAAGGAAGCGAGAGATCCAGATTAAGGACAAATCTTTCATTAAGGGCTCAAATGGCACAGATAAAAAATCAAACGTGGCAATCATTGTTTGGGTTATAAAAGAGCAAGATTTAGTATGTGTTACAACCGTGAAAGGAGAATGGAATATTCTCCCTGGTTGTCCACAGAGCCAAAGCTGAGGAAGGAACTGAAACAGGGATGGTAAAGGAGGAGAAATGAGCAGACAGGAAAAAGCCACTTAGCACAAAAAATCTGCTTCTCAGCCCTACTTCCCTGGTGTGTGGCTGGAGCCTTTTCTCTCTGGCCACATGTCTCTGCCTCCCAAACTCACTGCAGGGACTCACAGGAGTGTGGAACATCCTTCAGCAGAAGATGGTGGCATATCTTACTTCAATATTTTCAGCTTTGTAGCTTATTTGGGAGCAGGTTCTTCAGGCACACAGGAATTTAACATTATTAACTGAGATGTTTTGACTGGATGCATAAGAAACACAATCTGCTTATTTGTTTGTTTGTACTGAAGAAATTCCAGCTCTTGGTTTTGTTTCCCAAGTGTTCTAGGAACTCATTCTCCAAATTAACAGACAAGATGTGGAACATTTTCAAGCATGAGGTGACAAGACGAGGTCACACACAGCAGCTGTCTGCACCAAATTCCCCTTTTGAGATATCCCTTGGTAAATAACCCATCTCTGAACCCACCAAAGGTACCAATCACGCAGAGCCTCTGGAAGCTGGAGGAAACCTTTGGTGGGAAATTGCAGGAAAGCCTGCCATGGGATTTTTCCTGCCATGTGCTATGAAGCACAAGGGTTATCTGATTTTTGCCTGTCAACAGTGATTGTCAGTACTCCCATTAACCCAACTCAAGGAGATTCCTGGTTTATAAAAGGATTAGGGCCCCATTCCTAAATCCTGGTTACATTTAGCCAAAAAGTGCTGTATTGTAGCATTTCTCCCTCCTTGACCTTTCACTGCGTTCCATGTGCCACCTTGTTTGGCTCCCGAGCTGCCCTTTTTAGCAAACATTTGCTGTGTTTTCAGTTCCCAGAACTGTTATTCCCCTTCCCTGTGGAATCAGGCATTCCCTCTTACCTCTGCCAAAAGGTATTTGATGCATCTGCCTCATCCACAACCAGCAGGACCCAGACCTGGGTGAGGTCACACTTTATTGCCATAATAACACTGAGTTGTCAGGGCAGCACCACAGGCAGAAAAGCCTGGGAGATGTGATAACCACCTCTGCCAAAGGGTTGTGTTTTAAGGTTCTCAGAAACATTTTCTTCCCCATTTTTTTCCCCTGGAAACAGAGCTAGGCATGTGGCAGAAACGTGCATTCACTCTGTTTTAAGCATGATTTTTGGAAGGTGTTTGCTTTCACACTAAACCTGGTCTGGTGAAGTGTCCCTGTCCATGGCACGGGGTTGGAACCAGATGATCTTTAGGGTCCCTTCCAAGCGAAACCATTCCATGATTCTCTGATTCTGTACATTACTCTGTATGTTTTTTTCTTGTTTCATCAATGTCTCAAGCCTATCACCACAGCAAGAAATTGCAATAAGGACTGGTTGCTGTGTTGGCAGACAGGAGAAGTGAACCTTTTCCCAGCTTAAGAACACAAGTGTGTGAAAATCTTAAATACAAACTAAAAAATGATATAATAGTTTCTCAAAGCCTTCTACTTCATATCTGTCATATCATTGCTAAATTTCTGATACAGCTGCTCTGACTGGAGTAGTGGAAGCCATCTATCACCCTGGCAGCACCAGAGTTGCAGCCACACAGATGAAACCTCAGGTATAGGTGAGAAGAATGCACTCTTCTACCTTTTTGGGGGGGAAAAAGGCACTAAAATCCAGTATTACTGAGTTGGGTTGGTTTTTTTTTTTTTTAATTCTGGCACCCACAGGGCAGAATGACAGGTTTGTGGTTAAAATAGAGCCAGGAAAAGAGCAAGTGGATCTATTCAGGGATGCATTCGGGAACACTGTGCTCGGCTCGGGCAGCGATGGCTCTCACCAGATCCATTCCCAGCTCAGCCGGGGTCAGGCTCACCTTTCCATCACGGATCAACCGAGACGAGGGATCAAGTCACAAAAATGCCACAGCAACTCTCTTCTTCCTAGAAACCTAAATTTAAAAAGGGCTTGGTGCACACATAGCAAATGTTTCCAGAAGTTTTATGCTGCACAATTCCTTGCAATTCCTTAGTGGGGTTTTTCTGTGGGTTTGCAGCAGATCATTCTCCCAGAGCTCTGGTATCTGCATGAGGTGACTGCATACCCTGGAATTGGAACATAAAATTCTCATTTCCACCTCTTTTCAGCTGAATAATTCAAAACAATCAATGTAAAACATACTGCAATTTGCAACTGCACTATTGAAAAAATCTGAAAATAGTAAAATTGTATGTTGCAACATTCACACCTATTGCAGGAACAACACTTTTTTCAAGTCTTTACCCATTTCCTCCATAATACTGCAGGGAAATTCTGTACCTCCCTAGGAGGAAACTTGCCTGCAAGGCTATATGAATAGTTCACACTAGTTCAGAATAATTTGCTTTTTAAATTGTAATATTACAAATTACTTCTGCTGCTCCTGTAAAAGACAGCTCCCCTGTCCATCAGGGTCTTCCCACACTAACTGCTATGGAGACAGGTGGACTAAATAAGTGAGCTGTGAGAATAGAAAGGTTTTATTTTCTGCTCCTCTATAGCCTTGGCTTCATGAACCTTGTTTTGCAAGACCATATAAGTTTGGATGTTATACATGTAGAGGAGCATCAAGGCACAGGGGAACAGTGCATGGGCATCCAGCCCTTCTTTCAGAGGAGACAAAGTTTCCAGAGAAAGAAAAATACAACTGGACTTTCCCTAAGACAAAGCTTGCTCTCCCTCAGCCCAGTAATGGTTGCATATCTCACCTGTGCAGGGTTTGTAAGAGGTTACTGGGTTTTGTCTGCGCGAAGGGAAAACCAGGAGCACTCATGGGAAGGGGCCACAAGCAAGTGCTGCTTGACAGCGCCCTGAAGCTTCATCTTGAATGGGTGTCCTTTTGTAGAGCACTAAAAATTACAGATGCTACACCTGCAGGAGAGAAAGCTGCCCGACTTCACAAGGGCCAGGGGGTGAATTCGTATTATTGTTCTATTTCTCGGCCTGACTCAGAGATACAGAAACTCCTCCCTAATTTAATCACATAAGGATGATTTTATGCCTTTTCACTGCCTTCCACCTACTCATTAAGTTTGCCGACGCCTTTAGTGTCATTTCCCACTACTGACTGCAGCTCTGGGTCATTTTCAGTTTTTCCCTATTTTATGCAGTGCTATAAAGCAGAGTTACTGCACGGCAGGACTGGCACAACCCTACAGTGGGAATGCTGGATGAGCACCACTATAACCAATCTCTGGTCAGTTTTAGAGCTTCTACCCCGTCTTCTTGCCCTCATTTCTTAATGGCTTAAGCCTTTGCTTCAGCCTGTCCCTTGTCTCCCTAGTTTGAATGTCCTGAGAAGCTGCAAGAAGATGGAGCAGGAGCTTATGATGACTCGAGGTGACATCAGTGACTGCCACTTGTACAGCCCTTCTCCTGCTCTTTACTCCTTGGTACTTCCACACCCACACAGTCCCACTCACAGCAACATTAACACTCCTAGTTTGAGTCAGAAGATGCCTTCTTATTTCCCTTTCTCTTTTTAAAGCAGCAGAGTGTCACACAAGTCCCTCCACTGAGTGTTCACAGCTGTAAAAGCCCGTTAGATGAGGCTGTATTTGCAGACAACAGTGGTACTTCCTCTCTTCGGAAACGGAGCAAGTTTCTATTTTGGGCTGTGATGACTCAAGGGTGAGGTACCCAAGCTGATTCAGCAGCTTGGCAAGCCAGGAGAACTTCTGGTTATGAATGGAATGAGCAATAAATTTTAAGTTTGTCTTCGTCTTACAGAAATGTATGTTTGAGTGAAGCCACCTCCTGTGGCAGACATTTTGCCAAATAAGCAGAATATTGGGCATTGCTTTCAGCATAAAGACCACTCCAATGAGACACCCACAGAGCCTGCAAGTAAAATCCTGGTACCAGGGGAGCCAGAGATTCCCACTCAGCTGGACCAGGATTTATCCTCCCTCTTGAGACACACCAAAAGATCTGAGTCACACAGAAAGATCTTCTACTGCTTACTTGCTTATTCTGTCTGTGCATCTGATATACAGAATTGTCTCTAATAAACTGAGCAGCAATTTCCGAAGGGTGCAAACACACAACACAAAACCAACCTGGCCACCCGAGGGAAGTGAGAAGAATGCACCACCCACTTACTCAGCTTCCGTGGCTTTCTATGGAAAAGATGCCAAAGGTAATTCCTGTGCTCTTCTGCTATGGAAAAATGAAACAAGCACCGTGATACTTGAATAATTTTAAAAACCATGGAGCAAGAACAATGTTTCACAGTATTTTCTAATGTTTACCTGTTAATCTGGGAACAGAAGTCAGAAAATTTGTTGGCTTTTTGTTTCTTTAATGAGTTGTTTCACCTGGAGGTTACCAGGATTCAAACCAAAGCTTGCAATGAATGCTGCACATGTCCACAAGGATGAAGACACAGAAGTTTGTAAGAAAGTGAGATATTGCCATTTATTAAGGTAAGAAAGGAGGGAACGGGGCGTCTGCGATGTCTCCCTTGAGCCTTTCTGTCTGTGAAAGATCAAAACACATTTTAACATATTTGCCTCCAATATTTATGCTGTTTCCAGACAGGATCAGTAGTCCATGATGCCTGTTCTTTCAGGCTGCAAGTTTTCCTTTGACAGCACACAATAAAAGCTGCAAACTTCTTCATAGCATTCCTCCTCCCCAGCTGCACCAAGCAGGCTGGCATTAAGACACGCCGTTGTTCCAGCCAGCCGTTCCCATGTCATACTGCTCTGCCTCGTGAAGGCGGTTTGGTAAGTCTAAAAAAGCATCCTGTGGGTTGTCACATCTCAGAGCCCCCTGAATAGCTCCATGTGGCTCCATCAGATAAGCAGCAAAGTACAATATTATGAACGTCAAACGAGAGCTCATCATTAGAGCTGACAAAGCTGTGCCTCTGAGAGGGGAAGCAAACTCAGTCCCACAGATTAAATATGTATATTTAGTGTCATGAAGTTCAGAGAACTCTCTAAGTAGGATTTGTATTTGCCCAGCTATTGCTCTGTAAAGTAACTCATCTAACTTGGTCTCTGCGAAAGGAAACCGGTCACAGTGTTTTGGGAGGGTGGTCAGAACTCTTCACAGGAGACCTGCACAACCCAGGCTGGAAACAATCCAAGACTGAGAATCCAGACTGTGTGGAGGCTCCCAGCTCCACCAGGATGTACTCAGTGTGGTTGCTAAGAAAGAGATCCAAAGGAAGCATCTTCCTTGAAGGATGCTACAGATATTACCCCCTCAGGCACCGCCTTGGGAGGGGAATATAATACTGGCTGTAATATATTCCGTGGGGTTAAACTCCTGGATAAAAACAAACCAGGATAAAAACAAACCAGGATAAAAACTCCTGGATAAAAACAAACCAGAAGGTGGGGAGGGTGGTGATAACTGACACAACTTCAAACCACTTCTTGCCCTCTAAAACAAACCTTACTCACACTTGAAGGAAACCCAAGCATTGCTGGCATTTCTTGTTTGCTGCTTACAAGTATTTATTCTTGAATTCAATAGAGGAAAGAAATCATGGTAAAAGCAAAGTGAAATTAAAAATTCAGTCTTTCGGGAGGCAGCATTAGGTCTGTTTCAGCCAGAACAGAGCTGATGAAAATGAAGACAAGGTAACTGTTCCCTGACCGCACACAGTGTGTTTCCACAGAACTTGATGAGAGGGGAAGCTGGGGAATGGCAGGGCCGGGAATGGCAGGGCTGGGAATGGCAGGGCCGGGAATGGCAGGGCCGGGAATGGCAGGGCCAGGAATGGCAGGGCTGGGAATGGCAGGGCCGGGAATGGCAGGGCTGGGAATGGCAGGGCCGGGAATGGCAGGGCTGGGAATGGCAGGGCCGGGAATGGCAGGGCCTGTAAGTGTTGGGCAGCTGTTCCACCCAAAGGACCAAGAGGAGCTGCAAGATGGGCGTCTCTGAGTTACAAAACTCATGGGAGCTTCCTTGGGGGAGCAAGGATTCTGAGCAACCTCAAAATCCTGATGTGTAGCTCACCAAAGGAGGGTTTGACAGTCAGATATCTCCTTCCATCCCATTTCACTCCTTCAAACTGGTAAACAAAAGCTGGGAAAGAGGATCTCTTCATTAGCAGAGATCAAAAGCTGCCTCTGACCAGCAGGCAGACAAAATTTGGGATCCTGTGGGTCACTCAGTGACAACTTGTGATGTAGCCAGTACCTTTGGTGTGGTTCTGTTTATTCTAAGAACATACAAAGTCCCACTTTACTGAGCACGGGGGGAACGAGACACACTTCTCTGGCTTCTCACTGAGCTTTGTTCTTGCCTGTCCTCCTCCTCCTGCACACAAGTTGGTCCATGTCCAAAAGATGTTGGATTCTTGTAAGTGCACACAGGGAAATTTGTATGAGTGGTGTCTCTCCTTGGACTGTGTGAGCACACTGTGCACCTGAGCTCTGTCTGTGCAGGACACACACCTGAACCTCCTTCTCACCTACTGCTGCATAACCACAACTTCCCTTGGAATGAAGGAGCCATTCCACATCCTCATCTCAGGTGGAAATTAAAGCCCAGTCAAGCCAGTTTCAGGAATTTTAAAGGCCTCAAATTTCACTACACTCCAGGCAAGCAATGTGTTACTTATTTACTGCCCCTTTATTCTCAATCCCCCTGGACCCAAGGAACTGAATGGTCCTGACTTTGTGGATCCCAGAGGGAACACATACATCTTCAGCTGGAGGGAAAACGGACCCTGGTGTTCAACAACACCCTCACTTACTTGCAAATAATAGTGGCTTAAACTATTTTCTGTAATTACCATATTTTAGCTCTATTTTCAGAGGGTGTTTGGGAAATGCAGCTGACCCAGACTGGCAATTGATCTCAAAAGCAATAGTAAGCCAAAACCATCATAAAAAGAAGCTATAAAAATCTATGCTGGAATTTCAGTACCTCTTAAATCTCAGAAGTTCAAATCACACAATTTCTACAACAAAAATCTTCCAGGTTTACATAACAAAGTGAAAAACACACATAGTTTTACCTTAAAGTCTTTGCCAGTGAAGTGACTTTCCACTACATCCTTGAATCCTTAGAAGTTGTTGCACTTCTTTAGTCCTCCAGATTAAATAAACGCATCATGCTTTATGAAGTAAAAATGTAACTTAAAGTACATTTAGATGAATCAATAAAAAGGTTGGAAAGAAGTTTTAGTAAATGTATCAATTAATAGGCAAGCCCAGGAGGCCATCCTGCCTTTCTGCTGTCAGCTCAGGGATTTCTTTCCTCCCAACAGTGTTTATGTAAGAGCTGCATGGAAAGCAGCACTCACTATAAAATATTGATCAGCTGAACCATTAAGCTGGAATTTGAGAGACAACTATCTCAGAGCAAACCCAGAACAATTACAGCTATTGATTGGAAATTTTTATTATAGATTATTTCGGTATTTGAGCATGTCAGAAAATAAAAATTTCCTCAAAATAATATTAGTAAAAAGGTGTGTTGCAGCATGGTTAAGGAGAGAAGTAGCATAGAATCATAGAATGGATTGGGTTGGAAAAGACCTCTGAGAGCATCAAGTCCAACCCTTGGTCCAACTCCAGTCCCTTTAC
>JAOXXN010000205.1:2366680-2386254 GCA_026770055.1 Myrmophylax atrothorax
TGCTCAGGCCTTGGAATGGGCTGCCCAGAGAGGGGGTGGATTCCCCATCCCTGGAGGTTTTTCAGCTGAGCTTGGCCATGGCACTGAGTGCCATGATCTGGTAAAGGGCCTGGGGTTGGCCCAAGGGTTGGACTTGATGATCTGGGAGGTCTTTTCCAACCCAATCCATTCTATGATTCTATGATTTATGAATGGAGAGAAGCCCTCCCTGTGCTTAACCCCCCGAGTGAGTGAAATTTGGCTGTCAGGTGCCTCCCCAGCATGCCCATCTCTCCCTGTGCCCTAGCAAACAGCCCCTCAATCATCCATCGGCAAAGGTGGGTCATTCCCTGGTCCCACCAGCAGGCGCTGCAGGTGTGGAACACCTGAGTGCTCACTCCCAGCCTGGGTGACACCTGCAGGTCGGTGGGTCCCTCCAGGTGACTCGGAGCCCGGGGTGACGCTGCCGTTCATTAACGCCGCCGGTTCCCTGTGTTGCAGGATGGCGTTCTTCCTGGAGGAGGTGATGGCTTGCACCAAGCGTCTCCTGGAGGTGATATCTGGCTGGCTGCCTCGGCATTTCTTCGGTGCAATCCTGGTTTCTCTCCCAGCCCTGGCAGTTTTTTCACACTTCACCTCTGATTTCGAAACAAATATACATGTAAGTTGTGGAACTCCGCTCGGTGATGTGATGTTTGGGATGGAACAATCTGTGTTGTTTGCCTGCACCTTCCTCCACCTCCCTGTGCTTTACATCTGTTCCATACGGATCTCTGGGAGGGAGAGGGCTTTGTGGATGATGGAATTCCTAGTTTGTTATGTAAATACAGTCACAGGGCTTTGACAACTCCCAGACAAAAGATGAGAGCTTGCCTAGAAATGCCTGATACTTCCCTGCCGTGTTTTTCCTTAGACCAAGCACTTCTGCAGGAGTTTATTGGACATAATGCAGGTGGTTTGTTTATCCCAGGCACATTAATCTAGGCTGGATTTGGAGTTTGCAGTTGGACATGTTGTGTAGTGAATCTCAGCAGTGAGAACAGTATTAGTGGTGGGTGTTGTGGCTTTGCAGAGATGGAGGAACTCGGTGAGAGGTCTCTGTACCTAGAAATGATCATTGCAGGGGCTGTGGAGATGGTTAAAGGGATGCAGTAACTGCCTTCTGGAGAGGAACAGAAAGAAATGGGCATATTTAGCCCAGACTCAGAGGATTTGGTGTCTCTGTTAATAAAAACATTCAGAGGGGGGGAACAAGGGGTTGAATAGTCACAGAATTTCACATAAATTCTCTGAATTTGCAGAATCCCAGAGTGGTTGGGGTTGGAAGGAACCTTAAAGATCATCTCTTTCCATCCCCCTGCCATGGGCAGTGATGAGAAGGTAGAAGAACAGTTTAATTTAAAGGCCAACTTTAAATCATAACATCAAAGCTTAAAATCAAAGCTTAAAAACTGTGAATAAAATGGCCTCAAACTGGAGATGAAAGTTTGTTTCTCTGCAACTTTCTCTTCAGTCCCACAGTGATCCTTTCCAGGATCTCCAGGGAATTCTGTCTCACAAAGCCCTTGCTATTTCAGGGCCCTGGGTGTAGGTAATGGCCAGATCCTCCTTACTCTTCCTATCACAGCTCATTCCTGGCTGCTGGGAAGTGTTTGTGCCATGGCAACCTGTGGCCACACACTTGTTGGTCCTTCTGATTTAAACACCCCCCCCCGTGGTTGTCACAGTCACGGGAGGATGTGTTTGACATTCTCTTACATCACATGTTTAAAGCCATTCTGCAGCTTCTCCCTTTTGGGACTTTAGTTAACAACTTTGCAACAGTAAATTTATTTTTGTTAGTTCAGTTTGATGATGGTCTTTCTCCTACATCATTATCAGTGAATTAGTTGAAGGAATTTTTTCTTTACACTGAAGGGACCCAAAAACCTTCAAATCTGTCCACTGATTTTGATATCATCCCATTCATCACCATCCTTGATCATCTCTCCAAATGTTTAAAAATAATAAAAAAAAGTTAAAAAACTTTATTGGTGTATTCTCAATACCTGTTCAGGTCAGGCTGAGTCAAAACCACTTCAGGCAGCATCAGTAAAATGGTGATTTTCATCACCAGACTGAGAATGAACTTTGCTTTCTTTCCTCCTGCAGGTCCTCCAGAGTCGTGGGGCTGTTGGCTCCCTCTCCAAGAGATGTCCCACCTCGGGCTGTGCTCAGTGTTTCCACACCCACGGAGCTCTGGGAGGTGGAGTCAGCCTGTAGGGGGTCAGGTGAGTGTCCTGTTTTACTATGACATGGTTTTGCAAAGTTTTTTTTTATTCATAGCATTTTATACCCTCCCTGGATATAAAATAATTAAAATGAACATTAACAAAAAGAGCCATGAAAAAAAAAAAACTTTCCAAAGCCATGCACCCATAGTAAACTGCAGCACATCCTGACCCTCTACAGGCTGGCTTCATGCTGGGGCATCACTTGGAGTGAGAACCAGTGCTCTGCCACTTTAGGAGACCTGAAATGGGGGGAAAAAAGTAAGTTTGAGTTCTGTTTTTTTTATGGACACTTCTGAAACTCCTTTTATCTGTTTTCTGAGTAATTTTAAAAAACCAACAACTGTGCTTGTGGTTTAAAAATGGTAAATTCTGCAAGGTTTCTTCCCATACTCTGTGTCTGCTGTGAATCACGTGTTTGGTTGTTATGCTGCAGGATTGCAGTGTCTGTGCTTCAGCTGTACAGGACATGTAAAATTAACACTAAAAAGAGACTATTATTAAGAGGTTGTGATTAAAAATAAAAGAGAGAAAGGGAGAGAATGATCATTTCATGCTGTAAAGCACAGCATAAAGCCAGAACAGAACTCCCTCACACAGGTGTGGAGTCTCTGTTTGAGCTTGGATGGTCATGAATATTCTTGTAAAACTCAAATTGGCACATCAGCCTGAGAGTTTTGGCCACTGTGGGATAGTATCTGGGGGAGATGACGGTGTTCTGGGCAGTGTGTCCCTCCTGCACTTCCTTGCCTTTATCCAGTGAAGTTGTGGGAAAGGAGAGGGGGGTTGAGATGGGGCCTTTGGTACAGAAAATGTATAATTGTCATTGCAAGTTGGCACAAGTGGTTGTGTTTCTGGCAGTGACCAGTCCCTGCCCTTGGTTACCAGGGCAGACCTTTCCTTGCCCCAGCTCCCCTGTTGCTGACCAAGGCCCTCTGAGAAGGGTTTGGAAAAACAGGCAGGTGGGTGAAGTTGCCTTCCACATTTTCAATGCAGTGGAATTTTGATATTCCATTTAAAACAGATGGGGTTGAACCCCAGCAGTGGAGAGCAGGTTGCCATGAGTATTTACCTTTTTTAATTGTATTTTATTTTATTTTAATAAGAGGAGGCACTGAGCTTTTTGCAAAGGTGAGCTGGAGGCATTGGAAGTGGCTGACATAATTGTGTAACACAGTGGTACAAAACCCCATCCAGGGAGAATTGTGACCTGTGCTGAAGGTTCTCTTGCTCTTGGAAGGGAAGATGTCCCTTTTCTCCCCGTGCTGCCTCCTGGTACCCTGTGAGGGGTCACTCCCTGTGCCCGCAGTGCAGATGGGGTTAGACCCTTCCCTCCTGTGCCCTTTCCCCGGTGCCCAGGCCGGGCTGACTCGCTGTCTCTCTCTGTTGCAGTACACCATGTTCATGTGCTGTGCCATTCTCATCACCATTGTGCAGTACTGTAACTTCTGCCAGCTCAGCTCCTGGATGAGGTCCCTGCTGGCGACCGTGGTGGGGGCGGTGCTGCTCCTGCTGCTCCACGTGTCCCTGTGCCCAGGCAGGTGAGTGTCCAGCTCACACACACTCTGCTCCAGGGGGTCACACTGGGCTTCCTGCACCACTCACACCACGATTTACCCCCTGCCACCTCAACTTCAGTAATTTTATGTCTGCATTATTAATTTTTTAGGGCCCTCTCCTGTGTGACACTCTGCCCTCACCTGCTGTGCTGCTGGGGCACACACGTGTTGTCAGACCCACAGAACTGCCTTTCACCATTGGTTTGAAAATCTCTTTTATTAAGGAATTTCCCAGGCATTTGGTGGTGCCAGGGAGTCCAGTGGTTCCCCCACACCTCCCTGCTTTTGTTTTTGCTCTCAGGAACCATGTGTTTTAGTTCCACCACTTTCCTCAATGCATGTTGCAGTGTGGAATGGAGGTGCTTAGACTTAATAGGGTTCCAATGCCCTGTTTCCTCTCTCACTTTCCTGCCTTTCCAGAGGATGCTGCAGGACAGTAACCAGCAGAACCAAGACAATGCAGTTTCTGTGCAATAACCTTAAGTTATTTCAGTTTCCATGTGATAAGCAGTTTTCCCCAAGGAGAAATTGTTTGTAATATTCTCCTCCTGTTTCCATCCCAGGAGAGTCAAGGGGGGCTTTCCAGCCTTCCCCTCCTGCTGGCAACATTTTATAATCTACTTGCACTTCTCAGTGGCTTTAAGACCTCTCATAGCCTTTGGCTCTCCTGGGATGGACTTTGCAAGGTCTTCTACTAGATCAGTCTAGTTCCTCTCCTCCTTCAGAGACCTGCTGAATCTTGGTGAAAAACATGCAAAAACCTCCAAACAAACCAAAAGATTTGGCAGATACATGTTTTGTGTGAGTGTTTTGCTTTAACCCCTTCTTGGAGTATCTTCAGTGGTCTCTTTTAATCTTGATTTAATTTACATTTTTAAAAAAGGGAGCATAAAAATCACCTCTGTTCACACCTGTGATTTGGAGGTGGCTGTAAGGGTTGAAGGAAGAAAGTCTTTCCTTGGGAAAAAACAACTGAGAGTTGCAGTCAGTTGGTGAATGATTTCTGGCTCATACTGGGCTGAGGAAAAACCCCTCCCTGGTCAGTGTGCAGAGCACTCAAGGAGGGCAGGACAGTTCTTTGCAGCCTCAGAGGAGGGAGGGAGTGGTGGGGTCTGGAGACTCCCCTGTCCCCTCCCGGGCTTGTCCCCCCGGGTTTGTCCCCCCGGGTTTGTCCCCCCGGGTTTGTCCCCCTGGGTTTGGGTTCCAGCACTGAGGGAGCCTCTCCCAGGAGCAAAGCTGATTCTCTCCTGTGGGCCTTTCCCTTTGTGGCACTGATGCTGTCACTGCTGCCACCAGCTGTGCTCAGTCATGGAATCACAGGGTCCTTTAGGTTGGAAAAGCCTCTTGAGGTCACAGAGTCCAACCATTCCCCAGCACTGCCAAGGCCACCACTAACCCATGTCTCCAAGTGCCACATCCACATGGCTTTAAAACCCCTCCAGGGATGATGATGATGATGATGATGATGATGGACAGCCTGACCCAATGACCACCCTTTCCATGCAGAAATTTTCCCACTGTAAACCTCCCCTGGCACAGCTTGAGGCCGTTTCCTCTTGTCCTGTCCCTGTGCCCTGGGAGCAGAGCCCGACTGGCTCCACCAGGTTTGTTTTTTCGGGGAAGTGAGTGAGGAGCAAACCCCTGATGCCAGTTCCTGGCTCCCTGGTTCCTTTTCCATGATTCCCCCCAGCAGGATCCTTGCAGCTCCCTCAGCCCTGCCCTGCTGGGGTGTGTGCCCGGAGCTGCCTGGCACAGGGAATATTCCTGTGCCCGAGCTCTGTGCTGGGACTTGCTGCAGAAAGGAACACAAACCTGGGGATTTTCTCTGCTTTTCAACATTATTGAGGGACTGGGAGAGGCTGTTCCAAAGCACAGAACAGAGACCTTGCTGTCGTGTGGGTTCACAGCAGCAGCTTTTGCTGCCTGCTGGGGCTGTCCTGGGAATGTTAAAACCCCATAAATGTTGCTAATGAGAGTGTGTTTCCACCTGTGAGGGGAACAGTGGTCACCATTAATGAGGAAAGTTCAGAAATCATGGAATATGTCACCATCCCATCCCTCAAAAATAAATGTTTGAAGCAATAGAGCTCAGTGCAACTGCAGGTCCCAAAAGGTGATTGGTGGAACTGCTCCTGAGCAAAACTAACACAGGCTGAATGAGTGAAACCCATAAATTCAGTGTGTTAATAATCATCTCTTTGTTCCTCCTGCCATGAATCTGGACAATATTTTTGGTCACAGTGGTATTGCAGCTTTGTCTGCACCACAGCTGGATCCACTCTGCAGGTGTCTTTACTTCTCTTTACAGATGTAACTAATTGTGAGAATATGACACTCTTAATATTTGAAAAAGTGCTTGAAGTGCTTCTTTTCTGTAATGGCATCTTCTGTTTGTGAGGGATTTTTTATTTCTTTGTTTGGAGGGGTTGGGGTTTGGTTTTTGTGTTGTATTTTTAAAATCTTTGTCCTGTGTGCTCAGATGAGATGAAGGCAGAACCAGTTTTAGAGTTCTGAGTTTGCACTTCCCTGTTTTCCAGGGAATACAGGATTGTTTAACTATTACTCATCCCAGGAACCAGCAGTTTCCCTTTAGAGGGATTTGCATCTCTGGCTGCTTCCTCCTTTCAGGCCAGAAGTGCAGAGAAGTCAGTTCAGACACGGATTTGCTGAAGCTGCTCAGGTGTGAGATGCAGTTACTGGTCTGTGTAACAGAAGCTGAACAAAATTCTCTCTGAAATTCTGCAGGATGGTTTGTTTGTTGCTTCAACTTCCCCTCTGAATTCAGTGCTCTCTTTACTTTCAGCTCCATGGAAACTCCTCCTCTAGATTTGGCACAGAACTTTAGGTAAGCTTTATATAAATTTACTATCTTTATGTTTAGGGATGGAAACATTTTCAGTGATTTATCTGTAGCAAAATTTTGCATCCACAGTAAATAACTTGGGAACTCAACAAATTGATTCAGCAAGTGGTGTTTAAGCTCCTCATATTTGTGATTTCCTTTACAGGGGACTTGGGTATGACCACAACTCACAGAGCTGATGTCAGAGCTGTGTAATGATATCTTCTCTTTAAATTGGATTTCTAGGAAATAGAATTATGGAGGAGCTCTATAAAACAGCACCTGTTTTTCTGGTGGTAGCAGTTTTTAGAGCATTATCTGTACCTCACAAGCTGTTTATTTGGTCCCCTTGGCTGGTTTGCACCATTCAAAGCAGCAGGAGTTGGAGCACAGCTGGCCAGGGGAGAATTCCCTGTGGGGCAGGAGCTGCCCCTGGAAAAGCTGGATGTGCAGGTGCCTTCCCAGGATGAGATGGGATAGTCTGGGACTGGCTGTCCCCTCAGCTCACCTGGGCAGAACAGCAGGAATTAATTGGAGAGCAAAGGATATTTTTGCCCACAGGCTTTCAAACAAACAAAAACCTCTTCCTTATCAGTGGCCCCTTATAAATTAATACATTAAAGATTCACTCTGATTATTTCAGTGGTGGATTTCTCATGGGTTTATTGCAAGTTTTGCAGGACCATTTTGAAGGTGTTTTTACTTGTCTTTGCTATTACACCAGTGTGTGTTTGCCAATCACAAGCCTGGGGACAACACTGGGGTCGTGCTGGGCTTGCCTGAGCTGCCATCCCTGTGATGTGAGTCAGGAATCCACCTGAAGTGGCTTTTCAGGAGCATGTGCTGCTTTTCCTGGGAGCATGTGCCAAAACAGACCTGCTTTTACAAACCTGTGACCCCCCAGGAGTTCTGTGGTGGTGTGAAAACACCTGGGGTTGGTGCAGAGAGGTGGGAACACCTTCAGTCAGGTGTTTCCTCCCCAGGGAGTCAGCACTTCAGTCTGGGGGTTTGGGGGGCTTTGGGATTTCCTTTTTCATGGCTTTGATTCATAAAGGTAATTTCATTTCCATAACAGAATTCCAGTTCTCTGAATCCAGAATGGAAGTGTAAAGCCAAAAGAAGAGGCAGTTTGATTTTTTTTATACACAAACTCTGCAGGGACCTTGCTGTGAAGGTGTTAGTGTGGTGGTCACTCTGGTAATGCCTCAGGATCAATCCAGGTTTGGATCCTGAGTGGTTTATTATTAGTTTGTGAACTCACTGAAGCGTTTGTGCTGCTCAGAGTTACAAACCTCTCCCCCAAGAGGCTCCCACCCAGCTGTTAATCACTAATAAACAATTCATCCTGCCTTAAATCATTAACCACCAGGTCTTCCCCTCAAGGACAGAAATCTGGGAAAAGATCAGTTATCAGGCACTGTTTGCATGCAAGGCTTTTATTTCCCTGAATACAAAACAATTAAGTCACTGCAGGTGCAGGTGAGAGTTGGTGACAGACCAAGGCATGGATGTCACTGTGAGCTGGCTCTGCCTCCTTTGCTGGGCCTTACTTGGGATTGAGAGCCCAAATAAGGCAGTGACCCAAATGTCTCACTCATTGAACATTCTCAACTTCATTTGCCCCATTTTCTTAGGAGATGGGCTGGGTTTGTATGTTGTCTGTGCTCCTTCAGTTGGGGAAGAGACACCTGTGCATGAGTTATTCCCTTCAGTGCAGGCTCCACTGACCTGACACTGCCCAGACCTGTAAACCTCCAAGTCCTGGGAGTGAGTCCTGTTCTATTACTACCATTAAACAGAATTTGGCTTCTCTTTTCAGGCCTCTTTTAATGTACATTATTGTGTTACACATTTCTGGAGTGCTGTGCAGACAGAATTGTCCCTTTTCCTGGGGATGGACTAATGAAAAGGTGAAACTCCCTTATCCTAACAAACTTTTTTTGCAGCACCTTTCTCATGGAATGAAATAAATCTCACCCCACTTACCACAAAAACTTTTCATGTGTTCCAAGAGGGACAAACAAGCTTATATTTTGCTTTTAATGAGGTTGTTCCTTCTCCTTGATCAAGAATCAAAATAAAACTGATGTTGCCTGAGAAGAGAGAGATTAGCAGTGGTAAGGAAGCCTTAGCACAGAGTTCATGTCTGGATTGTCCATGAATCAAACCCTGGAATTTGCCCTGTTTCCCAGACAGCCCAGAGGACACAACCATAAACTTTGTGTTTTAAGCAGGGAATATTTCTCATTTTCATTCATTTCTTCCCTCAGAGCAGGTGGGGGGTTTGTTTCCACTGTGGCTGCTCGAGGAGGATGAGCAGAGGGAGGACTGAAGGCACTTGGTGCAGGGAGGGTTTGTAGGGCTCAGCTCCACGTTGTTCTTGGACAGCAGAACTCCATTCCTCACCATTCCTGCCCTGCCTTCTCCTTCCAGATCCAGCAGGCAGGAATCCTCTTTAAATAGAGATCCAAATCCAAACAAGGGCTACTGGCTCAGAAACAAACTGGCTTTCCAAAGGCCTGAGTGGAAATCCATTATCTTTGATTTGTGATGGAGGTTCTGTCTGCAGAGCTCTCACTGTCCCGTGTTCACCCGGCCTGGATGGAGGTGCCAGGGTAACAGTGGGGTGGCTGTGCCAGGCAGCACTTCACCACTGGGAGTTAAAGCAACACTGTCAGCTGAAGATTTCAGTATGGATTACTTTTAAAATTCATTTTCTGCTGCAGCACCTCATAAAGAAGAGAACTGAGAAAGATTTAGGGGGTGTGATCCTTTCTGTTACAGGTGTGGGGTTTTTCCTTCTTTTCATTCTAAAGGGAGACTCGAGGTCGTCACTGCTGACTGGGTGAGGTGATTTGTGGTCCTGCAGGTCCTGCAGCTGGTCTGGGGTGTCCAGAAATCTGCTTTCCACCTGAGGGGGATGTCAGTGCTCTCCCCTCCAGGCTGCTCTCAGGGCTTTCCATCCTGCTGCTTCCAGCAGTGGCATCAGGATAAAAACACCTGCTCAGGAGGAGACTCTGCACCTTCTGTTTTGGGATCCCCACCCTTTCCTTATTAGTGAAATCAGGCCAGGGGACAGTGAGTCACTCCCTGCACAGGGAGATCCCTGGGTTGGAGCCCACGGGGCAGGGAAGGTCAGGCCAGTGCTGAGCAGGTGACTGAGAGAGCTCACAGGTGGCCGAGCTGCAGGAATGGGCAATGGGGGCAGCAGTTCCTGCCCCAAACACAGGTCTTGCCTTCCACTTTTCCCAACACACCGTTTGTGGCACTCACCTGATTCATTGGGGAGGAGTTAAAGTGCTTTGAGAGGTGTTTTATACAACAAAGTGTAAATAAAAAGCCTTTAATGACTTGAATAAATCCCTGTGGCAGGGATGTCTGATAATAGAGAGGATTATCTGGATCAAACTTGTACTCTCAAAGGAGAAACATAATCATGCTCAGTTCCTCTCACAGATCTGCCCACAAGGAGTGGGAAATAACAAACTCAGATTCTGAAAAGAACCTCAATTGTTCTCCTTACATAAGATTCTTTCCTCAACCTTTTTGTATTTTCCAAGATCTTTCAGGGTCTTTTCTCTTCCTTACCCTCCCCTCATTTTGTTTTATAAGCCCAGCAAGCTGGGAGGATATTTTGCCACCTGCAAAATAGGTAGCAAGGTTTGCATTTCAGGAACTGTTCCCATTCTAGTCATTAATTATGGAATCTTTTAGGCAGGAAAAGACCCCCTAAGGTCAGGGAGTTGTAGAATACCCTGAGTTGAAAGGGACCATCAAGGGTCATCAAGTCCAACCAGTAACCCAGGACTGCCAAGGCCACCACTAAACCATGTCTTTGGCTTAGTCTCTGGTTTGTCCTTCAAGGGAGGAAAGAAATAGGTTCATAACAGAGGTTCTGTTGAGAAAAGTGGTTGTAAGGGAGGCAGGAAAGTCTTGGTACAGCAGTGACAGGAACCTGATGGTGGGGACCTGCTGTGAGCTGGGCATTATCTCCTGCTGCCACTGTTCCCTCCTGAAGAGGGAGTGAAGGGAATACACCTTCACTTCTCCTGGAAGAAGTGTATTTATGCCAGAAAACAAAAGGAGTAATTTCCAATATAGTATGTTATCTTTAATCTGAAATTCAATCTGCATGCTCTGTGTTGTAAATATTTCACTTGCAGGGAACTCTTTTCCCTGTAGGTTCACTGTGGTAGAAGTTGCTGGAAACAAAGACCATGGCACAGGGAAGTGTTTGCAGAGATGGGGCATGTTCATTCATCTGTTCCACAGCTGTGCTGTGGTTTTGCTTCATCACACTCTTCTGTCAGTCAAGGACTTGAGAATGAAATTCAGAAGAAGAAACTGTCTGTGATAAAGCTCAGTTCTAAAATATGTCCAAAGTGAAAGCCTGTCCCTCATGGACAGAGAGAAACAAAATGGGCTGAGAATTGTTCTCATGTGCTGTAGAAACCCAATTCAGCCTTCCCTTCTAGAGCTGGTGCTCCAGTTGTGCTCTGAGTTGGAGACTGAGTTTTAAACTCCACAGAGAAGTGGAGGCACTGAGCATGGATTGCCTCTGTGGCTCTCAAGGAGGAAGGTTGATGGGATGCTTTCCCTGAAGAAACATCTTTTAACGTGGAGAACTTCAGCACGTCTGCTCATATCAAATCAAGCTCTGGCATCATTTTATACCAAAAACCCACAGTTGGTGCCTCTAGAAGTGACTGGGTGCCAAACTGCCTGGGCTGAGCCTTCGTTTCTGGGGTTACAGAGGTGGGGCCTTCTCAGATTCAGTTGTGTCTTTGCTCCTCTCCAGAGAGCTGAGTTGCAGAGTGCAGATGTCTCCTCAGTAGGGTCGGTTTGGCACTGGCAGAGGCTCCATCAGCACCTCATGGTCTCATTGGCAGAGACCAAGTGTGGAGAGGATCTGAAACACTGCTCTCAGTCTCTGTGAGACAGGAGCTTTTCATTCTTGGCACTTTGAGGAACTTTCTGTTTCCACCATGAGGAGCCTCAGTGGTTTTATCACAGAAAATATGTCAGCCCAGAGCTCCAGATTCTGCACTTCCATGCAGAGAACCACAGGCTGGTCTGGGTTGGAAGGACCATCTTGTTCAACCCCCTGCCCTGGAGGTTCTTCATCACATGTCTTGTGCAGGGTTACCTTCTCCCAAACCCTTCATGTGCAGCCTGAAAGGCACCTGGCAAAGGTTTTTGATGAGGAGACGAGGAAGCAGCACAAGGAATGTAAAGCAGATGTTTCTGAATACTGGAGGTAATAAAAACCCAGTAAGTCCCCAAAACTGCCACATGCACCCTCTGTACAGACATGCATGTGCACAGAGATACCTGACCACACCCCCAGGCGTTATTAGGTATTGTACAGACACACTTACATGGGTGCTTTTAGTAGAGATACAACGATAACTGTTTCCTTGGTGAAGTTCCTCACACAGCACTGGGCGACTTCTGTGGTGCTGAACCTGATGAGAAGGAAGTTCTCCGTGAGTTTAAGAATGAAATTAATTTTTTGGCGTTTCCTTAACAGCAGATGAAGTTCTCAGTGCATATTTTATAGTTTAGTGTGTAACTGCACTTCCCACACTTCCTTTTCCAGAAGAGGATTTCTGTCTGGGGAGCAGCAGCAGCAGTGCCCTGACTGTGGTTTTAAATGCACCTGTCTGTTCTTCCCTTTCTGCAGCTCCAGGAAGAGCCCCTGCAACAGCTCCGTGCCGGGTGACACGAAAAGGCCAGCAGACCTCATTGGGCAGGAGGTGGTTCTGCTTTCCTTCCTCCTGCTCCTGCTGGTGTGGTTTCTGAACCGGGAGTTTGAGGTCAGTTACCGCCTGCACTACCACGGGGACGTGGAGGCCGACCTGCACCGCAACAAAATCCAGAGCATGCGGGATCAGGCGGACTGGCTGCTGAGGAATATCATCCCCTACCACGTGGCCGAGCAGCTGAAGGTGTCCCAGAGCTACTCCAAAAACCACGACAGCGGCGGCGTGATCTTCGCCAGCATCGTGAACTTCAGCGAGTTCTACGAGGAGAACTACGAGGGGGGCAAGGAGTGTTACAGGGTCCTGAACGAGCTCATCGGGGACTTCGACGAGCTGCTCAGCGACCCCCACTACAGCAGCATCGAGAAGATCAAAACCATCGGGGCCACCTACATGGCGGCGTCGGGGCTGAACACGTCGCAGTGCCAGGACAGCAGCCACCCCCACGGCCACCTGCAGACCCTCTTCGAGTTTGCCAAAGAGATGATGCGGGTGGTGGACGACTTCAACAACAACATGCTGTGGTTCAATTTCAAGCTGCGCATCGGCTTCAACCACGGCCCGCTCACCGCCGGCGTCATCGGCACCACCAAGCTGCTGTACGACATCTGGGGCGACACGGTGAATATCGCCAGCAGGATGGACACCACCGGCGTCGAGTGCCGCATCCAGGTGAGTGAGGAGAGCTACCGCATCCTCAGCAAGATGGGCTATGACTTTGACTACAGGGGGACGGTCAATGTGAAGGGCAAGGGGCAGATGAAGACCTACCTGTACCCCAAGTGCATGGACAACGGGATTGTGCCGCACCACCAGTTGTCCATATCTCCAGACATTCGGGTTCAAGTGGATGGCAGCATTGGGCGGTCTCCCACGGACGAGATTGCCAACCTGGTGCCTTCTGTACAGAATTCTGAAAAGATAACCCATGGCACAGATAACTCAGAACCCAAGGACATCCTTCCTTCCGCCAAGAAGCTCCAGAAGGACGCGGCGAGGGCAGAGGAGGGGTGCCGGTTTGGCAAAGCCGCGGAGAAGTCTGACAGTGAGGACACGGGGACTGAGGAGGTCAATGAACTGACAAAGCTAAATATCTCTAAGAGTGTATGATGCACTGTCAGAGTTGCATGAAGTGCTCTGTCCATAGAAACACACAAACTTTTGCAATTGGCAGTTTTCTTTTTCAAGAGAGACCTTCTCTCCCCCTGGGTTGTACGTTTGTGTTCATTTCGGCGCCTGGGGCTGTGTGGATCACGGCTCTGCAGGGCTGGTTTTCATCCATCTCTCTCCTCCATGCCCCAAGTCACACCCCGAGCTCCCCAGCTCCCTGTGCAACCATCTTATAGCTGAGTAGAGGATATTAAGTGCCTTCAGATATACTCCATTGGACTCCCTGTCAAGGTACAGAGGCCCCAAGTGAAATCATAGCTTTGGGTATTTATCTAATTTTAAAGAAAAGAAAAGCTGTGGTTATATCATTTTTATTGTTGTTTCTCACAAAACACTTTTTTTGGCTAATGCAACTCCTTGGGTTTTTTATATCTCTCGGAACAATGTTTTACTGTTATCAGACCTTTTGTATGTAACACACAGACATGTGCATGTATCTACCATATGAGACTGCTATAAAGTGCCAGTAATGCACCATGAGAATGTCTGGGCGAGGGGGCCACGCTGTGGGGTGGGCTGGAGGAGCAGCCCTGCTGTGGCCCAGCCTGGGCAGGGCAGGAGGAGCAGCCCTGCTGTGGCCCAGCCTGGGCAGGGCAGGAGGAGCAGCTGCCACAGGTGTGTTCCCCCTCACCTGTGCTTTCTTCAGCCTCCACGTGCCATCGTGTGCTTTGGATACACTTCTTTTCCATATAGCCAGTGAGTTGCTGACGTGTGGGAATGCAGGAAGGGTTGGGACAGCGCCAGCTCTCGGGACAGCTTTCTGGGAGCAGTGAGAGGCCTCAGGAGTGTTGCAGTTGAGGGGTCACGACTCCAACGCCGTTCGGTGTCGCACCGGAGGCAGCTGAGGTGGCCAAGGTAGGTGATGTTGGTGTCTCTGAGCTGACTGGAGAGAGAAAGAGAGAGAGAGAGAGAAAAGCAAAATAAATGTTTGGGGAATGCCTTTATTTATTTATTTATTTTATTCCTGTTGGGGCTTTCTCTTTTTGTTTTCTCTGGGGATTTTCATGTACAGAAGGGATCAGGAGAGATGAGTGGGTTTAACGGGAGTCATAAGATGGTGTTTCAGCCTCTTCGAGCTACCAACCACTGTGAGGATGTTACCTTAGGCAATATTTGTTTCAAGCTGGTGACACTTCAGAAGCCACCAAACACAGCTGAGTATCCCAGCTTCCCTCTGGACTGAACCAATGGTGCTGCACAACATTTTTCAGGATTTCCCCCCACACACTGTGCTTTGGCAGCAGGGAACAGAGCAGAGTGCTCCCTGCGTGGCTCTGGGAGCAGCACAGGGGGAGCAGCCCCTGGGGAGAGCTGAGAAGCACAACCATTGCCCAGTCCTGTGGATGGCTCTGGGCAGGCCCTGGGAGCAGCAGCTGGCAGAGCACAGAGGGGACTGTGGGATGGGGGCCTTGGGCTGTGCCAGTCTGTCCTCTGCTTCCATCCCCTCCCTAACTGGGTTTGATGCCCTGCTGGGGGTAATACTGACTATTCGACTATTCCCATTCAGCAAGCTCCTTGGGACACCAAATAAGGGATTTTTAGGCCCCAGAGAAGTCCCTCAGCTAGGGAGGAGCAGGGGAAAGGCAGTGCTGTGCTGGCTGTGTGCTGCTGCTGCCGTGGGCAGTGCTTCTTGCCATGTGAACTCAAGGCAGAGTATGTGGATTATTCTTCTTATCCCCGTGTGATTTTTGGGATATGAGTAAAAACTATTGTGGTGTTCCTATTCAGCTGCTGGAGATCCATCTCCACTCCACAGTCTGCATGGAGCCCTTGAAGCCTTTCTCACATGTAAACCTGTGAGATTTCTGGGTCTCAGTCACACAGGACTCTGCACACTGATCTCACAAGAGCTGCTGTTCATGCATGTCCGTACTCTGTTTGATAGGAAAGCTGTGCAGAATTCATCTTACTCTCTCAGTCTGCCAACACACAGAAATCCAGGGCACCCTCATCCCCAGATCCCTCTGCCACAAGTGCTGTTGCCTGTTTGGAGGCTGTTCCTGAGGAGCAGCAACATGAGTGTCTGTGGCTGCAGTTTTCCAGCAGCTCCTTCTCCCTGGTTACAACTGCCCCCACCCCACCACAGTGAGTTACATTTCCAACTTTCAGGTAGTAATTCTGCAAATACCTCTTGCAGCTGAAGAATGTATTCCTGAAACATTTCTAGGGTTCAGCTGAGGTGTGTCAGTGTTCCTTTTCCTACAGTCTAGGAGCTAACATGGTCCAGAATTGTTTACATGCCTTCTAGTGTTACATTTTTGTCTCAGAGTCTTTCCAGCCTTTCTCTCTGTCACTCCTTTCTCCCTGTCACTTCTTTCTCCCCGTTTTATAGACCCTGCCCATCCTGCCTCTCTCCCTGCTCAGCTGTTTCCAGTGGCAGGACTCAGTTGGGACGTGCTGGCTCTGCACAGTAACCAAACCTCCTCCAGCCCCAGCCCTGCACCCTGGGAGGGGTTGGCATCCTGTGCTCCATCCCAAAAGCAGAAGGTGCTGGATGGGACCCTGGACCCAGAGCACCTTCCTCCTTGTTCAAGCACTGTAAGATGCAAACCCCTTCTCCTCCAGCCTACAGAGTGCACAGCTGTGTGCCATGGGGGGCTGTGAGAGGATTCTTGGGTTTATGGGAACAGCAGGAAACCAAAACAGCCCACCTGGGCCTCTTGGTGTCAGCAAATAAAGGGACTGAGGGCAGGGGCTTTAGTGGACTCTGAAATCAAGGGCTGATGTCTGCTCTGGGAACTGCTGGCCATGTTCCTCTGCCTTAACTCTGGAGCTGGGAAAAGCCATGACAAGTTGGGAGAGCAGCAGACCCTGGTTGCTCCATGCCAGGACAGCAGCAGGAGCTCCACAGCCACAGCCCCAGCTCTGCTGATTAAATCTCTCTAATGCCAAACCAAGAGATTCAGCTCTTGGTGTGTGATTTGGAGAGGGAGGTTTTCCAGGCACAAGGAGCCAGGAGAGACCTGTTTCTGTTGTAAACCTCTGGGAGCTGGACGTTTTCACCTTCCCTTTATGCCTTTGGAGATACATCCCAGCACAAAAACAACTCGGGGTGTTTTTAGTGGGATTGTGGGCTCTGCTGCTGAATTCCCAACATGTTCACTTTGTTAAAATGCCTGTGTGTGCTGGTGGTGCTGCCAGTGAGCAGGGAGGGCTCTGCCTAGGGGTTTATTCCACAAGGACAGTTGGTGTGTCACTGCCCTGCCAGTTTTTAGGGTGGTTTAATGGTGATGACTTTAAAATGGCCCAGAGAAGGAGGTTGGGCAGATTGCTGAGTGTTTGTGATCCAGTGTCCCCTCTGCCACTGGCAGGACCAGCTCTGGAGCAGAGTCCTGAGGAACACACACAACATTGGCAGCAGTGAGGTCTTCATGTGTTGCCAACACACCAAAATGCTTGTTTTCCTCCCAACTGTGCCTGTGAGAGGTTCCTCATGGAGAAGCAGGTGAATGGCATTCCTGTTGATTTACATCTGGCATTATGATTTTGAGAAGGATGGATTTGCCTGTTATTTCCCAGGATTTGGGGCCATTCCCCTTTGCTGGAGGTGACGTGAGTGCTGCCAGCAGGCAGTGCTGCTGCCTGGCTGTGGCTCCTGTGTGTCCCAGGAAGAGTGAAAAATGAGGGGAGGAGAGAATGGATTCCCCAAGGGCTTTGCAACCCAAGTACTGGGATATTCTTTAGGGCTAAAACAGAAAAGGAGGTGCCTGGAGCAAAACTGAAGGGAGCTACAAACCAAACACTTAACCATTGCAGCCTGAGCTAAAGAGGAGCTTATTCCTGAGTAAAAAGCCAAGCATTTAGGGTTTCCAGAATCTTAAAATTGGTAACTTTGAACTGTTTCCAAAACTTTCACTCTGAATACAGCAAAAAGTGTTGCAAGGGAGCAGTTAAGTCACTTGATGTCTTCATTTTGCAGCATCTCAAGAGGCCAAGGGTGCCTGAGGTTGCTGTCATGCCATAGCTGCTTAACTGCACCTTGGCTTGGGGCTTGTGCCAAATTTAAGGACTCTGCCTTTCCTGCTGTGGTCTCATTTGCTCTGTCTGGATGGGACACACGAGTGGCTGTTGCCTCCCTTGTCCTCCTCTCTGCTGACCTGTGTCTTCCTCACTGCACGGAGCGGCTCTGCTGCTGCTGTCCCTGCCACTGCCTCGCTGTGTCCTCATGGGGAAGGGTGAGAGGTTTGCTTTGGGATCTTGGGCCATTTTGTCTTGTCACAGCTGCAGCTTCCTCATCCTGGTGGTGGCAGAAGAGCAGCAGGCACGTCCCAGCAGTTAAATTCCAGAAGTAACTGCTAGAAAGGCAGGTGTTATTTATTGATGTGATTTTTCCCAATTGGTGGAAATGTCTCAGGAGTGGTTTGACTGTAAGTACAGAGTGATTTGTGTGTGTGAACAGGGCAGGTGGAGGTTCAGGGATCCCCCAGTGCCTTGGTGCTGCCCTCTCGATGCCCAGACAGCTGCAAAAACCCAGCTGGGGTTTCAGGGTAACACAGACTTGACTGGCTGCATGTGGAACATCTGCATGTGGCCTGCCCAGAGAGGGGGTGGATTCCCCATCCCTGGAGGGTTTTCAACTGAGCTTGGCCGTGGCACTGAGTGCCATGATCTGGTAAAGGGACTGGAGTTGGACCAAGGGTTGGACTGGATGATCTCAGAGGTCTTTTCCAACCCAATTGATTCTATGATCAGTTGGGGCAGGAAAGTCATTTATTCCAATGGCTTTTTACCTTTTCAGTTCTCTGTACTGGCCGTGGCAGTCCCTGTTTTGTTTCCTGGAGGTAAAATTTCAGTTGCTGAGACTGTCCTGTGTGTGCAGCAGTGGTGGATTCTGCAACATCCTGTGAAAAAGGGGGAATTTGTGGCCATGGCACAGCAGGTCCTGCAGGTGCTGCAGCTGTGGGTGCTGGGATGGGTCTCAGGGCTTGGCTCACAGAGGGGCTCTGTGTGGGAATGAGTGTTTGCAGGCCTGGACTGAGGACACAATGGGAAGGGAATGTGGGATGAGGTGTCAGGTGGTTTCAGAGACTGATCTGAGTGTTCAGGAGTGATGATGTCACTGCCTGGTGGCTGTGGGGGAAGCTGAGCTGTGTTTGTGCTCTGGAGGGGGGGACCAAGATAGCCTTAAAAGAGGCTGATTTTATTGAAATCTGCATTAACACCACCCTCTGAACTCTGTCCAGAGAGTTTCATTGGTGAAAATAGGACACCAGGAGCTTATTGCCCTTATTAGATTTCTTCTAAAATCAAATGTCAAGCTCTGAAGAGGTTCAAGGAGAAAATGGAACGGGTGGAATGTGTCTTAACAGGGGCACAGTGTGAGGGTGCCATGATGAGAAGGTTGGAGGTGCTTTGCAGACACAGGGTAGAAAAAAGGTGCAAATATTCCATTTAAAACCTTTTCCAAGTGTTTATGGTTTGAGCTGATCTTCTGCCTCAACCCTGATGAGTGGCTGGGCTGCACAGCACATGCAGAAGTGTTTGCTGCTCATCTCCAGGAGTCAGTGTTGGCTTGGGAGAAAGAAGATTAGTTTGGAAAGAACAGATTGGTAGAAGATATTTAAAGCTTTTTTTCCCCCTGGTACCTTATTGTAGCTGTTAATGTGTCCTGCCCTGACCAGGCTGCCCAGCCTGGGGCTGGTGAGGAGCCAGGCAGTGCCTGGTGTGTCCCCCGTGCTGCTCCAGAGCTGGAGCCAGACATCCCTCACAGGAGCTGTCCCACGTGCCTGTCTCCGAGTCAGAGATCAGTGGTTTGGTCTTTCACATCTCTGGGAAGGCCCCAAGGCTGCTCTCGGCCTCTCCTGTCCAGCTTGGCGCGGTTGGCTCTGTTCTCTCCCTGTTTTCTGGCTCACTGCAACAATTCCACAGAATCCTGGAAGGGTTTGGGTTGGAAGGGTCCTTGAAGTTCATCTCACTCCACCCCCTGCCATGGGCAGGGACACCTCCCACCAGCCCAGGGTGCTCCAAGCCCTGTCCAACCTGGCCTTGGACA
>JAOXXN010000205.1:2386434-2396487 GCA_026770055.1 Myrmophylax atrothorax
CCTTGGACACTTCCAGGGATGGGGCAGCCACAGCTGCTCTGCCCAACCTGTGCCAGGGCCTGCCCACCCTCACAGGGCAGGATTTCCTCCCAGTATCCCACCTAGCCCTGCCCTCTGGCAGTGGGAAGCCATTCCCTTGTCCTTTCCCTCCATCCCTTGTTCCAAGTCCCTGTCCAGCTCTCCTGGAGCCCCTTTAGCCCCTGGAAGGCTGAACACCCCTGGCTCTCCCAGCCCAGATGTGCTTCAGCCCCCAGAGCATCTCTGTGACCATAATGGATTGTAATGTGCAGAAATTTCAGTGTCTGCTGAATCTGAAGAACTGCAGAGAAGGTCATGGCTGGGAACAGTTAATAGAATTTCAAGTTTCAGCTTGTATCAGTGATGCTCTGACCAGTCTGTCACAGCTCAGTGCCAGGGGGGTGGTGAAACCAGTGCCACCTCCTGCATGTCCCTGATTTGAGCGATTCCCAAACCCTCCTCCTGATGAGTCACAGCAACTTTCTGGAGTTTTGCCTTCATTTCCTCCCTTGGTCACTCCGGTCTTTGTTTCTACCTTAATGCACCTGCTCTGTGTTAGTTTGGAATTGAAGATGGTGTGTCTCAGTCTGTGCTGAGACATTTGACTTGGGGTGGGGAAGGACACGGCACGTGGTCTGGGTGTGCCCGAGGAGGAAAGGGCTCCTCAGCGTCTCTGAAGCTTTGCCTTTATTTCAGAGAGCCCAGAGCTGTGCTGAGGGGTTATTTCCAGAGCTCCATTGTGTCCACAGGAGGGGTGGCAGCGCTGGCCTGCACTGCTGCCTGGGCTGGGCTTTGCCACCACAGAGGTACTGGCAGATGTTCCTCTCCCTGGGTCGTAGTTCAGGAGCCCACAGTTGCCAGAGGGACCCTCTCCCCAGTTTACTTTCAGAGCCCCTGTTGAGATGCAGAGGTACACAATATATATGCCAAGTCAGAGCCTGTTACACCCCACTGTACAGCTTTGAACTTCCAAAGTAATAAACTTTTGAAGCCAAGAGCCTTAACAACTCCGACATCTGCTGAGACAAACAACCCAGTTCTGAGTTTGTGCTGAATATTTGGGATTTTTTCCTGCTCGATGGTGTGTGTCTCTGGTTAGTGAGGAGGCAGCAGCAGTATCCAAAGATGACAAGGACCTTGGCCACCCTCCCTGAGTTCCCCAGGAACAGGTAACAGGCTCCCCGCTGTGCTCTCAAGGAAAGTCACCTCGCTCCCCCAGTGCCACCAGGATGGCTTTAGGTGTTGTATTGTCCTGAAAAGCTCCTTATTTCCATAAAACATCCTCTTCGCTGATGGCAGGGGCTGGATTCCTCTTTGCCCACCCTCAGGGTCTTTCAGTCCTTCAGCCTTGAGGTGGAGAAGGCAGGGGTGTCAGTGATGGGACAGGTGGGTGGTTGGGAGGGAGCTGGATGTGCCCCTGGAGCTGCCATGCAGGTGCCACAGTGGTGCCCAGGCAGCAGCAGCACCGGCAGCCGAGTTTTCCCTGTCCCTGGCACTGCAGAGGAGCTCTGGGAGGGTTTGCTCCAGGACAACATCCCACTTCCTGCTCCATGCAGCCAGTCCATGGATGCCTTTGGAAATGCACCTTCCCTCCTGCCAGTGGGTTTGCTTTTTTTGTGAGAGCAAATTCCAGCTGGTCACTGAAACCCTGAGATTGGAGTGCTGCTGTCTGAGCACGGCTGGGGATGGGGATGGGCACTGGGCTGGAGTGGGGATGGGGTTGAGATTGGGATGGGGATGGGACGGGGATGAGGATGGGGATAGGGATTGGGATGGGGTTGGGATTTGGGGATGGGGATAGGATTGGGGATGGGGATAGGATTGGGGATGGGGATGGGGATGGAGTTGGGTCAACCCACCCTCTGTCCACACAGTGACACGTCCACGTCGCTCTCCATAAGCCATTGCTGGGCAGTACCTGACTACAAACAGCCTGAGAGGGATTGGTTTTGGAGTGATCAGTTGAAACCAGGGTTGGCCAAGGGCAGGGCGTGGGTCTGGGAGCCAGTGCAGACCTCGAGCATCCTGTTTCCTTGAGCATCTCATTTCCTTGAGCATACCCTGCTCCTTGAGGAGCTGCCTCAGCACCGACCCGAGGCTTCAGCACTGCCTGTCCTTGCACAAGCACACGTGGGGATGAATAGAAATACAGATGGATTGAAAGCATTAATTGGGAACATCATCAAAACCTCACTGAAATATGAAATGAAAATTAACTAAGAGCAGTTTCCAGTTAAAATAAAACTTTTTAAAAGGCAAATCAAAGTGTTTTGAAGCCTCCAGGTTAGCTGGAGGTTGTTTTTCCCTCCTGCCCAGCGCAGCCTGTGTTCCCCACCTCGTCCCTCCCTTGCAGGAAGAGAGAACTGCTCTGTTTACACCCCCTGCTCGGGCAGCTCCGGATGGGGCTGTGTGGGGGACGGGTCTTCCTTGCAGAGGCCTCACTGTAAATACTCTGCCAACACTTTGTGGACAAAACCGAGGTGGAAAAAAGTTGTATCTGTGAAATATAAAGCTCTGTGTGTACATAGATCCGACATATTATCTGCGGCTCTGTAATCAATTGTATATTGAACTGTTTCACTGTACGGCCGATCATTTCACGCTCTCTTAGATGTAGAAAGGCTGAGAAGTAATTCACAATACACTATGTCAACTCCAACTCGGTTTGCTTTCGTATTTGTGCTCCAGCCCAGCTTCAGCCACAGCCCTTTGCACGTGGTCTGGAGGAGGAATGGTTTGGAACAGAAGGGTTTGGGTTGGATCTGGCCTTTGACAATGTTTCTTTGATAATCACAAAGCCGCCGAGTTAATTTTTGATCAGGTGCATCTCTAGGAGGTGTTTTAAACACGAGAGGAATTTGTCACATAAAGTTGGTGGTAACTGACCTTTGTGTTCCCAGTGCCAGGTGAGAAGATGAGGAAGTCCTTCCTGATTTCCCCTTGTTCTGATGGAGCAGGAACGTGCTGGGAGGGGGCGGTGCAGCCACCGGTGGTCACGGCCGGCTGTGGCAGGAGGTGTCCCCACAGGACCTTCTGTTGGGCAGATCTGGGGAGGAATTGGAAATAGTTATTTTTCTCTTTAGCAGAAATGGTTTACTCTGGAATACCAATGCCTTGTTCGGATCCCCTCCATCCATTTGGAAGGGGGAATGAGGCAGTTACTCTGGAGGGAGCATCCACAGAGCAAGGACTGGCTGAGTGGGAGTGGCTGGTCAGGAAGAGGAGCCTTGATGCCTCCGAAATGGGAATCGGGCCCAAAGAGCAAATCCCATGTCTGTCTGTCTGTCCCACCCTCACCTGCCCCCCCACCTCCCCTGGAGTCTCTCATAAGCATCCCACTGTGTGTTCATAGAGTTTTGCTGGGGCATGAAACCCCTAGGGGAGCCCTGAGCCCCTGCCCAGGAAGATGTTCAGGTTTCCTCTGGATCCTGCTCCCTGTCAGTGACCAGCGACCTGCTGCCATCACGTCCTGTGGCACCAAACCCTCCTCACGGGGCAGCCACAGCATCTGGATGGGTCCAGCCACACCTCCCAGTTCCTGTTTTTCTGCTCTCCCTCAGCTGCAGCAAGATCAAGAGCTTGGTCCTCCTGGAATCCTGGAGAGGTGGAGTCTGGTTTCTCTGGGTTCTGATTTGTTCTTTTCTCCATGTTTTAAATAGTTGGATTTCCCCCACAGACCAGGTAAGTACCAGAGCACTGGTAGTGCCTGTGGTGTGACTGGGCCCCAGCCAGTGGTTGCCCCAAGCCCCTCAGTTCCAGCCCAGGGGTTTGATGCCAGTAGGGGTGTGTAGGCCTTGCTGGGCTGTTCCTGGGTGTTCACCTTCTGTTTCAGTGTTGTCCAGTCGTGTTCCAGTTGTGGATCTGGTGATTGTCAACTGCCAAGGGATATTTTTTAATAAATCTTATCAAGGTCTTTCAAATAAATCCTGCCTTCCTATGTTCAGTTTGGTGTTGTGTTGTGCTGGGTAACCCCACATTAAAGTTTCTTCTCTCTCTGTGCTTTGGTTCGTGGTCAGGATGTGTCACACACCAGCCGGGGGTGTAACGAAAGATCCACCCTGTGTTTGGTTAGTTTATGTGGGGGCTTTCAGTACAAAGCCTGAAGACTCTTGGATGTGTTTCACAGCAGTTCCCAAAAGGCTTCCTGGGACAAGGGAGCCAACCCAGGGGCTGCTCCACCTCTCCCATGTGCAGGTGCTGCCAGGAATCCAGCACCTCGGGCCCTGCAGCAGTGGGAGCTGTGCAGGAGCTGCTGGCTTCTTCCTCCCTTGTGCTCCAAAATCATCCAGGAAGGTGAGTGGTACCTGGCCCTGGAGTTACTGGTGTGGTGGGAGGCCCCAGGCCCTGTCCCGGGGTCTCTGCTCCTGAGGAACCACTGTCAGCTTGGGAGTAATGGGGAGGTGCTGCAGCAGCTGGAGCCATCTTCCAGTCTGTGGATCATGGATGGCTGGAAACTGCCCAGCTTGTGCCCTCCTTGCTGAACCACAGGGGGTGTTTCGGCTTTCCTGGGGAGGGGAGGACTTGCAGGTGAGCTCTGGCCTGGGCTTGGCTTGGCATGGGGACCCCCAGTGCCCTCCCAGCTCCAGTGCTGGGAAGGTGGGTGTGGGGCAGATCTGCCAGCTCCTACTCTCCTTCTCCTCAGGTATCCTTGGGTGTTCCCTGGGGATCCCCAAGTTCCAGCTGTGCCCCCAGTTTCCTGGGCCCTGCACTCCATGTCTGCCTGAGGGGTACCCACCTGCTTCTCTGCTGTGCCATCGCTGAGGCTTCACCAAAGGGCCCTGCCCTTCAGGGTCAGCCCATGCAGAGCAGGTGCTCTCACCTGGCTCCCCACACCGGCCATTGCCTTCCTTTTCACACCACTCAAAGAGCTTTGCCTCCACCTCTGGGCCAAGTCTTTCTTTGGAGCAGTAATTCCCCCCACTCTCCCTGGTTTTGTGATGTTTCAGTCCAGCAAATCCATCAGCCCTTTGTGTCAGTGTCCATGGCCACTGCAGTGGCACTGGTGGCATTGAGTGCCAAAGCTCTGCCATGGGGACCTGCAGGGCCTCGGTGGCTTCGGGTCTCAACTTGTTAATTATCATTTTCTTTTGGTAACTAAACTTGTGTTGCTTTGTGGCATCAATCAGCCATTCTCATTTCCCAGCTTCGTGGAGTTTATGGGAATTTAAGAACTAGATGCAAATGAACTTCATTAACATGCTTAATTATCTTGTAAGCCTCATACCCATCTGTCCTGCATATGCTTCGTACTCGACGCTCTGAGACAAGTGACCACGTTGGGCTTGGCACGAGGTGCTGCGAGCGGGAGCCTTTGGGAAGAGCCTGTGGAGGGGCTGGATTAGTGCTGGGATATGTTGGAGGTAAAATGTCCCTTTTCAAAGGCTGTGTCCAAGCTGGGAGGTGGGAATTGAATGGGTAAAAAGTGCAGCAGAAAGGCAGGATCTTAGGAATGATTTGCTAAAAGCAAAGCACCAGCATGGAAACAATTCAAACAAACCCCAGTCCCCGCCCGTGTGCAGCCCAAGGGCCTGGACTGGGGTCCCACGGTGGCACAGGATGGTTTCACACAGAATGCTGTGCTGCACTAACAGCACTGGGTGCCACAGGCAATCCCAGGGAATGCTTTGGTCCTTATTTAATGTTTTTGAAAAACAGCAGGAAAAGTGAGCCTGTGCTTCCAGGCTGGTTTGCAAACAATGGATCTGCTTCTGGGTCAGGGACAGTGCAAACCCCAGACTTGTGCCAGGGCCCCCAGAAGGTGCAGGGGCTGAGCACAAACCTTCAGCTCTTCCATACCAGAGCCTTGTGGCAGAGCCCCCTCTGTCAGCACAGCTCCGGGTGCTCCTGTGTGTGCCTCACTGCCTCAGAGCATGCACCAAAGGGCTGCTCTTTGGCCACGTGTCTGCAATGAAGCCGAAGTAGAACATGAAATTTTCCAGGCCTGGGAGGGCGCAAGGACCTGGAATGAGCAGCCCTGGGGATGGGTGTCCTGCCACCGCAGCCTTGAGTCCGTGTGCCCAGGGAACGGGGAACAGGGAGTGCGGTGCATAGCAAAGTGCTGACAGAGGATCTCCTTCCCTCCTCTTGCTCTTGCCAGCTCCTATCGAGGCAAAGACACCCTGTTCCTGCAGGGGCTCGGATAACAGCCCAGCCCAGGCACCCTCTGCCTTCCTCCCTCTGCATCCAGGCTCCTGGGCCCAGGCCAACATCCCTATTCCGTTACCAGCCGCCCTGTTCCCCTCCAGCACCAACAGTTCCAGTGAGGATTTTGAGAACTAGAGCTGGAGCTCCACATAACTGTGAATATGAGCAAAGCAGAGATGTGGCTGCAGGGCAAGCGATGCCATGGTGTGACCAATCTGGAGAGTGGGAGAGAAAAGACAAGTTTTGGGTGGATTGGTTTGGAGGCAGGTGCTGTGTGGGTTTTTGAGGGGAAGCTCAGGGATGTGCCCAGTGAGCCCAGGCCCCAAGGGCACCAAGACTTGATGGCATCACAATGTACAAACCTTTATCAGTAGCATTTGGGATAAGCCTGGGCCAGGCATGCTCTGAATCCTTCCTTCTGGAAAAAGGGGTAAGATTTTTCTTTCTGATCCATAGGCAATACAAGGGAGAAGTGCCTCCTCACATGGCTCCTGCCCATGGAGCTGCCCTCACATCTGGCACCGATTCACGAGGCAGGAGCCGTGGCTGCACCTGTGGGGCCCTGTGTGATCCAGCTGGGCACTAACAGTTCTCTTGGGGACAGGTCCTGCTGGTTTGGCTCTTTGTCTCCCAGTACCTGCCCCAAACTCTGCCTAGTGAAGTCCTCCCATCTCAGTGAGAGGGGCTGCAGGAAGCCTGGTGCAGGAAGGGCTGGTGTGATACCGGGATGGTGCCCGGAGCCAGATGTCCCCTGAAATGGTTTTTAGCCCTGGAGGTGCCCAGTTTGCTGGTGGTGGGGTCCTGTGAAGGCTGTCATGGCTCTGCCAATGCCAAGTGCACCTGGGATTGGGTGCATTGAGAAAGGGAAGCTGGGCCAGTGCCAGGACAGGCTGAGCTTCCAGCTGAGGTCTTGCAGTGTGTGTCACTTCATGCTTCCAGGCTGGGGTCCCAGATTCCTCCTTCCCTGCTGGCCCCTGTTCTGGGCGCTGTATGCTGTTCTCCTTCCTCCTGGGTGAGTTTTTGGGGTGCCCCTGTGCTCTTTGCACGTGGGAGAAGGTGGCTTTTGGCTTTTATACCTGCTGCATGAAGGTATAAATTCCATAAGGACCCTCCTTGCCAAAGGTGCTTCCCAAAGACCGGAGATGCCAGGAAAAACCCCGCGAAGCAACGGGACAGTGATAGGCAGAAACCTGCAGCTCTCCTCTTTGTCCCCACCAGCAGCCGGGGCCAGGGTGGCCCTGGGGACAAGGGGACAGCCCGGCATGTCCCGGCCTTTATCTCCCCCTAGTGCCTCCGGATCCTTCGCTCCGGTGCTGTGCCGAGAACGCAGCCCGGCAGTGCCGCCTCGGGGGGACCGGCCCTGGGGCAGCCACGTCCAGGAGCAGCACAGGGAGCCTGAGGGACAGGGCACAGTGTGGGGCACAGCCGTGGGGCAGGACCCTGTCGGCATGAGGAGGTATGACCTGAGTAAAACAGAATTCTGGTCGAGTGTCAGTGAAAAGCCACGGCATCCAACAGCGCTAAGGGATTCAGCATCCCGGGAACGGCAGTGGGATGGGAGGAGAGGGAAATGATGGAGAGTGAAGTGAGGAAACTGGGGACCCAAAAGTGACATGTCCGAGGCCGAAATGAGGCTGTTGTGGTGGCAGGGTCAGCTGGGCACTGTGACCTGACCAGGCCTGAGGTGAGGGATCCACCAGAACTGTGAGATTCCCCAGAGGGCGGGGAGAGGCTCACCCAGCCCACGAGGCCCTGGGAATGTCTGTCCCTGTGCTCGGGGCTGCCCGGCCCTGCTGGAGCTGCGGATCAGCCTTGGGGGTTGTGGGATCTGTGGTGAGAAGGACCTTTCTCGGGCCTGAGCCCTGTCCCTGAGCCATGTGTGCACGGAGTTATGTCCAGCCTCAGCCAGAGCCACAGCGCCACATGCAGCTTGCCAGGCCCTGCTCTGCAGGCTTGTCCTCTCCATCACTCTGAGCCTTCCATGTCTCGTGGTTTGAACAGGATGAAAGGGGGAAGAGGCTGTCCCTTGGAGACTGGCTTGTCCCTCAGCCCAGCACGGTGAGCTTCTGAAAGGGAAATGGCTAAAAAGACACCATGAAAGGGCTCTGTGCAGCTCTGGGGGGTAGTGCACGTTTGTTTGGCTCTCCAGGCAGAGTCCCTTCCCACCTCGCTGCAGATGGTGCCCCATGCCCTGCCTCAGGTGAGCTGGCACTACTGGGAACTCTGCCTTTTGGGGCTGTCCCTGAGCCAGTGATGGAGCTGGTCCTGATTTAGGGCATTTGTGTTGCACTCTGGGGTTTTCAACATGTTTTAGCCCTTCTGCTGGGAGTGAGGCCTGCACGTGGGGCCAGGGATACGGACGATGCTTGGGGGCACAGGGCTGTAGTGTATGGGGACATATGGGACAGGGTGTGGGGCTGTGCTCTGTGGGGCCGTTTGGGGCAGGGTGTGGGGCCGTGCTCTGTGGGGCCATATGGGGCAGGGTGTGGGGCCGTGCAGTGCAAGGTTGTGCTTTGTGGGCAGTGTGGGGTGCACAGGCAGCCTCTGCTTTGGGGGAGAACACGAGCCATGCTGGCCCCACAGCACTGTGGTCCCAGCACGGGGACCTGCCCAAACTGAGGGGAGGATGTGCCTGCCCCCAACCCACCCATTCCCTGCAGTGTCCCGCTGTGCCCTGTGCTCCTCCGATCCCAGTGCCGATCCCAGCGCTGTTCCGAGCAGCAATCAGCCCACAGAAGGAGTTTGCTGCACTCTTCTGGCTTTACAAACATTCCGAATCGGAGTCCTCCTCTTTCTCACACCGCACAGAGGAGACTCGTGCACCCACAGGGTTAATTGCAATGAAACCCGCCGGGTGTCCGCGGCTCCCCCGCCCTGCCGGGGCGCTGCCAGCGCTGCCCCGGGTATTTATAGCTCCGTGAACTTTGAGCGAGCGCGCAGAACCCGCTGGGACGTGCGGACGGCCCCGGCAGAGGCGGAGGCTGTCGCGGTCCTGGCGCCAGGGGCTGTGGGGAAGTCACCGAGAGCACCCACCTGCCCTGCGCCCCACGCCCCCCGCGCCGGAGCTGGGTGTCCCACAGCACCGGGGCACCCAGGGACCACAGGCTGTGGGACCCCTGAGAACACACCTGGGCAGCCAAGGACTCAAGGTGCAGCCTCCTGCAACCACAGCAGCAGCGGAGCAGCAGCATCCCAAGGGATGCTCCTGGTTTAGGGCCGGTGGTCCCGGTTTCAGCATGGTAAACAAGAGACAGAAGCTCCCACCTTTTCACAACATCCCTGGACAGATCCCTTCTTACCAGACAACCTGCCAGCCAGTTCACCGTGTCCTGGAGAGAAGGAACATCATGTGTGGCTTCCTTACTCTGAAACCAGGCAAAGGAAGAGGGGAGTGTGGGTGGGAGGGGATGAGAAGTCTCTGTGTCTGTGTAGACTCTTGAAAAAAACCTGAAAAAAACCAAACCAAAACAAAAAGATTAGGATTTGCTCATCTTTTAACAGATGCCATCTGTACCCATGGATTGAAGGGGCAGCCCAGAAAGCCAGCCTTGTCCTGGGCTGCATCCCCAGCATGTGGGCAGCAAGGTGAGGGTGGGGATTCTGCCTCTCTGCTGTGCTCTGGTGAGACCCCACCTGCAGTGCTGCCTCCAGCTCCGGGTTTCCCAACATGAGAAGGATGAGGAACTACTGCTGGAGCGAGTCCAGGACACACCACAGAGATGCTCCAGGGGTGGAGCCCCTCTGCTCTGGAGCCAGGCTGGGAGAGCTGGTGGGATTACCTGGAGAAGAGAAGGCTCCAGGGAGACCTGAGAGTCCCTGCCAGTGCCTAAAGGGGCTCCAGGAGAGCTGGAGAGGGACTTGGGACAAGGGATGGAGGGACAGGACAAGGGG
>JAOXXN010000205.1:2501778-2515750 GCA_026770055.1 Myrmophylax atrothorax
AGTAGGGTTGGATCAAGGGTTGGATTGATGATCTCAGAGGTCTTTTCCAACCCAATCCATTCTATGATTCTATATCCCAGACCTTATCCCTTGTCTAAATAGAAGTTACTGCCTTGGAAACTTTACTACAAACAAAAAATAAGAAATGTGACAAAAATAAAGCCAGAACTCTGAATTGACACCTCAGTTTGAGTTAATTTGATGATGGCAGTGACAGATTTTTTGTTGTGCCCCACCAGGTATGTGACAGGGCACATCTGGGCCTGTCCACCCAGTGAAGGAGATGATTACATTTTCCACTGCCACCCACCTGACCAGAAAATTCCCAAACCCAAACGATTGCAGGAGTGGTATAAGAAGATGCTGGACAAGGCATTTGCTGAGAGAATCATTCATGACTACAAGGTTTGCTGCTGTTTCATTTCTGATTTCAATTTTATGGGTTTTTCAGGCTGGGATAGTGTTGCACAAGGGGTTTATTCTCAGCCAGTGTCTTCATTTTCTTCGGTTTTCTTGAGGTTCTGCCTTTCAGGTTGAAAATTCCTCAGGCTTGGTGTCTGAATGAAGGGAAATCTGCAAGAACCTCCCTTTGTGTATTTGTCTTTCACTGCAGTTTTCTAGGCAAGGAAATATGGAGCTTGTTAAGAGCCTGTTTGCTCCTGGTAGTTCTGGAGGAGCCTGTGGAACACTGGGCCCCACTGGTGTGGAATGAGAAAACCTCCTTATTAAAAGGATGATTTTAATCACTCATGTACACAGGGATACAGGGTGAAGGTGGCAAAGGGAGCATTTGCCACTCCTTACCCACTAAAATTTGCTATAATTCCTTTGTGGTGTAGTGACAGTGCTGGAAAAAAGTGATGTTTTGATGGCAAGTGAGTCACGAAATGTGTGGGGCAGAACAGCCTCTAACAAGCCTTGCCATGGGGTTTAGTGTAGCAAAGAGCTTGGATGGTCTGTGCCTCCAGTAAGGTGGTCTTGGAACCAGGGAGGGCTTTGCTACAGTTCCCAGGGGTATTTTGGTGTCTGCCCTGACATCAGGAGCACAAACTGGTGGCAGGATGGGGCTCAGGGAGGCTCAGCACTGTCTGAGATAACCAGGGAGGGGGCTGTTATCGGGACTGCCAGCTGGTGTGGGGCTGCACCAGGAAAGGGCCTGGCAGGGCAGACCCAGGGCTCTGGGGCTGTGCCTCTGGTTCTCCTCTCTTCCCTCAGTGATCTTCATTTATTTATTTCTGCCTGGAATTGTGTGATGTGCCCCACAGGACATCTTCAAACAAGCAACTGAGGACAGGCTGACCAGTGCCAAGGAGCTGCCTTACTTCGAGGGGGATTTCTGGCCCAATGTGCTGGAGGAAAGCATTAAAGAGCTGGAGCAGGAGGAGGAGGAGAGGAAGAAGGAGGAAAGCACTGCAGCAAGTGAAACAACAGAGGTGGGTTAACCTCATGTGCTGTGTTTGCTCCTCACTCACAAACCTGACAATCAGCGTTTTAATAAACGAGAGTTCACACCCAGTGATCCAGAAAGGTCACTCACATCAGCCATGAAATCAGGGGTCCCTTTCACTGCATTTCTGGTTTTACATGGGTAACAAACACACTGGTGGCTTGGTTGGTTTGTTTACCAGGCTCAGGAGTCAGTTGTGTCAGTTCAGCATCTCCATTCCTGTTGAGCTGTTCCGTGTCGCTGCATTTGCTCACAGTCCTTTGGCTGAGCTGGTTCACACTTAGCAAAGCACCTTCAGGTTTGCATTCTGAAAGGTGCTGGATCTCCCAAAGCTGAATGAAATGTGGCTGTTATTTAGGCACAAGCACTTGGAGTCATTTGCAACAGTGAGGGGCTGATATTTAAAAGCATTTATTGCAGGCTTTGCACTGGTGGGACGTGTTGATCCTGATGGTGCTGTTCTTCACCACCTCTCTCTGTGTATAAAAACCCAAACAAAACCCCAACAACCAAGTTTTTCAGGGTCCTGGCTGAAATTTCATCCTTCATTTTTATTTCTGTGTCCATTTTAGCTGTAACCAAACAGTTTCAGCACTTCTGTGCTGCCCCTTGGACTTGTGATTTGCAGCAACATGTTTTGAATATAAATATTATAGGAAAATCTGCAGTGTGATGGACTGAGGGGGAACCAAAAGCTTTACCTGAGGGCAGCCTGCCCTCAGCTTCAATGGCAGGACTTTGCTTACAATGTGAATTACATGATACTGCTGTGGATGGATGGACCTTAATCCATCAATTCAGTAGTAAGGAAGTTCCTTCAATTAGAATTCAGCAGCTCCCCCAAAGCTAATTTAGTTTGTTGCTGTGTTTTTATGGAGCCAAAAAGTGAATGGCTTTCACTTTGTTCCTTCTGAATGTAACTTTGAATATTGAAATATTGCAGCAAACAGAGCAGAATAAAGGGAAGTGGAAGGCAAGGCTTGGGGTTGAGCTGCAGCCCTCTGTTGGTAACAGGATCGTTTACTCTGCATCTGAGAGGGGAAAAAAGGTGTTTAAAAAGCCCCAAACAACTAACTCTGATCTCATACAAGTTGTGGCCTAAAGTGAGATGGAGCAGCCTTGGCTGTGAACATCCATTTAATGCCACAGGTGCTGTTTGGGGCAGCAGGGGCACAAAATCTGCATCCAGGCTGCTGAGGTGTCATCCAGGAACTCAGCAAAGGATTAACAGTGTGGTCTTTGCCACTTGGCTTGGGAAAAGGAGGAGATTTTAAAGTGTGAGAACTTGTGCAGTGCAGAGACCTCAACTTGGGACATTCCTTGGAGGAAACTGCCCAGCAATGGGGATCTCCATGGGTGGCAGCACGAGATGAGTGTTGGGATTGAAATGGCACAGAATCTGCCTGTTTTTGTCTTAAATTGTTCATCCTAAACTTTGTGTATGGGGAGAGAAAGCTTCTTAAAAGGCAACTTGTGCTGCAGGTTAAAGTGAGTCTAAAGAAGTGGGAAATATTCAGAATTCTTGGACAATTCTGAAGGGATAAAACTCACATATCTGGGTGGTGTGGCTGAATATCAAAATAAGTGGAACAAACACAATCTTACAACTTCTTAAAACTGTTTGGAATACAATTGACCAAATACAAACCTGGTAAAGGTGGAGTGGAAAGAAAACATAGGCTGGTACTGTTGGATAAGTTTCACTCTGTTCTTCCTTTTGGTGTTTAAAGTCTCCATTGATGCTCCAGGATGGGCAGGCAAAGGAGGGCAGGCCCCAATTGCATCAGGGTGGTAGAAAATCAGGGGAAACTCAAGGTGGGAACACACAAGAGCTCCCTTCTGAGTCCCTGCAGATCACTGAGAGCTCTCTGGTTTCCCATAAAATAGTCTCATTTTAATTTCCAAACAGGTTTGGTCAAAAAGTCCATAAAATTAGTTCCAGAGAACCCAGGAGTGGACAGGGAATTCCTGTCCAGCCTAATTAATAGAAGGGAAGGATGGCAGCAGCCTATAAATAGAATTGCTCTCTGCAATTGGAATATTTTTGTTGTCCCTGGATAAATATGCCTGTGGATAACCCTGTGTTTGCTTGTACATGCTGTTCATGGCACTTCCTTGCATATGTGTGTGTATATATATATATTTATATATATCAGGGTATTTCAGGAGCTTATTTTTAACTTTATGGTGACCAGTGTTCTTGCAGTTAGAAAGGGGGTTTGGCTGAGTGAGTTCCCTGCTGGGAGCTTGGGGGTTGGTTTTGAAAGGACATGAGAACTCTAAAAGTTATTTCTGTTTTCCCAGGTCATCTAAATAACATCATCTGCTATTTCTCACTCTCTTTACTTACATGTAGTATTCAGTGCACGGTCACTGTGGTCTGTGCTGTAACTTGGGCACAAGGGAAGGTTTTGGAGGTTAATTTTTTGGAGCTGCACACACAGCTGGGAGTCTGCAGGATGGAGAACAGCGTGTTTTGTTGGTTTCAGTTCAAATCCTGCATGTCCTTATCTGTGTCCTCACCCTAAATTTGTTCAGTAAAAACAAACAAACCTTAAATCAGAGCTTGATCAAGTATGTGAAACCCCAAATGCACAACAAAGCAAGAAACTGCAATCTGGAATTTTTTTGAAGTCCGTTTTATTTGTAGCTCACCATCAGATATCCATAGGATCTTGTAAAGCAAGCAGTGGAAGGTGAAGTCAGTGTTTGAGAAGGGAAAAAACCAGTGTAAGAGGACAATTATTTAATGTATATGTGAACTTTAAACGTCTGTTTTTAATCAGTGTTTGGATTTGTTTGCCTCCAGTTTGGCTTTTGATTTTTCCTGGAAGATGGGGGATATATTTAACACAGCAGGGCTGATTTGCAGGCATTGGAACAAAGTTCTATTCCTGACAGCAGAAGTGTGTCAGTGTGAGCTCAGTGAATGGAGAGAGCTGGGTGAGGTGTAACATCCTTCCCGTGCCTCGTTGCAGGGGAGCCAGGGAGACAGCAAGAATGCCAAGAAAAAGAACAACAAAAAAACCAACAAGAATAAGAGCAGCATCAGCAGAGCCAACAAGAAGAAGCCCAGCATGCCCAACGTGTCCAATGACCTGTCCCAGAAGCTCTATGCCACCATGGAGAAGCATAAAGAGGTACTGTCAAAATATGCTGTGCAGGGGGAGGGCTTATCCCTGGAAGTCTGGGCACAATGATACTCAGAACTGAAAATCAGGAGGAGTAAAGCTCGTGGTTGGGTTAGAAATGTTTCTGTTGCATAAGAACACACTGGGAGAGATCAGCTTAAACGAAGTTAATTGGATCAGGTCTGCAGCACACCATTCCTGCAGAGAGCACGAGCTCCTTCCTGCAACACTGTCCCACCTGGCTGACTTTTACTCCTCTCCCCTTGTACCTGCAGGTGTTCTTTGTGATCCATTTACACGCTGGGCCCGTCATCAACACCCTGCACCCCATTGTGGACCCCGACCCGCTGCTGAGCTGCGACCTGATGGACGGGCGCGACGCGTTCCTGACGCTGGCGCGGGACAAGCACTGGGAGTTCTCGTCCCTACGGCGCTCCAAGTGGTCCACGCTGTGCATGTTGGTGGAGCTGCACACGCAGGGCCAGGACCGCTTCGTCTACACCTGCAACGAGTGCAAGCACCACGTGGAGACCAGGTGGCACTGCACGGTCTGTGAGGTACGTGTGGGCCCCAGGGCTGCCCCACAGCTCAGCCTCAGGGGCTGCCCCACAGCTCAGCCTCAGGGGGGGTGTGGGCCCCAGGGCTGCCCCACAGCTCAGCCTCAGGGGCTGTGTGGGCCCCAGGGCTGCCCCACAGCTCAGCCTCAGAGGTGTTTGGGGTAGTGCCCAGAGCTGCTCCAAATTAGGCCTATCCTGATTAGAAGGGCTGCTGAGCCTTAAGGGAAGGGGATTATCAGGTGGGTACCTCTTGCAGAAGAAGTGACTTTAGTTTCTCAGCATGGAGCTCTGGAGTGGCTCCTGCTACATCATTTGCTCCACTTTGGTTCATCTGCATAGACAGCTTTTTAACTGAATTTTAAAGAGTTGTGAATCTTAGAATGGTTTGTGTTGGAAGGGAGCTTAAAGACCATCTCACTCCACCCTCTGCCAGGGGCAGGGACTATCCCAGGCTGCTCAAACTTTAGGACTGGGTGGTGGGGTGGGACTGTCAGACTGGTCAGAGTCTGCAGAGCTCTGACTCATCCACGTTTTGGGGATGTTCACAAAGGCAGTTGACTTACCCTCCTGCAGGGTCACTTCCCTTCTGCTTTACACTTGGTGCTTGTGTTGTACAGAGCACAGCTGGGCAGTGTCCCAGAGCTGGGGGAGGAGGTGCCACAGCTCCTCGTTGTTGTCCCTTTGGTCCAGCATTAGTGGCTCCCTGCCCTTCACACCAGACCAAATAATTGCTCCTGACCTGGCTCAGTGCTTTCAGTGACCAGCCCTTTGACAGCAGGGATCACTTCTGGGCTGTGTTGGAGGGCAGTTATCCATGGGGCTGGAGCAGGGAGCTGGGGAGAAGTGGCTTTCTGAGAGGGCTTGTGTTCACCTCTGGCTGTAGCTGAACAAAACAAATTTGAGTAAGTGTAGCCTAGTCTGCACACTACAAGTTATTGCCAGGTTCGTGGTGGAAGAGTCTTAATTAATCCCCCTGAGGAAAGCACTGAGCAGGGTTTCTGCAGGAGATGGGTTGGACACACATGGGGGATTGGGTGGTGAAAGGAGGTACGACCTGTAGGCTGCCTCAGGGTACCCCGTGTTTGGGAGTGCCCTTCCTGCAGCAAAAAAGGGACAGGGCACTGAAAAGGTGGGGGCTGAGGAGGTTTTCAGCATGTCTTAGTGTCAAACTTGCACTTGATTTGAGGGGTTTTTTAGTGATTTAGAAAAAATACATATTTCAGGGTAGTAATTATTAGTCAGTAGTTACACTGAGAAGAGCTCAATGGAGAGCAAACCCTACCTTTTAGGCAGTGAGCTGAGGTTTACCAGCTGGGTGGAGGTTTTGGTACCCAAACAGGTATCACAGAAAAATAAACAGTTCTGTCACCAAGAGGGAAAAATTAAAAACCCCAAGTCCTGTGACTTTTTCATGCAATAAAATGACACAGTGACAGCCCCTGGTTCATTGTTACCCAGTGTAAAGAGCTGTGGTTGCAGGCTGGCCGTGCTGAGGCTGCTGCCCTCCCTGCCCCAGGGCCTGTGCAGGCTGTGCAGCTGCTCCCCTGCCTGCTCTCAGCTGAAACAGGTGTCACTGAAGTCGTGCTGCTTGTGCTCTGTGTGGCTGTACCAGGGACACCCACGGTGTCCTGCACGTGGGGCTGGTGTCCTGTCAGTGGTGGGCTCTGCTGTCCTGTCAGTGTGGCTCGTGCTCTGCCAGCAGCTGAGCTCTGGCTGTTCTTGTCTTCCAGGACTACGACCTCTGCATCAACTGCTACAACACTAAGAGCCATGACCACAAGATGGTTAAGTGGGGCCTGGGTCTGGATGACGAGAGCAACAGCCAAGGAGAGCAGCAGTCCAAGAGCCCCCAGGAGTCGCGCCGGCTGAGCATCCAGCGCTGCATCCAGTCCCTGGTGCACGCCTGCCAGTGCCGCAACGCAAACTGCTCCCTGCCATCCTGCCAGAAGATGAAGCGGGTTGTGCAGCACACCAAGGGCTGCAAGCGCAAGACCAACGGCGGCTGCCCGGTGTGCAAACAGCTCATCGCTCTGTGCTGCTACCATGCCAAACACTGCCAAGAGAACAAATGCCCCGTGCCATTCTGTCTCAATATCAAACACAAGCTCCGGCAGCAGCAGATCCAGCACCGCCTGCAGCAGGCTCAGCTCATGCGCAGAAGGATGGCGACCATGAACACCCGCAACGTGCCTCAGCAAAGTTTGCCTTCTCCTACCTCAGCAACGCCTGGTACCCCCACGCAGCAGCCAAGTACACCGCAGATGCCGCAGCCTGCGCCCCAGCCCCAGCCCTCCCCTGTAAGTATGTCACCGGCCGGCTTCTCCAGCGTGTCCAGAACTCAGCCCCCCACCACCGTCTCGACAGGCAAACCCGCAAACCCGGTGTCCGCGCCTCCGCCTCCGGCTCAGCCGCCGCCGGCCGCCGTGGAGGCGGCTCGGCAGATCGAGAGGGAGGCTGCCCAGCAGCAGCAGCAGCTCTACAGGGTCAACAACATGAACAATGGTTTGCCCCCGGGCCGCCCGGGCCTCGTGAACCCCACGGTGGGCTCGGTGAACCAGATGCCGCAAGTCAACATGAATGTACCGCGCCCCGGCCCCGTGAGCGGCCCCGTGATGTCCAACATGCAGCCCGGGCAGTGGCAGGCGGCGCCGATGCCGCAGCAGCAGCCGATGCAGCCGGGGATGGCCAGGCCGGTGATGCCGATGGCGACGCCGCAGGCCGTGGCCGGGCCCAGGATGCCGGGCGTGCAGCAGCCGCCGCGCAGCATCACCCCGAATGCACTTCAGGACCTGCTGAGGACCTTGAAATCACCGAGCTCTCCGCAGCAGCAACAGCAGGTTCTTAATATCCTTAAATCCAACCCTCAGCTTATGGCAGCTTTTATAAAGCAAAGAACAGCCAAATACGTGGCGAACCAGCCCGGGATGCAGCAGCCGCAGGCAGGGATCCAGCCCCAGCCCGGGATGCAGCAGCCGCAGACCGGGATGCAGCAGCCGGGCATGCACGCGCAGGCGGGACTGCAGAACATGAACGCCATGCAGGCCGGAGTGCAGAGACCCAGCGTCCCGCCGCAGCAGCAAGGCATCGGAGCGATGAATGCCCAGGGACAGGCCATCAACATCATGAACCCCAGCCACAACCCCAGCATGGCCAACATGAGCCCCCAGTACCGAGAGATCCTGAGGCGGCAGCTCCTGCAGCAGCAGCAGCAGCAGCAGCAGCAGCAGGGAGGGGCCGCCATGGCAGGAGGGATGGCAGCACACAACCAGTTCCAGCAGCCCCAGGGCCCGGGGGGTTACCCCCAAGCCATGCAGCAGCAGCGGATGCAGCAGCACCTGTCCATACAGGGCAGTTCCATGGGACAGATGGCTCAGATGGGACAGCTGAACCAGATGGGGCAGCCCGGCCTGGGGGCGGACGGCGCTCCCAACATCCAGCAGGCCCTGCAGCAGCGCATCCTGCAGCAGCAGCAGATGAAGCAGCAGATAGGGTCCCCCGGGCAGCCCAACCCCATGAGCCCACAGCAGCACATGCTCTCAGGACAAGCGCAGGCGTCTCATCTCCCGGGCCAGCAGATCGCCACCTCCCTCAGCAACCAGGTGCGGTCCCCAGCACCCGTTCAGTCTCCCCGGCCCCAGTCCCAGCCACCACATTCCAGCCCGTCACCCCGGATACAGCCCCAACCGTCACCGCACCACGTCTCTCCCCAGACTGGTTCCCCCCACCCAGGACTCGCAGTCACTATGGCTAGTTCCATGGATCAGGGACACTTGGGCAACCCAGAACAGAGTGCAATGCTTCCCCAACTAAACACCCCCAGCCGGAGCGCGTTGTCTAACGAATTGTCTCTGGTCGGTGACACCACCGGGGACACATTAGAGAAATTTGTGGAGGGTTTGTAGCATTATGGGAGCATCACTTTTGTTTCTTCTTTCCTTTCGTGTTCTTGGATATTTTGTACTGAAAGATTCAGACATCTGGGTTGTTTTGAATCCTAGATGGAACTGCTGCTTCCTACAGATGGAAGAATTAATTGCTGTTTAAAAATAAAAAGAAAAAAAAAACAATACAAAGAATATATTTTTTTGTTAAAGCCAGGCGGTTAAAATATCTGGTCTCTTTTGTGGGTTTTTTTGGTTTTTATTTTTTTGTTGCTGTTGACTCATACCTTTTTTTTAACGGGGAAAACAAGTTCATTATATTCATATTTTTTATTTGTATTTTCAAGACTTTAAACATTTGCGTTTAAAAGAAGAAAAAAAAATAATATTCAGAAACTGTTTCCTGAGATAATGCAACATTATAGCGTATCCCGGTAACTTTGACACATGGCGGGAAGAGTTTTGTTTTCTATAGTGAACTCTGCAGGCGTTTGAAGTATTACCCCTGGGAAGATAGGAATTGACTCTTGCACACATTGGCCAACGCCAAAATCCTTGTCTTGCAGATGTAGAAATTGTTGCTTTGTTTCTCTGATAAAACTGGTCTTAGATGAAAATAGGGATGATCACTCTTAGGCCGTGCTGATCTGGATAGAGAAGAAACATTCTTTTCTTTCTTTCTTCTGTGTGAAACTTGAAACGAGGAAAGCAATTCTAGTGTAAATCATGCAAGCGCTATAATTACTATAAATAAGAAAATCCAAGAAGATTCAATCACTGTATAGAATGGTAAAAAGAAAAAAAACTCATTTCTTACTTATAATATCATATTGTTAAATAAACTGTGTGCAACAGACAAAAAGGGTGGTCCTTCTTGAATCCATGTACATGGTATTAACACTTAGTGTTTGGGTTTTTTGTTATGAAAATGCTGTTTTCAACATTGTATTTGGACTATGCATGTCTTTTTTCCATTGTATATAAAGTATTGCTTAAAATTGATATAAATTACTGAAGTTTTTAACATGTATTCTGTTCTTTAAAATCCATGTAAGAATGTTTAAGGTTTTTATTTATTTATATATTTTTTTGGATCATGTTCTTTGTAAGACATAGCTATGACGATTCACTCACGCCCCGGAGCAGCCAGAGGCAGCGGAGGGAGTGGCACGATCCATGGATATTGTAGGTAGCATGTCTGTTTTACAACACCCTTAGTGACTGTTTCCTTTTCGGGGAGGGAGAGGAGAGGGGAGTGATTCCCAGCCATCGACTCTTTGCAGGTGTTCATCCGTAAGGGTTAACTGGAATAAATTATTAATAGCCGTTGCTTTTTAAAAACTGCATTAATTTAGAGAAGGATCACCAATGAAAGGAAAATAGAGAGTATTGAGTTAATTCTAGGCTAATTTATTTAGTCTACAGTAAAATATGAACCTATTGACTTTAACACTATTTTTCTGCTGTTAACTCTGAGTCTAGATTTGAGGGGTTTCTGTGGAATAAAAAATAACAAATCATGTACATGTTCCCTTTAATATCCTGTCACCACGCCCTCATGTCCCTGGGATACCCACCCTCCTCCCCTCAGAGAATTGCCCTCTTGGAGTTGAAAAGCCCAGGGAAACATTCCCAGTGTAGGTGTGAGCTCAGACCACAGCGAGCCCAAAGCGCCATCCCCCAGACCTCGAGGCTCCTGAATTCCATGTGCCTGGCACGGCATGGCAGCGCTTCCACACACAGGGTATCCCGCCCGGAGCGGGCACGGGGCACACACGGCTCTTCACACCCCCTCGGTGCTTCCTCCAGCCCGTGGGGGAAGACGGGGCGGGGGGAGAAGAGCAAACATTTCTCTCCACTTTTATCCCCATACTGTGAAAGCTGCAGCGCCTTTTTAACGGGAGAGGGTCTCTGCTTCAACTTCTCTTGCAAACTTTGTACCTTTTTCACCACCATCGGATTCATCTGCCCATGCAATTGTCTTCAGCAATTCAAGATGTCAAAGTTTGGGGCTGGGGTGAGGTCAGTGAACACTAACCCAAAGCTTGTCCAAAAGAAATTGCTGTACAAAAAGAAAAAGAAAACAAAAACCAAACAGGAGAAAATACTGATGGAAAGCCCTGATACTGTGTCTCATGCTGTGTACTTAAAAAGAGGAAAAATACTATATTTGTGATCAAAAAGAGGAAACTTGAAATGTGCTGGTGTTTCTAATAAAAGCTGGTAAAACTGCTTGGATTGAAGGATGGTTCCCCTTGGCTGGTGCCCGAGGTTAAGATCACTGCACTCAATCCCACTAATTCCTCTAAGGAGCCTCTGTTTCACAGGCAGCGGCACCGCCTGCGGATTTGGGTAAGCCGAGGCCTGGTTGGTGTGGCTCAGGCTGCAGCTCGTCTGGGTGCCTGTTCTGGGCAACAGTGGAAAACCCCAACTGATGGGAAGCAGATACCAGAATATCTTTAAGTGCAACCTGAAGTGTGGTGAGATCACAGAGTCAAGGGATCGCTGCAGATCCAGTAACTGCCGCTCTCTGGAGAAGGTGTGTTAGGGAAGAGCAGGTGTTTGATCAGGAAGAGAAGGGAAGTGCAGAGCTGAAATCAAACCTGGGCTGGGGGTGCAGCCCCTGCAGCCTCGGGGAGGCTTCACTCCAGTCTGCTGTGAGCATGGATAGGAAATTCAGCGTGTCTGAAGACTGGGTGGGCGTGGATTTTTCCAGTCCTTGCCGGTGTTTGATGGGGGAGGTACAGGCAATACGGATCGGCACTCTAGAAACGGGAATTTATAAGGTGAGAGTGCACTGGAGCTCGGTGCAGGATCTTCTGCCGGAGAGAGTGGGTAAAACCTTCCCCTCCCTGAATTCCGGAGGGGAAGAAGGTGCTTAAATCCGAACGGTGAGCTGCAGTGATGGTTCTCTGCTCTCCTGCTGGGCTGCCCACCACGCTCCCCTCCTGCTGCCTCTGCTGCTGCCGCGGGCCGGGAGTGTCCCCTCCTGCTGCGGGCACAGCTGGGCTGTCCCAGGGGCCGCAGGGCTGCCCACAGCGCGTGTGTGAGCGCGGCCTGCGCGGGGCTTCCACACAGCGGGCTGTTACAGCCGGGGTGAGGAAGAGGAGCGCGCCCGCTGGGATGCTGCGGGGCTGGGACAGTCCCGGTGCAGGGAGGAGGAGGATCAGACAGCGCTGTGAGACTGGGGAGCACTGCAGAGCACACTGTATGGGGCTGGGGGGCACTGCAGAGCACACAGTGTGGGGCTGGGGAGCACTGCAGAGCACACTGTGTGGGGCTGGGGGGCACTGCAGAGCACACAGTGTGGGGCTGGGGGGCACTGCAGAGCACACAGGGCTGTGTGGGGTAACCCATCCTTCCCTGCGCTTCTCACAGTCAGGATTTCCAAACGTGGAGGAGAACGCTGCCAGAGAGCTGTGCCGACCCCTGGGTTATTTGAAACCAGCCTGAACAGATGGAAGGATCCATACCAGACTCCCTGCAATCCCTGCAGGAGAACAATTCATGGCTAATGGTCAAAGCACACCCAATGTGAGACAGGAGGAGTCGGGTGTTCCACAGCAGGTTCAAGAGCTCCTTGAAGTGTCGCTCTCAGGAATGTCCCGGGGTCAGCCGGACGTGCAGTGAGCACGGCAGGAGGAGGGAAGCGCTTGAAAGGGGCTCAGGAGTCATTTTGGTTTGGGCTGCAGCACAGGGGATCTTGCAGAGGGCTGGAGTTGGTTCCAGGTGGAAGTGCAGCTGCCAGAAGGGAGCAGGAGCGGTGCAAAGGCTCCTGCTGGCTTTGTGGCACCTCATCCGTTCCATCCAGCACCGCACAATCCCCGCTCCGTGCAAGTGTTTCCTACATGTGCACCTCCAAACCAGCACTCGGCTCGCTGCAAACGAGTGAATTGCACACAGAGCCTTCCAGGGAGCTGCCCCGGGCCCGGGATTACGAAGCTGGCTCTGTTCGGTGGGCACAGTTCCCTCCTGAGGGTTCCTCGGGCTGGAAGTGGTTGGTGCTCCCTGACAGAGCCCTGCTCCGTGTTTCATTCCTGCCTGTTCACCGGGGGCAGGCTCTGCCCTCACCGCGCTCCACATTCAGCTGTCACCGGAGCGGTTCATTTTGCTCTCACCTGCACCCCGTCCAAAGCCCTGCGCCGGTTCCTCTGCCCTTTGGATCTCAGTGACCCACACTCAGACAGCCCGGGGAGACGTCAGAGAGGCGGAAAAACGGCACGTTAAGCAATTTACCGAGTGAGGCAGCGGAGAGCGGCCGAGGTGCGGCACACGGGGCCGTCCTGAGGGCGGTGCCAGCCTTTCCTCGGCCCTCAGCTCCTTCTGTGGGGAACGGAACCGCTGTGCCCTGTGCTGTGCCAGTGCCACCAGAACCGCTGTGCCCTGTGCTGTGCCCGTGCTGTGCCAGTGCCACCAGAACCGCTGTGCCCGTGCTGTGCCCTGTGCTGTGCCCGTGCTGTGCCAGTGCCACCAGAACCGCTGTGCCCTGTGCTGTGCCCTGTGCTGTGCCCCGTGCTGTGCCAGTGCCACCAGAACCGCTGTGCCCTGTGCTGTGCCCTGTGCTGTGCCAGTGCCACCAGAACCGCTGTGCCCGTGCTGTGCCCTGTGCTGTGCCCTGTGCTGTGCCAGAGCCACCGCCACCGCCTGTCCCGGGGCTGTGAGACCCCCGCGGGGCCGCCTGTGCTGGGAGGGCGCCGGGTTTGTCAGCTGTGTCTGGCTCCTCGTTCCTAACGAGCCCTCAGAAAACACTGACCGGATTTTTACCATCGAACGGTTTGGAAGTGATGTCCTGGGCTCGGCGTCCGATCTCCTGGCACAGCCGTGGAAACACCCCGGGAGCGGACCCAGCCTGGGGCCGGGTGGGGACTGGGGGAAGCCATGACGGGACTGGGGGGCCGTGAGGGGATTCAGCCTGGGGGGAGCTGTGAGGGGATCCATGGGAGCCGTGAGGGGACT
>JAOXXN010000205.1:2518513-2528608 GCA_026770055.1 Myrmophylax atrothorax
CTTGGCCGTGGCACTGAGTGCCATGATCTGGTAAAGGGACTGGAGTTGGACTAAGGGTTGGACTTGATGATCTCGGATGTCTTTTCCCACCCAATCCATTCTATCATTCTGTGATCTGTGCCCATCCAGGGAGCCTTTTTGTCTAGTGAGGTCTGAGCTGGGAGTGTGTGCTCTCTGCAGGGGCCTCCCTGTGCTCACCACTGCCCTGCACGGAGCTGTCATGGTAATTTCTGCTGACCCAAATTCTCCTCTTTTGTTTTGAGCCACCAACTGCTTTGTGCTGGATTTCCCACCCTAAATCTCTAACTGGCACTGGGGTTGGCTCACTTTATCCCTTTTCCAGGAAGAGGCTGTGTTTCCTGGGGGGCTGGTTGGGTTTGGGAATCACTGAGGCATCCTGGTGTCTGGATTGAAAGGAGCCCGTGGGATGAGGGTCCTTGCCTTTGCTTTGTGTTCCCCTTGTGCACAGTGGCTGTGTGGCCATAGGCACAGGGATCACTTGGCATCATGGAGAACTGGAAGTTGGGCAGTAATGTGGGTGTCTCCATCTCTCTCTGGAGCAAGAGCCATTCCTTGTTTACCTCCTGGTTCTAGGAATTTGTTCCCCAGGCTCCTTCTGAGTGCCAGGTAAGGTGTTAGCTCAGCAGGTGCCTTCTCAGCAGCCCCTGTGTGCTGATAAGTGTGGATTTATACCCAGAACAGCTGTGAGCTTTTCCTGTTCCTTGCTCCAGGCAAAGACTTGCTGAGAGGCAAATGGTCTGAAGATGCAGCTTGTGTTTAATGAGCTGTGTCTCCCCTGCCATGGGACAGGCTGTTAATTAAGGATGATAAGGCCATACATTACACAAATCCAAAAGTAACTTCCAGATTGATGGGTGGTGATCTGTCTCTGTGCTTTAGAGATAGGGAGGCAGAACCCAGGAACATGTGAAAAATTATACATGGCTAGAAATCAAATATAAATAGCTGTATTTCTTGAGTCAGCTGGTGTTCATGAGCTGCTGTGGTGGTGTGGGGCCTTGCTGCCTGGACATCTGATCACAGAAGTGGCCTTAAGGTTAGCACAGAGCTGCTGCTCATCTGTGTCCTTTTGGGATCCTGAGTCAGGGAGGGAGCAAAATTCCCTCTTTTCTTCCTGCTGGGTGGGAAGTGTGTGTGTGCATCTGCACAACTGTGGGATCCTACAGCACCCAACATAACATGGGCATGAAAAGAGTAACCCCTGGGTAAACAGATATATTAAATACACATAAATATGTGATATCAACAGCCAATATACATAAATCAAATGTATAAACTCTGGGCTGCAGGCCCTTCCTCTCTGAAGTTCCCCACTGTGTTCACCCAGGCTGCTTCCCTTGTTGCTGTCCCAGAGGGTCCCCACAAAGGCAGCTGAATGGAAGTTCCAGAACGTGTCCTGTGATGATGCAGCAGAGCTGTGTGTGACGCAGAGAGCACAGTGATGGGTGTGGGAGGTGTTCAGATGCATTAAGAACTATTTGTGGGCTCTTTTCTTTAAGGGCAGAATGGATGGGGAGTAATTCAAGCTTCTGGCTGCAGAGTGGATCTTGATTCAAAGCTTTCTGTGAGGAGGAGGAGGAGGAGGAGAAGGGAGAGTGAGGACTGACAGCCTCCTCAATCTGCTCTTGGGGATGAGGCAGGAGCCAGGAGTGCTGTTACAGTTCAGGGGTTTGTGTTTTCCTCATCTGGAGCCAGCGAGAGCCCAGCATGATGGTCTGTAGCAGCAGGACCTGTTCTCAATGCCCACACTGGCTGTAGGACCTGCTGGGGGTGCAGGAGGTTTGCAGAGTGCTTGTGAAGGGAGGCTGAGGCTTCCCAAGGTGAGCTTGAGGTTAACAAGGGGTGCTGGTGAGATGCTGAGTTGATTTGAGGGCTGTGGCAATGTGGAGGAAGGTTCAGGAGAGAGCCAAGCTCTCCCAGCGTGACAGCTGGCCTGGAGGGCAGGGGGTGGCCAAAGAACCTGTTTCCAGAGGGGTCACAGATGCACTTTGGGAGTTTCACTGTACTAGTGGGTTTTGGTTCAGTGTTTTTCAGCGTTTTTGTACCCAGTCATCTAAAGAAAGAACACCTTGAAGATGGAGGGTGTAGGGTTTGCCTCCTTCCCTTGCTGGATGAAACAGCCTGCAGGCACAGTGAGCCCTAAGGAAAGCCTGGGGTTGTCACTCCTTCCAGCCACTTCTGCTGCTTGTCCAGGTTCTCCCTGCTCTGCCCAGGCTGTCCTGGTCCCTCCTCTGATTCCCAGAACAGCTCTGTGTGTTTGTGTTCATGGCAGGGCTGGAGGAGGCCGGGTCACCATGTCCCCCAGGGCACCTGCATGGTCAGAGCCAAACCCTCCAGGATCCTGCTCTGGCACAGGCCATTCTCCCAACAGTGCAGAAATCACATCAAGGAAAGGGCTTTGGGCAGAGCTCTGTAGTGCTGCAAATGGTCTTTTTGTGGCCAGGTTTGGTTTTGATTCATCCCCTAACAAAAAGAAGACTGTTGTGTTCACCTGGGCACAATGGAAGGAGAACTGGGAATCCCTGACCTTAGCAGGGCTTGTGTCATTCCCCACTGGTCTCATTTTCCCCACTGATTTTGTTGACTGGTGGCTTTGCTGCTGCATGTGCTGCTCACCCTGGAGCCAGCTTTGTTGGGAGATGTAATCCATGTGCTTGGACAGTCAAGGGCCAAATACTCACTGCCAATTTACAGTGTCACAGTCAGTGATGTGGGAGTTGTCTTCAGCTTGGCCAGGTAACAGCAATGAAAGCTGCAGACTGCCTCTTCCTACCCATTTAATTCATTGGGAAAGCTGCTAATTGTCATCTTCTGGGTAGAATTTTAATTCAGAAGAGCCAGTTCTTACTAGTGAAGACAATGCCAAAGGGGAATAGTGGTTTTGGATTGTGAGGAAATGTCAGTGTTGCTTGCATGGTGTAACTCCCATGGGATTGCTTAGGTAGGAGCTTTAAGCTGTGCTCCTGTTGCTGCTGGACTTGTGCTGTGCACTGAAATACCCTCCCTTGTGTCTTCAGCCAAAGGAGCAGCATGTCTGCAAAGCCAAGTGCTGCTGCACCGCTGGAGCCTCCGGTACAAGGTTGGTGCCGCCAGCGTTCCTGCAGCGCGGAGCTACAGCACCCAGGCTGCAGAGAGCAAGGAGGAGGAGCCCCTGCACACCATCATCAGCAACACGGAGAACGTGAAAGGTGGGCACAGACACAGGCCCTGTGGGGACACTGCTGGGGTGTGCCTGGGACAGGGGGTGGGTGCAGGGGAACCCTCCTCAGCAGTGCTGCTGCCTCTGGAGGAGGTTGGTCATCACATCCTTTGAGTCCCACTTCCCTAGCCTGGGATGTGGATGTCAGAATGGCCTTACTGAGAAACAAGGCCATCAAGGCTGCATCCATGGGCTTAGCCAGGCCATTGGTGGTCCTGTGTATGTGTGGAGGCTCCATGGGCACTAGAACTGGCTAGAAAGGTTTCTATTTTTGTCCCAGAAGCAAACTTTGCCTCCTCAGGTCATTGCTGTGGATCCCAGAGGTGTAATAAGAATCCTGGCATCAGCCCTTTAGTTAGAATGAATTGCTTTGCACGTGTGCAGGGAGAGGTGCTCTAAAGCAAAGTCACATGAGTTATTCCAGCACAGAAATAACATCTTAACTCTGTGCCTCTGTGGTTTTTCTGGAAGGTACTTTTGAGACTGCAAACGGTGAAGTCCCCAGTGGGGCTGATGTCCTGCTCCTACTCCATCCCTGGGGAATGCAGGTTCACCAGTGAGGCACAGCAGAGGTGATGTGGGACCTGTGGCTTTGCTTATGCTGCCCCAGGGTTCCCCTATTACCTCTTGCAGAAAGAATGCTATTTTTAAAAGGCCGTGGTCCTTCAGCTAAGATTTTTGTAGTGTTCCTGTCTGAGGAGATTTCTCTTCCTGGACACAGCTGCAGAGGTGGCTGTGGGGATGTGCTCCTTGAGGTGCAGAAGCCAAGTGTCTGTTGGCAAAGCTGCCTCCTCAGGAGGTGTAAACAGCACCTTTGTTGTCACCTTGTTGGAGGCCACAGCTGCCAGTGTCCCATCCTGCTCCAGGCATTCCCTCCTGGGAAGCTGGAGCACTTGGCAAGACTGCAGATTTGCTTTCCTTCCCGAGAGGACCCTGGTGAAGTGCCCTAAAGCTGTGTCTGTGATTCTCACAGAATCATGGAATGGTTTGGGTTGGAAGGGACCTCAAAGCCCATCTCACTCCACCCCCTGCCTTGGGCAGAGACACGTTCCACCAGCCCAGGGTGCTCCAACCTGGAAGTGTCCAACCTGGCCTTGGACAGTTAAAGGGATGGAGCAGCCACAGCTTCTCTGGGCACCCTGTGCCAGGGCCTGCCCACCCTCACAGGGGGGAATTTCTTCCCAATATCCCATCTAACCCTGCCCTGGCAGTGGGAAGCCATTCCCCCTGGTCCTGTCACTCCATCTCTTGCCCGAAGTCCCTCTCCAGATGTCCTGGAGCCCCTTTAGGTACTGGAAGGGGCTCTGAGGTCTCCCTGAGCCTTCTCGTCTCCAGACTGAGCACCCCCAACTCTAACCTTTTATTCCAGGTGCAGCCTCCAAACATGAGTTTCAGGCTGAAACAAAGAAACTGCTGGACATTGTTGCCCGTTCCCTGTACTCGGAGAAGGAGGTAAGACACCCACTCTGGAGGAGATTTTCTGCTGGCAAAGCTGTCTCTGTCAGGGGGTACATCCCACACAGTTGAACTGGGACAGTAACTGCTCAGTTCTTAGCAAGTCCTGTGCTGTTCACCTCAGGCTTTCTTGAATGATGTTTGCTTAAGACACCTTGAAAATGTGGTTTTAAAACAATCTGTAGGTGCAGCCAGGTGACTCTGTGAGCCTCAGAGCCTCTGCACTGTTCTACTGAGTTCAGACAAACAGTTCTCCTGGCAGATAGTGGGGAGACACAGTCTGGGGAGCTGGGAATTAGTCTGGCAGCCAGTGAGCTGCTGGTCTCTGGGAGTGCTGTGCAGGCTGCAGTGTCAGGCTGTGTCCTGTGCCCAGGTGTTCATCCGGGAGCTGATCTCCAATGGCAGCGACGCGCTGGAGAAGCTGCGCCATCGGCTCATGGCAGAAGGGAAGGCCTTGCCAGAGATGGAGATCCACCTGCAGACAGACAGTGGAAAGGGAACCATCACTATCCAGGTATGTCCCTTTGGTAACAGGAGAGCGTTATTCCCTGCAGCTCCCAGCCCAGGCCTTTGTCCCACATGGAAGCTGAGCAGCAGCACAGTTCCATGGATCCCCAGGCCTGACTGAAGTGCTCTGTCCTTGGCTGGGCTCTGGTTCATGAGGCTGTAACCTGAGGATTTGATAAAAAACATTAATTTATCTGCTCCTACACTTGTCCCCATAGGAAGATTTACTGCTCCTTCCTTCCTTGTTGGGAACCACCAGTAGCTTTTCTCCCAGTACCCTGTCTGGTGCCCTTCCCAGGCTGTGTGTGTGTGCTTCTCACTAGCGGGTAAATTGTGATTCTGGTGTCATTCTGATGTTTGGGGAGCTTGCAGACCTTGCCCTCACCTGGGTCATGAGGAGGTGCAGGGTGGTGAGATGAACCTCCCCCTGCTGGGTGTCTCTGTCTCCCCTGCACAAGGACAGGCCCAGTCCAGCTGATGCCGAGGCCCTGCCCTAAGGTGCAGGTGGGACTGTAGATTTGGGCAGTACCACAGCACTGCCCTGTGCCTGGATTGGTGGTGGTTCCCTCCTGGTGACACAATGTGCTCACCTGTGGACTCAGCATGGGCAGGGAAGTGGGGCTGGGCCTTCTCTCCCTACTTTGACTGCTCTTGCTTGTGGTTCTTGTCCAGGGTGGATGGCTGGGCCTCAGTTCTGCTGTTCTCTTGGCAAAGTTCTTGCTGCAAAGGAGGCAGACTGGTCATGTTGGCTGTGGAGCTGTGTCAGGTGCAAGTGCAGCTGTGGATGTTCTCAGGAGAGGGAGGATGAGGAGACAGCAGTGAGTGAGAGCTGACTGAAGGAGGGTCAGGGGAGATGTGGCACAGACGAAGCACAGGGGCTGGTACTTCTCACGTGGGACAAAGCACGGGCTGTTAGAGACTGCCTAGTGATTTTATATTCCTGTTTCTCTGCAGAAGAAGCGCTGCAGTTGCCATGGGGAAGTTAATGCCTGTCAGTGGGCAACACAATCATCAACCAGAGCTTCTCAAACCATAGTGCAGGAGCTTTGCTATTCCTGTCACACCTGACTGTTGCAGTTTTCTGACTCGGGTTGTTTAATGATCCCTCACTTAGCCCCAGGCAGGGTGTCATTCCTGCCTTGCTCTCGTCTTTCCCCTTTGAGACCACAGTGGACAAGAAGCCTCAGACTCTGTGAGACAGCTCATGCCCTGTCCCTGTGGAAGCTGTCCCCTTCTTTGGCAGTTTGGTTGGAGGCCTCTTTGCCCACCTTACAGGGTGTCTCTGACGCCATCCCAGTTGGATGTGTCAGGGATTGGGCTTTTTATAACCCCCTGCCTGACTGCCTGTGCCTCTCTAATGCCATTAAATGAGTCTTAACTAGGAGGCTTTTAACTGCACAGCCCTGTGCTGTGAGGAGCAGCGAGAACAGCACTGCTCCAATCTCTTTAACAGCTTTGCCTTCTCCGGAGCGCCCAAAGCTCCTTACCTCCAGTCAGGGGGTTATTTATAACCTCTTGAAGAAGCAAACTGCTTACAATGATTGCTGTGAACAAGCCTTATTCAGAACATTTCCCTGCCTTTCAGGAATGCAAAGCTGCAGGAAAACTTGCTGCAATGATTGAGGCAGAAGTGGATCTGTCCCTTAGCAGCTCAGTGTTTTCTGTACTCACCAGGACCCACCTAAACAGAGGCAGCAGGTCCCTCATACATGACCTGTAGCAATGATCACTCCTTTTGTTTTTCTTAGAAAGGTCCCACTGTCTCTCTATGACCCCTGGACCCTTTCAGATCTCCACACTGCTCCTGGCCTCTGTATGTGCTGAATCTCTCCCCTCCCCTTCCAGCCTCTGTAGCATCTCTGTGTGTCTCACAGTGGAGATGGGGCAGGTCTGCAATGTGTGATGGCCATTAGAGGCACGTTCCAGGGCGGATTATGTAGCTCCAATAAAGGATTACATTTATCTCTGTTCAGTGGCTGCTCACTTCTCTGCCAGGACTGAATTCCAGTCATAAGCACAGCAAGACTCAGAATTTTGATGTGACATCCTCATTCAGGGATATCCCATCTAAGCACTGCAGTGCTCTCTGTGCTAAAAACAATGTGTTCACCAGATTCCACCACCATTGTTCCTTCACCAAAGTCCTGTAGTTTTAGCAAATTCCACTGTCTTCCATCCCTTTGCAAACTGCCTCATGTTTCTAGGACAGCTCCATCTGTAGCAGCCACAGCCTGCAAGGTCAGAGCTCTTAAGAAAATCTGTTTGAAAATGTGAGGGGTGTGTTTTCAATGAGGACAGCTCTGCAGAGCTCTGCAGTTCCGCATGCTGAGGCTTTACAGACGTGTTTTTGGACCCTCTGGGGTGGGAACAGAGAGCCCCTCACAGATCCCAGAGCCCTGTGAGCACAGGGCTCACCCTCAGCACCTGCACGAGGTGACAGGGAGGTGACAGGGAGGTGACAGATACGTGCTTGGCTGTGCTGTAGTGGTGATAGAGCTGCTCAGTTCCACTGTGCTGCTGCAGCTGGTGGTGATGTGTGAGCTCAGGGCTGCAGCCCTGCTCCTTGCTGGGGCTTAATTTAGGGCTAGGACTGCTTAGAGGAAATGGTTTGAAATGTTTACAGAGCTGCTGGGGGAGGGAGTGTGAGTGCTGCTTTAGCACGGGAAAGCAGTGTAGTGGCTGCCAAGGCTTGGGCTGCTCTGCTCCCTTTGTTGGGCTTTCATCTTGCTGTGCAGTCATCCAAAATCGGTGTCTGTGAAGCCACAAAATAACCAGTTTGCTGTGTTGGGGAGGAGTTAAAATCACTGCAAAATCCACTCCTCCCTGCAACAGCTCCCTGTATCACTGAGCAGATCTCTCCTGCTTTACCAGTTACAAACAGCCTGTAACAAGGACTGGGCTGTCCTGGTGCTCCAGTAAGGATTGGGAGGTTTGGGCTGTAAGGATTGGGATGTTGGGGCTGTGGCAGTTCAGTGCAGCTGCACCTGCATGTCCAGCAAAGCTTGGGGCAGGTGGGGAGCAGGTCCCCCTTCCCTGTGTCAGCCCTGCAGCATCCCTGGGCCACTCAAGCTTGAGGGAGCAGCAGCTGGACAGGTGGATTTGGAGGGGTGAATCTGTGCTTTGGCAAGCCTTGGAATTAACCTTACAGAAACGTGCCACATGGCAGGGATGGGTTACAGCTTCCTGTGGTTGCATCATCTTTAACAAATAAGCCAGGGAACCAGAAATATAAACACGTCTCAAATAACCTGCGGCCTCGGGAAGGAAGTGCAGAACCTTCTAGGTCTCTTCACGCCAGAATAAGAGCATGTCACATGTAAAAATGGGAAATGCAGAGTGGATGAAAGGAGGTATTTTTCTGGACAGCAGGTATTTAGACCTGGATGGGTGGAGACTGAGACTAGTATGGGAAAGGCAGACTTGGGCTCCCTGCTTTGAACAGGTTCTTTCTAGGCCAAGATTCCTGGTGTCCATGTGCATCAGTTTTACTGTGGCTTTTCTTCTGCTGGCTGCTGCTGCTGCAGATGCCATGCTGGTCCTCAACCAGAACATTGCTCCAGTGCAGCTGCTGTCCTGGTCTTGTGAATTTTAAGTCTCTTCAATCAAGGTATTTAAGTAACAGGGGGCACACACAATCAGACATTTGGGGATTTTGTTATCTTAGCAAATGGTGAAAGCAGCATGTCCTTGTTTTATAATGTAGTTGGTGTTCTTCTGATGCCCCATTAAGGTTTTACACTGAAATAAACATTTGTTTTGCAGCAAAGTGAAATGAAAGACACTGTAGCTCAGCCAGGTACCGCTGACCGGGAGTGTTCTTTCAGATACAGCCGTGGTAGAGGCAGCAGTTCCTGGTTAGTTACTGGGTTGTTTGGCTGTTAGATGGCCCAGGTTCTTGTTTACCAGCTTAACTAATGGTTACACAGCATGGTCTCCGCAAACATCCAGCACCCACAGCACAGGGAGAGGACAAAGGGCAGAGGAGGCACAAAGGTCCTGTGCAGTTCAGCAGCAGGTTTGGTACTTGGGAGGTCTCCACACACAAAAAAAATGCCAAAAGCAACATTCAACTGGTGTCTTTGGGGTTAATGTTCCTGAGTTTAGTTCAGCACCTGGGACTGCAAGTCCTTCATGTTCCTTCAGCAGATAAGGTGAAGGTTTACAGCCTGTTGTGCTGTCTTGCAGAGGGGATGGTTTGGGGGAAGCTCTTTACTCTGCACCCTCAGAAGTCCCAGAAGGAAAATTCAGCCAGGTGAGGAGGTGGAGTAACAGCAGGACTTCTGTAATTCCTTTTCAGCTTATGAAGGGTCAGTGCACTGAACTCTGCATCTTGGTTTCTCCAGGCTAGGGACAAGCATTTGGCACTTGGAACTCTGAGCATATCCCTCATGTCTTGTGCTTTGTGAAGCCCCATAAACAATTCACTTTGTGCTGTTCTGAATAGCTCTGCTGTGGCTGCTGGCAGCCTGATAAAAGTTTTCTTGCTGTCTGCAGGGCAAGAAAAGTTGTAGTGTTGATGGTGGAGCAGTGGCTGGCTGGTGGTGGATAGAAGGTGTTTGCAGGTGATGCCTTGGTGGTTCCTGCCCCAGAGGCCAAGCAGTGGCCAGTGCAGTACCTTGAGAAGGGCAGCTCCTTCCCTGGATTTCATGGAGCTGGAGCTGCCAGTGCCTGCACTGGCTCAGCCTGTGGTGGGCATGGTCAGTTGATTCTCACCCCTGAAAAGCCTGCTCTGCAGAGCCAGCTCCCATCTCTCCATGGCTGCTCCTCCATTTCCCCATTCCCCAGGCAGCATCATAGAATCATAGAATTGATTGAGTTGGAAAAGCCCTCCGAGACCATCAAGTCCAACCCTTGGTCCAACTCCAGCCCCTTTACCAGATCATGGCACTCAGTGCCACGGCCAAGCTCAGTTG
>JAOXXN010000205.1:2538504-2550005 GCA_026770055.1 Myrmophylax atrothorax
TAAGAGCTGCTCCTGACAGGTACAAAGATAAATGTAGAACCATGAGGGGAAAGAGATGGTTGACTCCCTACAACTCTGCACAGAGAGATGGTCACCTAAAACCTCCTGTCTTGCTCTAGCAGCTCTCTTTAAAAAGGCTTGTTCCTGCTGCAGGAAGCTCCGTGATGTTTTGCAGAAGAGATTGATCAAGTTCTTCATTGACCAGAGCAAAAAGGACCCTGAGAAATATGCCAAGTTCTTTGAGGAGTATGGAGTATTCATGAGAGAGGGGATTGTCACAATAGCAGAGCAGGATGTCAAGGTACCAGGAGTCCTGAAGCACTGCAAATGATGGGAAAGGTTACTGGCCCCTGCCTTGAGCTGGGATGAGGGAGACTGCTACTTCTCCATGAAACTTGCATGCCTGTAACTTGTGTTCCTGGACCTACCATGACCTATGGATTGTCTAGTGCCCAAACTCTCCATCTTCCTGACTGGGTGCTGCTTCCCACTTATTTTGAGACCTTGCAGAGTCTCTGTACCCACACTGTAGTCAGCCCTCCCTGATGCAACATGAGCTACAACAGGCAATAAAGTAGGGGTTCCCCTCCTGTTGCCCTCTGCCTGCATTGCCAGTTTTAGGAGTTTGACCTACATCCCGCCCAGGCCACTTTTCTACCTCCTTAATATCCGGAGCAGGAAGGGAGGGATTCGGAACCGCGTGAGCAGGGCTGCAAAGAGGCCCGTGTGCTCCAGCAGCAATTCCTGGGGCTGGGAGCAGTCAGGTGGAGGTGCAGGGACCTGCAGTGAGCTCTGGTGTTCCCTGCAGGAGGACATAGCCAAGCTGCTGCGCTACGAGTCGTCGGCGCTGCCCGCGGGGCAGCTCACCAGCCTGCCCGACTACGCGTCCCGCATGAAGGCCGGCAGCAGGAACATCTACTACCTGTGTGCCCCCAACCGCCACCTGGCCGAGCACTCCCCCTACTTCGAGGCCATGAAGAAGAAGGACATGGAGGTGGGTGAGCAGTGGTGCCATGGCCAGGGGAACACAGATGCTGCAGCTCAGAGCTAAGCAGGGCAGTGAGGCCGGGGATAGAGCGCTGCCTTTGCATGGCGTCCTCTGTCTGTGCGCAGGCTGTGGGGTGGGGGCAGGAGGGAGCTGTCACACGCTTTATACACAACACAAAAAAGACATTAAGCTCTTAGAGAGTGTCCGAAGGAGGCCGTGAGGATGGTGAAGGGTCTGGAGGGGAAGCCTTATGAGTAGTGGCTGAGGACACTTGGTTTGTTCAGCCTGGAGAAGAGACTGAGGGCAGACCTCATTGGGGTCTTCAACATCCTCCCGAGGGGCAGTACTGATCTCTTCACTCTCTTGTGACCAGTGATAGGATCCAAGGAAACAGCATGAAGCTGAGTCAGGGGAGGCTTAGGCTGGATATCAGAAGGAGGTTTTTCACCCAGCAGGTGGTTGGGCACTGAACAGGCTCCCCAGGGCAGTGGGCACAGCACCAAGCCCATCTGAGTTCAAGAAGCGTTTGGACAATGCTCTGAGGCACACTGGTGGGATTCTTGGGATGTCCTGTGCAGGGCTAGGAGTTGGACTCGATGGTCCTGGTGGGTCCTTTCCAACTCAGCATATTCTGTGAGTTAGTACTTGTGCAAACATCTAGTTCTGGCTTCTGTTTCATACCTTTGCTGAATCCCAGAGCAGGAGCCCAGGAGCTGCTGTGCAGGGCTGTAAGGGTGTTTCAGGTGTCCTCTGTGAGTACGTGGCCCTCTCAGGACCGGAGTCAGTGCTGGTTCTGGCAGCAGGACTTGTTCAGGTGCAGACCTGCCACCCATGTTAACAAATCCCTTTGAGGCTTTGCTTTCATTGGGGCCCTGAGTGATAATCATCGTGGGGTTAAATCTGCAAGTTTCCCATGTGATGTTCGTGCTGTTTGGTGCAGAGTTATCTTGGGAAGGAGGGAATGCTGTTACCTCCAAACTATGTGTTGCTGTCCCTGTTGTGGCACAGGTGCTGTTCTGCTATGAGCAGTTTGATGAGCTGACACTCTTGCACCTCCGTGAGTTCGACAAGAAGAAGCTGATCTCTGTGGAGACAGACATTGTTGTTGATCACTACAAGGAAGAGAAGTTCGAGGAGAGCCGCCCAGGTACCGTGACGCTTCCCTGGCCTGTCCTGCTGCCACCCTGTGGCAGCCAGTGAGGGGACACCTCCTCCCTCCTGCTCCTGTAGCTCCTCCTTTGCACCCTGCCATTCTTGTGCTCTGAGGCAACCTGGAGTTCTTGCAGATCCCTTTCATCCCACGTGATCAAAGTTTAAGCAAATTTAAACAGATGGAATGTCATGTGTGGAGCTGCCATGATTTGTTTTTAACCCCACACGTACAGCTGGTGCCCTGACAGAGGCAGGCAGGCTGTGGCAGGGCACGAACCTGCCCCCTCCGGGGATGGCATGGTCTGGGATTTGAGGGTGTGTAGGTGTGTGCTGAGTGGTGCTGACTTCCCATTCCCACAGGAGGACTGATAAATGCAAGTGTGAAATGGGCTGAGCTCAGGAGCTGCCCATTGCACAGTACAGATGCACACTCACATGTGCCCTCTTTCCCTGCCAGCTGGAGAACGTCTGACAGAGAAGGAGGCTGAGGATCTGATGGCCTGGATGAAGAATGCCTTGGGCTCTCGAGTCACCGGAGTTAAGGTGAGTATTCTGTGTCTGGCTGAGTACAGGAGATCCATGGAGGTAATGATCTAGGCAAAAAAGGTTGCTTGGGGATCTGCTGCCACAGATTTCTCTTTGGACCCTGAGGCAAGTCATTCTCCTCCATGCCTCCTGTCTGTACATGGTATGGATGAGAGCATTTGTCATTTGGATGGTCAGTGTGGCAGCAGAAGAACCATATCCTAGTGCATAATGAGCAAAGCCCATGTTCCTAGCTGATGTTCATGTTACTAGAACAGGCTCTTTTGGTGACTTTTCTTGCCTGTGGACTAGAAAGGTGTATTGGCAGGAAATACTTTGGGTCCAGCTGCAACCCACTCTCTGTGGGCCAGTGGGGCCATTTGGGCCCCCAGCTTTCCTGCTGGTTTAGGCAGCACCTGTGGGATGGGGATGCATCACATGGAGGCTGGTGGTGTGCTGAGGAGCCTCCAGGTGCTCAGACCTGCCCCTCTGTAGCACTGTGTGCTGTGCTGCAGCCCTGACTGTGTGTGTGCCGCAGGTGACGCCCCGGCTGGACACGCACCCTGCCATGATCACCGTGCTGGAGATGGGCGCTGCCCGCCACTTCCTGCGCATGCAGCAGCTGGCCAAGACCCAGGAGGAGCGAGCCCAGCTCCTGCAGCCCACCCTGGAGATCAACACAGGGTAAGGGGGCACAGCACCAGCACTAGGCCTGGGGCACTGCAGCCTCGCTGGGGTGGGGGCAGTGTAAGGCTCCCAGTTAGCAGAGCCCTCCCCATTAGGTGCAGCCTGTGCTGCAGGGAGGCTCCATGGCACCATCAGTGTGACCCACCCATATACACAGTGTCCAGCCCTCTGGGGACCAGGGGGGCTACAGGAACAGATGGGAGAGAAGAAAGAAGCCCCAAAACCAGGAAGTTGCTTTTTGTGACCCACCTTGGCTTAGCTGCTCATTCTGGAAATTTCTCACTGTGTCCAAAATCGCTAAGTCTCAGTGCTGATCCCTCTCTCTTACAGGCACACTCTGATTAAGAAGCTCAACGAGCTGAAGGACAGTCAGCCTGATCTGGCCCAGCTGTTGCTTGATCAGGTGAGAACCAGACCTTCTCAGAAGCAGCACCATCCTCCCCAGAGCCAGGTTGCAGACCATGCATGGCAGGGAATGGGGTGGACCATTCCAGTGGGCAAGAATCACATCTTTCTGTGGGTATTTCCAGGGCTTGTGGCCAGTATGTTTTCCTATTAGGTGGCCTAGAAGACAGACTTTGTTTGAGAATGCAAATGCTGGAGAGTGACATTCCCTTCCTCCCTCCTGCAGGTCACTCTTGTTGCTTATTTAGTGCTTTCTTCTCCTTCTCAGATTTATGAGAATGCCATGATTGCAGCAGGACTGAATGAGGATCCCAGGCCAATGGTGAGCCGGCTGAACGAGCTCCTCACCAAAATCCTGGAGAGGAACTGAGCCCCAAGAACTGGAGGATGAACTCTGTGCTGATCTCTCCTGCCTCAAGTGCAGTCACTCACTCAGCAGCTGCTTGCAGGCAGTGTCCAGCATGGGATTCATGGGGCAGAGGGCAGGGATAGTGCCAGGGACATCCAGCCCTCCCTGCCCAGAAGGAGCCACCTGTAATTATCACACCACACATCATCAGCCTGTTTAAAGTGCAGTATTCTTAGTGGGAACAAAATCAAGAGGTTGCTGCTTAAACACTGTGCCCAAATTTCTGACACAAGCCTGGAGAGCCTCTTTTCATACTGTTTCTAAAAATGGCCTTTCCCAAAACAGATGTTGGCAGCAAAATTCCCAGTTAGGTCTGTCAATACACCCCCCATCCACCTCATCCCTGTGCACCTTTGTGCTCCAAATAAGCACTGGCAAAACTAATTAATTAATTAGGGAACCTCCAGCTCTGACCAAGCAGGAGTTTGCTGGCATGGAGACAGATTGCTGCCTTTGGCAGACACGGCTGCTGGTGGTGGAACATGTCACTGCAATCCCAGGGCTGCTGGATAACCAAGTTCATCCTGGTCTTGTGGAAAAAGGGAAGTCCCTGGGAAACAGGCTTCCAGCATATGGCTGTCTGGAGGGTCTCCAGGGTTTTTGCCTCTTCTTTGGGTTAAACTGCACGCCTAGCTGATCTGTATTTATGATTAAACACTTATTTTCCAGACCCCCTCCACTCACATTGTTGGTCTTTGTGTCCTCCAGCTGGTGATTTATTGGTTCTTCTCTCTTCAGATGCTGTTTGGTTCTTCAGGGTATCAAGCACTGGACAGTGCTGTGAAGGCTGTGAAAACAACAGTAGGTGGTAGCAGGGAAAGCCGGACAATCTGTAGCCATGAACCCTGTTAGCCTTGTCTTTGGAAATGGAATTTACCCCTTGGAATCCTTTCTGAGGAGCAGTGGCTGCTCAGACAGAAATGCCATGCTGGATTCCCTCTGTGTGTCTGGTTTACACCATGCAAACTGGTTTCTAAGAATCCTTTCTCGTGCTCAGTGGGGCTCTGAGCAGCCCTGATATTTGTTTAGCTTATCTTTAGATTGCCAGATTAAGATGCTGGAACTGGGTTTGGTTCACTGCTTGGATGCTGTGCTGGACAGGACAACCTCCAGCTCTTTAAGCTACAGGAAGCCTGGCTGTGCACAGAGGAGTTAAAAGAGGTCCTGCTGCATGGGGGACCATTTGAGAAGTTTTATTAACATCATCTAAAAATTCATTTTTACTCAGATTCAGAAAACGTGACAGTTTAGAGGGTGTTGAGAACAAGGAGCCACCTCCTACATCACTGCTCATGTATTGTCAGAAGTGTGTCCAGCAGGGCCAGGGCAGGGACTGTCCCCTGTGCTGGCACTGCTGAGGCACCTCCAATCCTGGGGTCAGTTCTGGACCCCTCACAACGAGAAAAACATTGAGGGGCTGGAACGTGTCCAGAGAAGGGAACAGAGATGGGGAAGGGTCTGGAGCACAAGGCATCAGACTTGAGCAGCTGGGGGGCTCAGCCTGGAGAAAAGGAGGGTCGGGGGGACCTTCTCACTCTCTGCAACTCCCTGACAGGAGGGGGAGGCCGGGATGGGTCTGGCTCTGCTCCCAGAGAACAGGGCCAGGACAAGAAGAAATGGCCTCAAGTTGTGCCAGGGGAGGTTTAGTTTGGATATTGGGAAAATTTCTTCAAGAAAAGGGTGGTCAGGCACTGGCACAGCTGCCCAGGGCAGTGGTGGAGTCACCATCCCTCAAGGGATTCAAAAGACATGTGGATGTGGCACTTGGGAACATGGTTTAGTGGTGGCCTTGGCAGTGCTGGAGGAGCAGTTGGATTCAAGGATTTTAGAGGGCTTTTCCAACCCAAACAATTCTGTGATTCTAACACAGACTGAAGGAATTTAAACCTTTGGTGATTCCTAATTCAAGCAACACAGCAGGTGAGTGTGGTATCCTGCAAGCTGCTCACCTGATGAAGTGCCCAAACCCAGCAGCTGTTGCTGCAGTGCCTGAGGTGAAGCTGGATGCTGCAGTGAGAAGCAGAGCATGCTTGGTGAGAGATGGCCATAAACTGCCACACCTTCAACCTGCCCATCCTGGGAATCCTCCAGGGATCCCAGCAGCCCTCGAGGTGCTAATTTTTTGCCATGAGAGATTTGTGATTAAAAAAATAAGATTTCTTGTTACTGAAGTGCACACCTACCCTGTGTCCCTGTGCCCATCAGACAGTGAGAGTGGTGATGGTCCTGGGATCCAGGAGGGAGCAGTAGCAGCAGAATCAGGAGGGTGCTTTGACCCACATCTGACACACTTTGTCTCATTGTTTTGTCTAAGGTTCTTCACTGTACACCCCTCTGGGTCCTCACCAGCTTTCCCTTTTCTTCTGCAAAGACCTGCACAGAGGGCTGGTGTGTGAGGGTGACATGCCTGGCTAACAGGGCAGATCCTACTGGGAGAGGGGATGTATTGGATGCTGACAGGAACGCAGATGAGTCACTGGAAAGCTGCTCTGTAGGTGATGATTCTGTGTCTGAAAGCACAACAGAGGCTCTTAGGTAAAAAAAGCAGTGAAAAGGATGAGTTGTTGCAAACATGATGGCAAAAGGGAGGTGCAGGAAGCTCACTAAAACCTGGATTTTCACCTTCTGCACAACCTCAAAACATGCTGTGCAAGCAGAGGAGGCGTGTAGGGATCTTCCATCAGAACTGCAGCACTGTTTGTGGTGGTGAAGCTGCAGTTGTGCTCTTCCAGTTCCTGTGCTCTTCCAGCTCCCGTTGTCTCCACTCAGATATTTCACTACTCATCCTCACCAAGCAGTTTCCATCTGCCTTGTGCTCCTGCAGCCACAGTGCCCCTGATGTTTGTAGCATATTGAGAGAATGCAGCATGTGGGAATGGTGCTGGGAGTGCCCAGGACAGGTTCCAGTTGTGTCCTTCTACATTTGCTCTACCAGGAAGGGAATTGGAGATTTCCAGCCTGGTGGGATCTCATGGAGCTTGTTTGGTTGCCTGGCTGTGAGCAATGCTGAGCCCTGCTTGGTGTAGAAAACAGATCTACAGGTTTCATTTGCACTGGGACCTTATTAACTGCTGCCTGGCTCCTTTTCTTCTGGTTGGTTTTTGGGGTTTTTTTGCTCATTTTTCTACAAGTTAAACTTCATGTGCTGACAAACTTGGAGATAAACAGTGTGGCCTCCTCTCCTGCTCTGCCCAGGCTCACCAGCTGTGGAGTCAAACCTAGATCCTCCAGGGCAGAAGATGGAAAATGTTTATAGGCAGTGAAACCAGTTTGAGAAGACATTCCAGAGACCTCGTGCTTGTAAACTTGGACAGAATCCCTCCCACGTCTGGCTTGGGACCTTGGAACTGGACTGGCCATAAAGTGGTTCACGGGGCCAGACTGAAAACAGAGTTTTCTCTCGTCCAGATTTCCTGCTGAGACCATTGAGAGTGTCTTGGGTAGGCTCCAGGTCTGTGATTTATGGACAAACCACAGGCCAGGAATCTGCAATCTAAGCTCCTTGAGCAGCAACTGTTAAAAACATTATGGGAAGAAATGGCCACTGTTTCCAAAAGAAGAAAACTTGAGAGCCATTAATAATGTTTAGCACTTCTGTAGTGCCTCACAATTGTTAATTAATCCTCCTGCTCTCCCTGTGAAGTGAGTCAGAATTATTTTTACTGTACAAATAAGGCCTGCATGGAGCTGAAGTAAATTTCCTTAAGAGACACAGTGAATCTGCATTAGGGACACAGCCCAGGACTGCAGAATCCCAGCACCAAGTGAAACAGAGGCATGAAGACAAGTACCTGTTGGGTCTGGCTGAGGCACTAAACACAAACTTAGAGCACCTTTGAGAGTCTCTCTGCCTTTCATTTGAAAATTCTTACCAAGGGTCTGCCTCAACCTTATCCCTGGTTACAAAAACTCCTGGGATTTCTGAGAATCCCTGGAATTTTCACTGCCTACTGGAATTATCCTGTACAAAATCCTTTCCAGCTGGTTGTGTCCCTTATGGGAAGAAGATGCAGCATACTAAAATCCTGCTATCTGCCCAGAACTGCTCACCTCCTGATGCTTCTGGAGTGGGTTAAACAGGTTGTCCTTTTCTTTCAGTAGCAGGAAGCTTTTCTTCCAGGAAAAAAACTCATTTGTTCTCCTCCTGCTCTCAGAACCATCTTCTTTTCCTCCTTCACCTCCCCCTTTTACCCTTCACCTCCATCTTCTCTGGGGCACTTTGTGGCCAATGCTGTGGTTCAACACAGCCCAGGCCAGGAGGGGACTTTCTCTGCCTGGACACCCATTTTCCCATTCTCCCAGCACAGAAAGGTGTTCCTTGATGCTGGAGCTCATTTTAGCAAGAATTCCATCTCAAATCACAAGGCCCTTCCCATTGCACTCCCACTGGAATGGGTCTGGCACATGGAACAGGTGGGAAGGGGTGAAGTCTGCTCCAAGTCCTGGCCTCAATGGAGGAGCTGGCAGGAACACAAGGACCAAAGCCTGTAAGCAAATTTGTAAGGACTCCTGATGGTCTCATTGTTAATCTATTCACAGCAGCAGGAAGGATTAAAAATTGGGGAAAGAAGCAGAGTTTCCTCTTCTCTTTAAATGTGTGTGGCCAACGATGTTGTGATGAATTGTCCATTAAACACCCATCCTACGTTACTCCAAATGTCCTGATGGGACTGCAGAGGATTTGGGATCAGGGAAAAAGCACTCTGAGGAGCCAGGCAAAGCTGGTTCTCCTTTTGCAGCCCAAGTAAAGGAGGGATAACTGGAGTTAAAACTCAGTCCAGAAGTAAATCAGTATGTCAATCCTTCACAGAACTGTCCCACATGAAATCCTTAGAAAATCAAGTTGGAGCTGTGTCAGGAGGGGGAGGGAGATCCAGCTGGAGGTTTGTTTCAGTGATGCATCCTGATCACTGGACCTGTTCTGTCTCAGTGTTTAGCAGATAGTTTAAAAAACAAGTATTCAAAGCTGTCTTGCAGCATTCTGCAAGAAATCAAAGCATAGGGATTAGGTTTTTCAGTTGGGAATTGTATTTTTAACGTGTTTAGAGATTCTTTAATGCCCAGTGCCCTTACTGAATGATGGTGATTCTTCTTAGAAATGAGAATTCACTTCACTGCCCAGGAGAACAAGATGAATTTTGGTTTATTCCACTCCTCCTTGTGCCATGTGACTTACTGAAGGGAAACATGGTTACAAGAGGAGATGGTTTTAATGGCCTGGACCATCCCAAAATTCCTACTTTACAGGAAAGCAAACCACACTGCTTTTGAGGGAAATGCTGCCTTCTTGCTTGTTTGGCTCTTTCAAGCTGTTATTCTGAGTATTGTGCTGAGCTGTGTCATTCAGCGTGGCCAAAGTCCATGAGGAGGAAATTAACACAATACATTAATGCAAACCCAAACTTTCCTCATTGGAATTGGTCTCTGTGGCTGCTTCTCTGGTCACTGCTGACCTGGACTGATCAATTTGTGTGGGAAAGCTGTAAAAAGTTAAGCTGGAGCTGCCAAAGAGCCCAGCAGTGTTACAAGTCCTAACGGAGATGAGACAGAGAGGAAGTGAAACACAAATGTTGAGCAGTGCTGACTGCAGCAGACTGGGGGTAAATATGGACATTGTACAGAACACATCATTTCTGTGCCCATAGATCTGTAGGTAATAATATTTCCTGTACATCCCATTGCACAGTGAATTCAAGGAGTTATTTTAAAAACATTTTAATGTCAGCAACAGTGCCCACAAGTGCCATAACTGATGTTTGTGCAGAGACAGCCCAAACCCACAGTGTGACAGTGAATATCCTCCTCTCACAGTGTGTATCCCAAGTGTTGCAGCTTCAGGGACCTGCCTGCACCCACACAGCTGTAATTCAGGGGTGAGCAGGCTTTAAATTAAGCCAAAATTGTCATCCTGGACTCTAAAGCACCAGGGCCCTGAGCCATCTCTGACACAGAGCAGTTCCCCGGTGGGGAGGGACAGTGAATTATGGAAAAATTGCTCGTGGGGGTCCAGTAGGTCTGTGTGGAGGGTCAGGTGGTCTGATCAGCTGCCTGACTTTGGGGGAGCTGCTTTTCCTCTCTGTGCCTGTTACTGTGCCTGTTACTGTGGCTGTGTCCTCAAGCTGATGTTGGGAACAAATGGAAAACCACATCCTTGTTGCCTTTAGGAACGGTCAAAGGCCTTGAAATGCCCTGTGACAGAGATACCTGTTTGGAAGCCAGCATGGACCATCAAGTGGTGCTTTTGGATCCATCTTCTTTGGGAATGCCACAATTCCTTTGGCTTTTGAGTGATTTTGAGTTCCCTTTAGGGCCTTGTGCAACAAGATGTGCCTGTGCCTTGGCTGAGTCGTGTCTTGGTACATAAGCAGAGTATTTTCAGTCTGTCTGTGCAATGGGCACTTGCAGGGTCTTGCAGGATTTTCTTCAGAGGGCTCCTAATTCCCATCAGTGCAGCAACTTGAGAAAGAGCTTGAATAAACCAGCAGAAGTGTTGAAAGACATAAACCAAAGGATTTCTTCACATCAGTTGTGGTTCTTGTACTGACAGGGGTAAATCTCCTGGTGGGATTCACTGCAGAAAATACACCCTTCAGTCCTGCCAAAATAACCATTTTTTGCTTAAAACTCAAGGCTTTCCAGTAAAATTGTTTGAATGGGTTAAAAATTAAATTTCTTTGCTGGAAGTGAAAACTCACAGTGCCTCAGGAGCTTGGGAACTATATGAAAACAAAATTAACTACAACTTTTAAAATGGAATAAACACACAATGTTTCAAAAAGAAACAGTGTCTGTTTCTTTTGGTAATGTCAAATTACAGATAGAGAGATAATGATGGGGAAATGTTATGTGTAAAGGAGCCATTCTATTGCTCACCATTAGAACTGGTTTGTAGTTGTTAGTGAAGTGCCTGTCTTGATGTTTTTGAAGCTCCAGCGTGTTCCATGTGCCACTAAACCTCTTCCCTCCACATCTTGGCCTGCTGAGAAGTGTTGCTGAGGAGTGATCTCGGTTCTTGCCACAGCCAGACCAAGCACTGAGAAAGAAATTCGGGTTTCAACACAAATCACACATTCAAAATGCAACTCCAGTCTATGAAAACCCCAACCCCCACTGCATCTCAGCTGATTTCATACCTGCACACCTTGGGCCACAGGTAACAAAGGATCTGGAGGGAATGATTGTTGATCCTGACTCCAAGGGTATACTCAGTACGAGGCCTCTGAGCTGGAGCTGAAGGTGCCTGGAGAATCACCGAATGATAGAATGGATTGGGTTGGAAAAGACCTCCGAGATCATCAAGTCCAACCCTTGGGCCAACTCCAGTCCCTTTACCAG
>JAOXXN010000205.1:2647403-2658241 GCA_026770055.1 Myrmophylax atrothorax
GGGATGGGGCAGCCACAGCTTCTCTGCCCAACCTGTGCCAGGGCCTGCCCACCCTCACAGGGAAGGATTTCTTCCCAGTATCCCATCTAGCCCTGCCCTATTTGGCCATTCCTCCTTTTCCTGTCCCTCCATCCCTTGTCCCAGATCCCTCTCCAACTCTCCTGGAGCCCCTTTAGGCACTGGAAGGCACTCCAAGGTCTCTCTGGAGCCTTCTCTTCTCCAGTTGAACCCCCCCAGCTCTCCTGGCCTGTCCTCACAGGAGAGGTGCCATGGAGGAATATGGGAAAATGCCCACTCTGGGTGCCCTGCCCAGCTCTGACCAGACAAAATTCTAAGCTTTACCAAATCCTGAACATTTACAGCAGCTTTGGAGGGAAATAATAAAGCTGTGGATATTGGTGTTGAAGTTCTGAGTCTTGGGCATCTTGTATGAGTTCTGTGAGGATGAGACTGAAGTTTGGAGAAGAGTAGCAGAAATTTTGCTGTTAAGCATTAACAGAGAAAGAATTCCTTGTGTCTGTGTTGTGTCCCATGTTTGGCCTTGGATCAGAAGCTTTATTTCAGAGCTGCAGTCCCTGATGGGCTGGCACTGGCTGTTCACTCCTACCCTGGAAGCATTTCCAGTTGCAGGAGGAAGGTCAACTCATGAGACAATGTGTTTTGTGGAAAAGTTGCACCCTGGGACAGCCTCTCTGCCTCAGTGTGGGCTCTGGGATTTGTACAGCATCATGGAACAAAAGTGTTGAAGGAATCAGCAGCTGTAGTGGTTTGGGAATGTGTCTGAAGCAGCAGGAGTAGCATGGACAGGAGAGAAACCACTGAGCATTTTGGGTAAGGCCCTGAGAGAGATGGGAAGGGAAATAAATCCCTTCTCTTCCCTGTCCAGCCCAGCAGAGATGACCTTGATCCCTGAAGCTGTTCATCCCATGGTGGAGGTGATGAGGGGCTGGGCCTGCCTGCCCTGCAGCCCTGGAGGGTGTTCAGCTGGACAGAACCCCCAAATGGCAGAGCCTCTGCTGGGTGATGATCTACCCCAAGAAAGTCAGTGCTGGCTGAGGTGTCAGAGTTCTGCCTTCATTTAATCCCTGCCCTAACACTGGGTGATGCAGGTCTCACAATATTCAGTCAAGCAATGCTGAACATTTATATTTATCCTGCATGTCTGCCAAGTTGTTGGCCAAACTTTTTAACCTCCACAAAGGGTGGAATTGTGTTCGACTCAACCTGATTCTATAAAATCGTCGTGGCTGCTGTTAATTGTATGTTTATGTTTGAAGTCTTTAACAGACAAACAAAAAGTTCCAGCATTTCCATTGTTTCTTCCAGGAGTGATGTCAGACCGGGTGGCCTTGGCTCCCTTGGTCATCCTGCTTTGCCTTTTCCATCAAACTGTTGGATCAGCTCTTTGTCCCCAAAGGTGGTCAGTGTCTTTGCTCTGTACCCCTGGTTGTGAATGCCCCGTGATGATGCACCTCTGTGCATGACCCAGAGGCACACCCAGCAAAGCCACTGGTTCCTGACTGTGCATGCCCCTGGGACCACCTCACACCCACACTGCCCTGGGGCTGGCTACATGGACACTGAACACCTCGAGTGCAGGGGGAGAGAGAAGAGCTCTTGAAGCACCTGAACCACTCTTGAACCACCTCCTTGTCTGCCATGCCCCTTGCAAGGAGAGAAGGAATGCAGAACGTGTGATTTGTGTCACGTTACTCCCCTGATGTCACATTCCATTGTTCCTGCACTGTAAGGTGGGACATGAGATGTCTCTGCCTCTCCAGGTGTGCACCAAAGCAGTCTTTGCTCATCCTGTGGGCCAGTTCCCAGCTGGCAGAGCTGCCTGGGCAGTCCTTCCTCACCTGAACTCCTTGCAGGTTGTAGAATCACAGGCTGGTTTGGGATGGGAGGGATCTGAAATATCATCCAGTTCCACCCCCTGCCATGGGCAGGGACACCTACCACTATCCCAGGGTGCTCCAAGCCCTGTCCAGCCTGGCCTTGGACATTCCCAGGGATGGGGCAGCCACAGCTGCTCTGGGCACCTGTGCCAGGGCCTGCCCACCCTCACAGGGAAGAATTTTTTCTCAGATATCTCATCTAAACCTATTCTCTCTGTGTGAAGCCATTCCCTCCTTGTCCTGTGACTCCAGGCACTTGTAAATTGTCTCTCTCCATCTTCCCTTTAGGCTCCCTTCAGGTCCTGGAAGGCTGTGAATGCTTTTCTTCCCCTCCAGCAGGAAGATGAGTGCACGGTCTTGCTGTGACTGGCACCATTTAGGGCCATGTCCCTTGCCCAGCTCCAGTGATGCTGCTCCAGGCAGACAGAGCTTGGGCTCTCCTACTTCCCTGCAAATGCATCCTCCAGAAACCTTCTCTCCAGGCACTGCAGTTGGTAGTGGCCCCTCAGTGGTTTCCCAGGGCAACAGATCTATTCTAGTCTGACTTTAACCCCTTTTCTTCTTGGAAGGATGGAAGCATGTTCTGAGAGCTGGCAGGAAGGTGCAAAGTTGGGATCAGGAGGGTGATCTGGGATGCTTTTTGTGATCTCCCTGAGCAGAGGAAACAGGCAATGTTTGTGCTAATGACATGTTGCTTCTGTGTGAGCTGCCCCCAGCCCCAGGTCTCCCTCCTTGTTCCTGGGGCTGGTACAGGTGCCTGGGTCTGTGTTGCCCACCTGCAGCTCACAGGTGTGCTGGGCATCTCTGTTTAAAGCCTCCTTGTACATGAGGTGAGTCTGTGAAGCACTTTCATCAGTGCTGTCCTGCAAGGGCTGCTGGTTCTCCCACCCTGCTCCTTCTGGAAGAAGTGGCAAATCTGTCATATCCTGGATCCTCTGCCAAGATCAAGAGGGAGCAGCAAGAGAGAACTTGCAGAAGCTTGTGCTGCTCCTCTCTTGACACACACAATACTTGTGAGTGGATTGCTGCCATCTGTGTTCTTGGGTCAGTCCAGCACAGAATGTTGATGCTCCCTTGTGTGTTTTCCAGGCAAACCTGCCCTTCTGCTCAGAGTGTTTCTTCCTTACAGCCTTCAAGTGCCATGATTTTATTGTTTCAATGCAATCAGCTTGTGTGAAAATACCATCTTGCTCTGTACTGTGTATTTTGTCCAGGCTGCTGCAGATGTTCAAACTCTCAGTTTTGGGGACTTGTCTTTCTTTATCCTGGCATGTTGGGTGTATTTAGCTTGATTTGCTGCTCTGACCTAGGTGAACCTCTGGCAAAAGTATTGTTTGGAGCTCTGCAAGCCCTTGAGTCAGGAATGCAGGTGTGAGCTGGAGTGTTCACTAGGGTTACATTAGTGCAAGTACTTAAATTTTATTGTGCACCTTCTATATTCACCTTCTGAAGCTGAATGTTTCCTTCTTGTTCAGTGTGGTGTTGAGTAAAATTCGTGCTGGAACCCTCTCAATTAGGCAGCAGTTATTATATGTCAGTGAACTCGGTAAATAAGGATTCCCTTGACAATTTTAGATTGAATTATGGAGGTATGGCTGGCACATTTCTGAGTATTTCTGACAGCACAGCCTATTCATCGAGGCTGTTTAATGAGGGGAGAGTCTGAGTGATACTGTGAAGTCAGAGGCAGTGCCAAGCTTTTCCTGAACAGTTCAGCTGCTTGGCTTTGACCCAGGAATTGTGGCAATTAAGGTAACACTGATAAACAAGTGGGGCTGGAGCTGGGTGACAACTTGAGTGCTGTTACACCTCTCAAAGTCAGCCTGCTGCCTCCAGCATTCCCACACAGTGCCTGAGCCCACAGTGGTAGCTGCAGTCCTGGAATTACACTGGGATTCGAGTTTGTGTGTGGGAATCTGCAGTCCTGGAATTACACTGGGATTCGAGTTTGTGTGTGGGAATCTGCTGCTGCCCTGCCAGTGAATCACATCCATTTGGCTGGTGCTTTGCTCTTTGAGGCAGGGAGACCTTGGACTGTGCAGCTGGAGCAGAGGAGGCTGAGGACTGCTACAGTTTCCCTCTCCACCATCATTCTTACCCTGGTTGTTGTGTGTCTGTTGGGCAGTTAGATGTGTTAGTTTTTGTTCATACAACAAATACCTGCAAGCTCCAGCCCCTCACAGCATCAGAGCTGATCATTTGTACATTTAAAGGTATTTGAAGTTCCTACATTCAGGTGCTTTCTGGGCTGAACATCATCTTCCGTGTGATTGATACTGCAGGTACCTTTTGTTGAGCTTCAGCAGTTCTTTGGGTTACACAAACCTTGTTTTCTTGCCTATCAGACACCATTTCATTTGCAGTGTTAAAAGAATTAGGTTTTAGATTTCTCAAACCCATGTAGAATTTCTTTAGCCCAAATGCTGAGCCTAATATGAAGACTTAAAAGGAAGGAGAATGTTTCTTATCCTGAGAGTTTGACATTCAATACTTCCCTTTCTTGTCTCTTTCTGTGTCCTGGCACTGTCAGGCTGGGTGAGTTCCCCCAACACCATTGATACCCACTTCACTTTAATAACTGCAGTGAAATCTGGGAAGAACCTTCCTCAGGGCACAGAATGTAAATCTCTGGGAAGCCTGAGCTGGAAGCCCATGGTGCCCAAACCCCTGGACCAGAGCACTCTTGTCCTGGTTTCCAGAGTGCTCCTGGTGATACCTCACAAATGTCTATTCTAATCCTCTGCCGTTGCCTTTCAGGTACAAAGATGATGTTGACAGTCCCACAGAGGAGAATGGGAAGCAGAAGGTGCTGTACAGCCTGGAGTTCACCTTTGATGCAGATGCCCGTGTTGCCATCACCATCTACTGCCAGGCCACGGAGGAGTTTGTTGGTGGCATGGCTGTGTAAGTGCTGGGCTTGTGGGCACGTGAGGGCACAGGAGCTCTGCTGTCAGACATCTGTGAGTGACCCCTGAGCCTGTGCTGCCACAGATGGTGGAGAGAGAAACCTCTGCTTTTCCGTTTTGTTTCATACATCCTGGTAACTTTGAATATTACTTTCACTTCCCTCACATAGCAAATACCTTCTTTTGTTCTCTTTTTGGTTTGGTTTTAGGGTGTAGGGCAACTATTTGTGTGCAACAAAGGAGAGGAACTCACAACTGTGTGTCCTGTCAGCAAAGGTGTTCTGTGAAGTTACAAAAAACCCAAACCACCCTTCCCTTCAAATGCTACCTGTTTTTCCCCAGATCAGCTAATTCACTTCATTTCTGCATCTGGGCCACCAAAGTAAAGTCCAGTCTGACCTTTACAGAGCAAGTCTGTAGAACTGAAGCCCTTCCAAAGCCCCTTTTGGGATAAATGACCACCTCAGCACAGGCTGTTGGGAGATGGGAGGGGATTTACTGCCTCAAACCCTGTCTGTGTGTTTCCTGCAAGGTGCACCTTTAGTTAGCTGTGAAAAGAATGGTCAAAATGTTACCTGTGGGGTTTTTCTCATATCCTGGCACCACATCCCTACAGATTTTAAAACGTTTTTATCTAAATCAGCACATTTAAACCAACCCAATCAACACTATATCCTATAAGATCATGAAAAATTTCCTCTCTGTGAAGAGCAAAGGTGACTGGAATGTGCTCTGCCTGGGGGGAATTGTGTACATGTGAGCTGCTGGTACGGGATGGCAGACTTCCAATGGCCATGGGACAAAGAATTCCTTTTGCTCCATGGGTAAAGGAAGGTTCAGACTGCAGAAGCTCTTGGCTTCCTCTAGTAGAGGCTTTTGGCTGAGCAGTGGCTCTTGGACGTGGTGCTGATGGCTTCTGCAGTGATGCTCTGGAGCTGGGGCTGAACTCGACTGGAGGCACCTGCAGAGCTTTCAGCAGGGACAGGGATGTGTGGCACACCATCAAGTGGCTTACATGTTTTATGTGAAGTATAAGCACCCCACAAATGGTCAATGAGTGGTGTATTTTTAGAAATGAGACAAGCTTAATTCTCCGATCCAGATACACATTCCTTCAAACTGGAGGATATCCTGATCCAGAATGTTTGTTTTAGGCCCCTTCCCTTCTTCTGTTGAAGCCTCTGTTTTGGGGAGGTAATAAATGAGCTCCTTTTAAAGTGCCTTAAAAATATCTCTCTACAAACTCTGAAAACGCTTTCTGTTTAGGTCCAGCTTTTCCTGAGCAGAGCTGAATGCAGCAGGATGCCTTAGAAATCCTGATAAAGTCTCCATGTTCTGTCTCTTGGGTCCTTAGGTTTCCTGTGAATTTAGTGCTAGTGAAGGTGTTGGAATGGCAGCCTTGGAGATTGAAGTCCTCTTTTCCTAACACAGGTACAACGTGGAGAGGTGGCAGTGTCCCTTCTGCTGCCCTGCAGTGCTCCTTGTTTTCTGGCCTAAGGAGCAAACAATCCATGGGCTGATGGGGAGAGCTGAGGGCCTCTATGGCCAGGGTGGATGTATTTACATTGCCAGACTTCAGCCATGGCTTAAATCAGCAAGGCCTGGCTTAAACCATTGATTTTAATCTTGTTTTGCATATTCACTCGTTGGTTTACCTCGAAGGAAAATTTGTCATTGCTCAGTAACAGTGAAACATCTGCATTTACAACTTGGTGTGAGCTTCACATCCAACCCTTCTGCTGCTTTTTTGTGCTACAGTCTGTAAAGAATATCCATATTGTTTAAAAACTTGTTTTCAGTTTTGTACTTTTCCATTTTATGTCAAAATGGCAAAACCACAAAATTATTCTAAAAAGAAACATCTTGTATTCTTTTTTAACCTATGTCTTGAACCAGGCTGTGTTGGGCTGGAATTGCAGCCAAATCACCTGAGACCAGCAGGGTTTGTTCCTGTTGCTCAAACTGCTCATGTTGGACTCGTAAGAGATTGCCTGGTCAAGTTGTGCCTTGAATAATAATTGCTTAATGGGAGTATTTTAGTTACCAAATAGAACTGTTTCTGGACAGAGTGTGTTTTCAGTCCTCTGTAACTAGTAGCTCTTCCCTCAGAGCTCTGTTGGTTGGTTGGAGGAGGAAAACACAGTTTCTGGTTCACTTAAGACCACGTTTTCCTGAAATTTAATTCCATGCACCAAGCCAGTGACTGTCACCAGTGCTGTTGTCTGTTCTTTAAAGCTTGTGCAGCAAACACGAGCTACCCAATAGCTTTTAAATCAAATCTGAACAATTCCTAGGCAGAGTTTCTGAAAGTTAACACAGCTGTCGACTTCAAAGAATTTTTTTTTTAAAGCTTGCATTTTTAATCCACCCTGTCCATGGTTCACTGCGAGAGACATCTCTGTTAGATGGCAGAGGAGAAGTCTGTGTTTGTGAACCCTCTGCATGAAACCAGGATCAGCAGTGCTGTCCCCCTGGCAAGTGTAGCTGTGCTGGGGTGGCACCAGCCCCTGGGGCACTAAACCTTCCCAAAAGCCAAAGCACCCATATTCAGCTCTTGCTTCCACTGCTGGGCCTTTATCCATTCAATCATCCTGTATTTCCCTGTGGTAGAGGAGTGATGGACTGCCTGTCCCTGCTCTGCAGGTCTTGGGCAGTGATGGACTGCCTGTCCCTGCTCTGCAGGTCTTGGGCAGTCCATGTTCCCTGAGTTTGGGGTGCAGAGGCTGCCCCAGAACCCTTTGGAAGGCACGATCCTGATTTCATGCAGATGTGTAGGTAATAAGGGTTGGGGGAAGTGAGATACAAATAGAGATTTTATAAGCTGCTTTTATTCAACCCAGGCTATTTTCCCATGTGGAAGTGGCTCCTGAAGCACGTCTTGGGGCTAGTGCAGCTGCCCAAGTCGGCATCTCTGCTTCTCTGGATTTGCTGGCTGCTGGTGAAAACCTTTTGAAGCTCTGATTTCAGCTTTGCAAAGCAATTCTGTAGAGGCAGTGCTGCAATTAGTTTGATTTATTCTTTTCAAATTTTAGTGGAAAAAAAAAAAATCTGGACTGCATTCTTAGAGCTCTGAGTGGAGCAAGTGCACCTTCAGTCACTGACAGGAATGCAGCTTCCTCTGCCTGGGCTGGTTGACTTTCCTTTAACTCAATTTCTTGTGGTGCTACATGCAAGGAACAAGCATGTGCAAAAGCTCTACTATGTATAAATTCAATTTCTATTGCACCTGATTGGGATGAAGATGCTCTTTAAAACAAAATACTTTTTTTTTCCACTCTCCTAAATCGATGCTAAATCCTAGAATGGGAGAAACTTTCTGGACCCTTGTAAAAAGCAGGAATTTTCTCCTAGCTCCCAGCCTGCAGCATGGCTCCTTAGAAGTGCTAAACAAGTTCTTCCTGCTTCTCTACTGGACAAATCACTGATCCTGATAGTATCAGCGATCCTGCCAAACTCCTGCTGGGAACGTGGCTGTGGGCACGAAGTTTGGGGTGAGAGGAGGGAGGGAGGGAGGGAGGTGGCTCTCCCTGAGCAGAGGCTTTGCTTGTTGTGGAGCCTCTGCTCACCTCAGAGCCACAGCTTTGGGAGCTAATCCTTTGGGATTAGCCAGCTTCCATGACCAAAGGGAATCCTTTCTGCAAGCCTGGGAGATTTCTCCTGTAGTTGTTTGGGCTCTGTTTAAAAGCTGGTGGCGTTATCAGTCCGTGCTGCCTGTGCTTAACCTGTCTCACAGGAGTGTTCAGCAGACTTTCCCAGGTCATTGTGCTGGGAGTTGTGCTCAGCTCTGCTGTTTTCTAGCCAAGATCTTGGGAACACGTAGCTCCCAAAGGCTGCCTGCCTCTTGTCCTGAACTGTTGAACTCTTGAGTTTCACAGGGAGCTGCATCATCACTTCTGGGGGGCCACAGGTGACCAGCAGAGTCTGGTGAAGGTGAACGTGTGGTGTTGGTCTTTGTAGAGGTGTGTTCACCTCTCCAGCCCTGTGTCCTCTGCACTTTCTGGTGAAAGTGCAGGTATCTGTAAAAGCCTCTTGGATGAAATGGGAATTGGTTTCAATCAGGAGGGGACTGTTTTCCTTTGAAATGTCTTTTACTTGATTACTTTGTGGTGAGAATTTACTCTTAAAACATTAGTTCTCAGAGGACCAGCTGGTACATCACCCCAAGGGTAACAGAAATCTAAGTCCAAAGTCCCTCTAATGTCGTGGAATTAGCACTGGCCTGTCTCTGAACAGCTCAAGGCCCTTGATACCACAGCATCACAGACTCAAGACTATTCTGAGTTGGGAGGGACCCACAAGGATCATAACTCTTAAGTCAATGGCCCACATAGGGGGTTGAACTCATGACCTTGGCATTATTACAACCAAGTTTTAACCAACTGATATCTTCAGTTTTATTTATTTTTCTGGTTGTGTCCATTTGTTTTGGTTATGGAATTTGGTAGAAACACGGAGATGTGTGAACTGTACTTTGACCACCCACTAGTGATTGCCTGTAAGCATGTGGTTCCCCCAGGTCAGTGAGAGGGGACTCTGCACTGCATTTCCGTGGCAGGGCTGGCAGCAGCTTGTAGGCAACAGCCAAAGCACTCCCAGTTCACAGCCTGCCTTCTGCAGTACCTGGTTCACGTGTTCATACCCTGAGGTGTCTTTGGTTTAGGAGACAAGTGTGTTTTTGGAGCAGGCTGCAGAGATGTTCGTGTTCCTTTTGTGAGAGCTCTGGGCATGCATCCCTTCCTTCTCTGTCAGGAGCCTTGATGTGCTCACAGCTCCTTGGAGGGCCCCTGGGACTGCTCCAGCTGCAGGTATCCTGCTGACTGGCAGGAAGGATTGCGTAGTTCCAACATGACAGCAGCCGTTGTTTCCTCAGGGGAGAAGTCAAACTAACCCTTGTAGCTGGAAGCACTTGAAAGAGCCAGTTCTAAAGGCATGAGCAATCCAGGCAGATCAGCAGCTCATGATAAATGTGACGTGAGAGCTCTGAGTCTTGCAGCCCATTCTAAAGAGAAAGAGCTTCCTCTTTGGATAGAAAAGATTCTCTCCTGTATCCCATAATGTTGCCAAGCTCTATTTTCTTGTTATAAAGAGAAAACAGACTGAAAATAGGTCAGTCCAGCTCTGCAATCCCTGCCCTTTTCAGAGCTGTGCTGTTTGTGTTGCTGATGGGCAAATGGGTGTATTAAAGAAACGAACCCCATTTCCTTGTTTGTTTTGCAGTGCCCACTACACAAACATCCTCCCACAGCCCTCTGAGCTGAGGGGGGACGTGACCCTGCAATGCTTCCCTGTTCCCTCTGCATGTGGAAGTTTGAAGAGTTGGGTCACAGAGTGAAATCCAACGGGCAGCTCAGTGCGTGGCTGTTTTCGTTCAAGCTTGCGTGGGAGACACAGGCACTCAGATATCCCTTTGGTTATTTAATAGCCTCTCTCTGTTCAGGGCCTTTGAAAGGTGCTCTTGCTGCTTTTGGCCGTGGACTGTGGTGATTAATACGAATTCTTTGTGCAGAGATTTCTTCTGTGTGAAGGCATCAGAGACCACCACTGGTTTTCCTCGGCACAAGCCTTTGTGGCTTTGATCCAGGCACACTCCAGTCCCCAAGGGAACACCATACTGTGTGAAGGTCACAGTCTGCAGAGCCAAATTCTGTAGATTGCACCGAGCAGACAGATCTGTGTCTGCAGTTTGTGCCTCTCTGTAGCTGCTGGGTGAGCTTTGAAGCCTGGTTGGAGCAGGGACGTGGTGCTCCTGGCAGCTCCAGGGCAGAGCTCCACAGGGGCTGGAGTGAGATATGGGCTGTGGGGTTTCAGCTGCAGGGCAGAGGTGTTTGGTTTTTCCTGGCTCAGAGTGGGAACTCAGTCCTGGAGGAAGCAGGAGGGGAGGAGAAGGCAGTGCAGCACCTTAGCACTTCATTAACCTCCTGACTCCTTGTCTGACTCTGCCTGCCACCCAGGGCTGTGGCCTTCTGGTAGTTTGCTAGTGTTTCTTTTATCAATAAAAATTTTTGAGTTGAGACATTTGTTCAAGTTCCCTTTT
>JAOXXN010000205.1:2665548-2676494 GCA_026770055.1 Myrmophylax atrothorax
GTGGCACTGAGTGCCATGATCTGGTAAAGGGACTGGAGTTGGCCCAAGGGTTGGACTTGATGATCTCAGAGGTCTTTCCCAACCCAATCCATTCTATGATTCTATTGTGTGACTGGGGACCTGTCAGAAGGGACCCTCAGGGCTCTGGTGTTCCATGATCTCCAGTGTTGCCTCCACCAGCCCTGGGGGGAGTTGTGTGACCTCAGCTTGTTTCTTTCCCTCAGCTGAACTTCGACTTGGACCGTGGAGTGTTCCCTGTGGTCATCCGGGCAGTGGTGGACGAAGGGGATGGTAAGCACAGTGCTCTGCTCCCTTGGGCTTCTCCTGGCCCTCTCTGAGCTCCTTGGAGAGCTTTCCAGAATGAAAATATTTCATGAGTTTGCCTTAACTTCCCTTTATTAAGAGGGCCCAACTAACCACAGGTTCTTACATAAAAACACACTTCTGAAAACAGCCTGCATTTTTTACAGGAAAATGGTCAGGTGTTCATGTTGGAGTGGTGTTTGGGAGAGCTTCTGCCTCTGCCACCAGGGCCAGGCACAAAGTGGGGCAAATTACTTCTTTGCTCTTTGGATTTTGCTTTTGCAGTGTGTAAGGGAAGGAGCAAGTGGGTATTTTGTCTGCCTTAGAGGGGTAAGTTGTCTTCATAAACACCTGAAAATGGGCAGAGGAAAGGAAATGGCTTTAAAATGCTCAGGCCACTCTTCAACCAAGTGCAGCTTCAAGATTCAGCAGTGTGAAATTCTGCTTTTTCTGGGGGTGCTGAATGGTTACAGTAAAACTTTTCTCCTTTGAGGAGAACTAATTCTTGATTATTTTAAACCAATAATAGTAATTAACAATTAAGAGTAACTGGTGTTTATTTTTAAGGCCACATTGCTGCTTTGGAGAGGGAAGCCCAGTAAATATTTAGATTGTTACTCACTTTGCACAGGATGTCCCTTGGGGGGGTGTGTGCTGTTGGACTCCACATGTTTGCACTCACTTGGATTGTCAGCAATGACGAGGGCACAGGGAAATCACATTTTCTCTGAAATCAGGAGGTGTTGTGGTCAGCAGGACCAGCATTTCATTCTGTAACCTCTTGTACAAAGTTTCAGATAATTAGGGAGGAAAAAACCCATTGTTGGTCACATTGTTCAGGTCAGTCACCTGCTCAGTTTCTTATGTTGTAGATGTGAAAAAGCCCAGAAACTCATTGCATTATTTCAGTCTTCCAAGCAGACTGAAATAGAACTGGATGAACCAATTTCAAGTGTGCCTAACAAAGCACAGTGCAACATAAAGGAAATTGCTTGTAAAGTGCATCTATTTTTAGTGACTTCAGGCACTGTTAGTAAAATCCACATATGTGTGTATTTCTTTACCATAAATTAAAGCACCTTCCTCTGTTTATGGAACTTTTTGCAAAGTATTTATACCTCCTAATGCTGGGCATGTCTGGAAGGATCAGAAATAGAACAGGAGGCAGCACGGGTAGCACACATTTATGCACATACCATGCCCAGTCTTAGCCAATAATGTACTCTCATCTATTTTAATAACATGGAAAGGCAATTGCTTTTAAATCCTCTCTCATGGAAAGAATATCAGCACAAAAATATGTGACATTTGGGCAAGATTTGAGGAAATTGTTGTGCATTTGGTTTCTTTTTTTTAAAACGGATGGACCTGGAGGGAGCTGGCCCTGTGTGTTTGGAGCACCTGGAAAATCACAGCTGGCCTGTAACTGCTTGTGTTAAATAAAATAATAAATAAAATCCATGCCTTCCCTTCCCTCTGGGACTCCCCCAGCACCTCTGCCTCCCACTTCCACAGGATGAGTTGGGACAGAATTAAGAAAAAGGATCCAACCAGCTGGAGCTGAGCAGAAGCTCAGAGTGCTGAGCGAGAGAGGCTGGGGTTGTCCCTCACCTCTGCTCTCTGCTTACTGAATTCAGTACTGAAACCTCTGGCAGCCTGTTCCCAGTGCTGTGGGATTAAGAGTTTGGAAGAGGGAAGATGTGATATTTGTTTTGGGGGAAAAACCAGAGAACTGGGCAGAGATGTTTCAGTGTCTGATGTTGGTATGAGAAATAAATGTTTTAGAAGCATGTCTGACTGGAGTGAGATAAAGTGATAAGCAACAGGGATGGAATTGCTGTTAAACCAGATGGATCTGTGATAAATTCAGGTAATTAAACCCAGGAATTTGGGGGGGGATCAGAATCCCACGGAATGCTTTGTTTTACTTTCCCTTTCCAACCTGGCATAGTTTGGATCACCCAGGACAAGGCAGGGATGGCTGTGACATCAGGATGAGGAAAGTTTAAATACAGGAGCAGATGAAAACAGTACACACATCAGTTCAGAAGCTGTCAGTGAACTAAAATTCTCCTCAGGGTATTTTTATGCTTGTGCTGTTTGAAGGTTTAACCAGGTCTGCCCTTTCTCCTTTTGCAGTGGTGGTGGAGGTCACTGGTCACGCCCATGTTCTCCTGGCTGCCTTTGAAAAGGTAAAGGAGTTCTTTTTTCCCTTTGTCCTGTGTATGTAAACATTTGCACGGGTCATTAGTTTGTATTTATGTAACACTTAGCAGGACAGAGCCCTGGGGTTCCTGGGTGCAGCCTGTAATTATCATTTGTACCTGAGCTGGTCACGCAGGTAATTGCAGCTGCTGTTTCCTGGGTGTGGGCAGGGGTGCAAGGTGTGTGTGTGTGACATCTTCATAAGGCCCAGTATGTCTAGAGCGCTGAAAATCAGAACTATTGCAAGAAGCAACACAAAAGGACCAGACATGGCAGCTTCAACACAGCTTGAATCTCCAACAAGCAACTCAACTAGAACATCCAGAGCTTTTGGGTGGTGTGTTTGCTGTAGCTGCCCACATGGTAAGGCCAGGCCAAGCTGTGTGCATAAGCCTTGGTAACAAACTCTCCTCCCATGATAACTGGACCCCCTAAAGAGTTGCAAGACCCATAACCACACCGTATCATGTCTGGTTGTGGTGATGCTGCACACACATCCCCTGGGCAGGTGATCCTTGCAGTGACGTGCTGAGGTGAGGCAGGAGATGCTGGAGCAGAGCTGGGCATGTAGAGGGGAGCAGAGCACTGCTATGCTGGTGGAAATTCCCCACTTCCAGTCTGGCATGTGGCTGACTTCAGCATCTCAGTCAGCTCAGTTTCTGTTGTATCCCTGAGCAAGTTGCCAGGTCTTACTCCTCCTCCTAGGTGGATAATGTGGATAGTGAAGAGCTGAGTCACAGGGCATGGGAAGCACAGTCGGTCCTAAGGAAGCCATGGGGCTGGAAGATGCTCTGAGTGTTCTAGGTTGCTTTTTGTTGGACCTGGTCTGTGAAGAAAATGAGTTACAAAGGCTGCTCTGAGGGCTGTTTCTGTATGTACTTCTACTCCTGGCAATCAGAGATCTGTCAGAAATGAGGTGGGCACCTGCAGTCCCAGCACTAGGGCAGGGATGTTATTCTGGTTCCTCCTCTGGCTGATGTGGAAAAACAAAACACATTGGAATCCCTCAGTTGTAGTTCAGCCACTTCTCATCTTCCACTGAATGCTTACAACAAGATTAAAATCTCACTTTTAATAAAAAGTCATGGGGCAGAGTACATGTTGAGTTCATCCTCCCTGTTTGATTAAAATATGTTCCCCATCCTTAGAGTAATTGCAGCTTTTGAAGTGTAGGTCCATAAATCCAGGGGAGGTCCTTGCTAATAAGCACTGCTGATCCCCCAGAGGACTGGCAGACCAGCAGGACTTGGTGACTTGCTGTTTATATATATATCTTTAAGATCTCAATAATAACCTTGATCCTGTGTGTAGTCTGACCTTGCAGCTCTTCCAAAGGCAGAAACTTGCTTGCCTGAAAACAGGAGTGTTTTGTCTCTGGTGTGGTGTTGTTGTCCCTTCCTTCTGAAACTCCTTCAGCAGCCAGATGCACGTCTGCAGCTCTTCACAGCAGCAGGTCCTGCTGGAGCATCCCCTGGGTCTCCTTTGCTGCTCTCTAGACTGTATCCAGGGGGTGATTCCTTTCTCTTTAGCTGCCCTCGTGAACGATGGGGAAAGTAGAACTGGCACAGTGTTCCCGTCACTAGTTGTGGCACCAGGGTTTACAGAATTGTTCCAGCTGCTGCCACTGAGCACATGAAAGGCTCACAGCTTTGAGGATGTGCAGCATGTGTGACTTGTTGCTGACTCCATCCAGTGGACAAACCTCGTTCTCAGCCTTGTGCTCTGTCAGGGCTCTGGTCTCACGAGTGACTCTGTCACTGGGTGTTATTTAGGGTGTTAACAGATACCCCCTGCCAAGTCCTGCCCCAGGCTCTGTACCCAGCTGGATTGCTTGCAGCCTGAAAGCACCCAGTGTGCCAGGGGAGTTCTGTGTGTGCTCTCACCCTCTTCAGCCAGGTTTAACTTGAGCCAAGTCCATCTGGCCCTGCACTGGAGCAGACAAGGAGTGCTCCAGTCCCCTGTTCCACTCATCTGCTGGGAGGGATTGCCCTCCAGGCTGTCCTGGTTACACGCCCCCTCCCCTTAGCTAGCACACACCAGAGCAGGAGTCTGTTTGAATTTATTTAATTTAATAAAGTTCATTTAATAAAGCTTACATTTGATTTAATTTTCAGCTGTTTAATGCATTTCCTTTTTGCCCCTGCCAGCACGTTGATGGCAGTTTTTCCGTGAAGCCCTTGAAGCAGAAGCAGATTGTAAGTACCTGTTTTCTGTCTGCTCTTGGTTAGAGACTTGCTGGTGTCCTACAGGTGCCTGAGTGTACCCAGTGGGAAGGTTTGGTGTTCTCTGAGAACCTGAGATCCCATGTCAGTAGCTCAGATATCACAAGCCAAGGCAGTGAGCTGCTGGCAGCCCGAAATGCTGCCCAGCCCAGTGTGATGTGCAGAAACTGGGTAGGGCCTTACCAGGACTGAGTTTGCACAGATAAAAATACAAAAGCAACTGCAAACTGATAAAATTGCCAAGGATTTCAGCTTCTGAAAAAAGCTCTGGTAGTGATCCTGGAAGGGTCAGCTTGAAATGTCTTGGAGAAAGAGAAGAGATTTTGGTGGTCAATCCCTTTATCCTTAGGTGTGTGCTGTGTTTCTGCTTTAAATGTTTGACTGCTCATGATGGATGAGCAGGTTTACTGATCTGAATTAAAACCCTTTTATTACCAAGAAGGTCATTAAGTGCCTTAATAAGACACTCTTTGCTCTAAGATGTTCCTTCCAGTCCCTGGGTCAGAAAAGAGCCACAAACAGTGACCCACTTATCATCTATCAAAATGACATTTGGTAATTCACTGTCTGCTTCACCAGAGCTGTGCAGAGGCTCATGGCCTGTCCTTCAGAGCTGCCCATGCCTTGTGACAACAATAGTGGCCCTCTCTGCCATTGCTGTATCCCAGTGCCAGTGGTGAGGGAGTTGCCACTCCAGCCTGATGTCTGTTCTGAGCCCTGTGTGTCCCAGACTGACCCCCTCCCCTCCCTTCCTTGGTGCTCCCCTTGGCTGTGCTTCAGCATCATTTCCTGGCTGGGCCCACATTAATAGAGTCAAAGGCTGTTTTGGAGGGCAGTCTGTTGTCTGTTGAGTGTGTGAGGGCAGGTTTGCAGTGGGAACGTGCAGGAGAGCTGTGCCTCAGCTGGAAGAGGGAGCAGAGCAATGTGATGCCAGTGGTGCTTCTCTCACACAGGTTTTTCTGATCAGAGGAGACTGTCAGCTGATGAAAAGCCACTCATTTATCCTGCTGGTGGGGTTTTTTTTTGGATGGGAGTCTTAATTTCTTTACCTCTAAAGCAGTGCTTACATGATGTGAGCTTGTGAGTTGGTGTTGGGTCACTGTGCACACTCGGGCAGTGTGTGCACTGTTCTCCATTGGGCACTCCAGACTCCCCCAGATGGAGAGCTGTCTTGCTGGAAATGCTCTGCAGGGAAGTTCCCACCCTACCACAGCTTGGTTAGCTGAGTGCTGCAGTGAAACAGGGAGTGCTAGTCTGTCTTTACTGGCAGAGCATGTAACCTTCCCACTCTGTGCTTGGTTGTGGGTATTTTTTTTTGTTGGCAGTCTGTAAAATGTAATGTTTCTAAGTTCTCTCCTGTGGCTTTCGAATAGAAGGAAGCTCTTGTTAATGAACACACAGTACCCCTGAAGCTGAGACAGCATCTGCACCCTCGAGAGCATAGAGCAGAGGTGTAGAGCCTGTGTCTGGAGCAAACCATTTTATAACATTCTACATTCTTCACCATTCCTGCTTTTCTTTTGTCCATTGCCAAGACTGTGGGCATCAATCTCTAAAGCTCTTTGGGAACAGGAAGCAGCAGCCCATGAGCTGAACTGCTTTGTGCTGAGATCAGTTATAGTGTAAGTACCAACCTGTTTAGAGAGATTCATCCTGGATAGATGCAAACAGATGGATCAGCAGAAAAACATAACCTGGACTTGGCCAGTGGTTCCTGTGTGCATCCAGTGAGGCTGTAAATAGCAGCAGGAGGCTTTGGAAGGATGACGTGGTGTGGGATGGATTGGAGAAGTGTGAAGGTGAAGGACTGCATTCTTAATTACTCCCACTCTTTTAAAACCTGGAGTTCTTTCTAGTGAGAGCTTTTGCACTGCTCACCCTTTCCCTGCTGGAATATGAGTTTGTTAGGATTTTTAGAGGAAAGCAGTTAAAAGAAGTGCAGACTACTGCAGAGACTTTGGTCTCTCCCTGCCTGACCTCTTTGCTGTGGGCTGAGCACTCCTGCACTCACTGCTGTTCACTGTGGTCCCCTGAGGAGTCAGGGTGCTGCAACAAGCCTCTCTCTGAAGTGCCAGCTTAGGAAAGGACATTTCCCTCATAATTGTCCCCAGACTTCCTGGGTGAGGTCTGAGCCTCTGCAGAGGGTTTTGCTCAGCAGTCCAACAGCTGATCTCATGGCCATGAAATGCAGGCCTGGAACAGATTGTCCATGAGCTGCACACTGAGTTACACGGGGGGACTCTGGAATTAGTGTGTTAACTCTGCTCTGTCCCAGCTCAGAGCATTCCTGCAGGGGCAAATGGGCTGGATACAGCTCCCTCCTGCCACAGCACTGGAATCCTGTGGAACAGCCACTGCTCTTCTGAGCACCTGGCTTGACTAGAGGAGAGTGGAGAGGCCAGTGACACTTGGGAGTGCCAGGAGCCCTGGGACTGATAAGCTTTTGCAGCACTGAGGTCCTGGTGTCTTGGCTTCACTGCATGATGTCAGCTGGACAGCCACCGGAGGTGGCAGGAGAGTGTTTCCTTCTCCTGCTTGTGAGGTGTGTCAGTTTGGTACCTGGCAACCCCCTCACCCTTCTACCTGTTACAAGGTTTTGTGCAGACAAACCAACACATCCTGCTCTGGGGAAGCTGCTGTGTGGCACCTGATCACAGAATCCCAGCATCATTCAGGTTGGAAAAGACCTGCAAGACCATTGAGTCCAGTCTTTGATCATCACCCTGTCAACCAGCCCAGAGCACTGAGTGCCATGTCCTGTTGTTTTCCTGGAACACCTCCAGGGATGGGGACTCCAAACCTCCCTGGGCAGCCCCTTCCAGTGTTTAACAACCCTTCTGTGAAGAAATTCTCGCTGATGTCCAACCTGAGCCTCCCCTGGTGTTACAGATCCCTCTGCAGAGCCTTCCTACCCTCCAACAGATCAACACTCCCACCCCACTTAGTGTCAATGTGAACTTACTGAGGGTACACTCAGCCCCCTCAGAAATAAGATGTCAAACAGGACTGGACCTTGAGGGACCAGTATCTCTGTGCATCCCTATAGAAGCTGCTCCTCACAGCTCTGAGAGTCTCCTGCTGTACTTGAGAACTAAGCTGGAGAACCCCCAGTGCAGAGGGACTTGCCTTGCTGGGCTTGGGTCCATCAGCCCTCCTTGCCACAGTGCTGTGGCTGAGCTGCCCAGGGGGCTTTGCAGGCAGCTGCCAGTTTGCAGGAGTCATGGCTTGGAGGAGTGTGCTCCAGGCTGGAGCTCTGAGCAGCTTCCAGCCCTGCCTACAACACTTGCTGCCACCACCCCTCCCATTTTAGAGATGCAACCAAGGGCCTGGGGATGGCAGTTAATGATACTGCACTAATGTAGGGTTGTCCCTCGAGTGCTTCTCATGCTAAGGGAGGTGGTTTGTCCCTCCTCGTGCTCCAGAGGATGAACAGGGAGGTGATGTGCCACCATTGCTGTGCCAGTAAGGAGCTGTTGGCACAGCCCCTCTGCTGAGGTTGTAAAAATGGGTGGAAGTTCATCTTGGTTAAAGTCAAGCAGTAGTTCCCAGAAGGAGAGGACTGGAAGGCTGGTTGGCTCTGGATTATTTGAGCAATGGCTGTGTATTCCCTCTTGATCTCTGAGACAAGCAGAGTACTTGTTTTCCAGATTATTTTGGTAGCCCAGCTGGCCACTTTTGTTGCTCCCTGCTCAGACCAGACAGGATGGGCTCTACTTTTTGAGCAAGGAGAGGTCATTCTCCTGTCTCATTCTCTGCCCTTTGTGCTATTTGTTTCTGTTACCTTTTGTGCTGCTATAGGGGAGCCGTGGGTGTAACATGGACATTTTGATGCAGGGAGGGAGGGAAGGTTGTCACAAAACAGGTGGCACTGCCAACTGTTGTCCTGTCCCCCAGGTGGACCGGGTGAGCTACCTGCTTCAGGAGATCTACGGCATCGAGAACAAAAACAACCAGGAGACCAAGGTAAAGATGCTTCCTGATCTCTGGGTTCCAGCCTGCACCTCCTGCTTTTGAGCTTAACTGTGGGCATTGTCAGGGCAACGTGGAGGTGCTTCCCAGACTGACTGTTGAGTCTGTGTCACTCCTGCAGGCACCAGAGAAGCCTCAGGGATGACAGGTCTGGCTGGGGTAAGGCCCAGGCAATCAGTGGAGTTGTGCTGAGATCATTTTAGGCAGCGTGAGGCTCCTGAGGATGTTCTTTGGGGGTGGGATTGCTGGGAGAGAAGGGCCTCAGTGCCCCGTGGGTGTTTCAGAGCACTGGATTTTAGGGGTTGTAGAGAGCTGTGGGGGTGTGTCACTGCCTCCCTGCAGTCAAGGCAGTCGTGCCTGCTGTCTGTGCTTTGCTCCTGTGGCTCCTTTGTGTCCTCCTGGTTGGGGGTTCTGTATGTTCCTGCAGTGTTTCAGGGAACTGAGCTCTCCAGGCCATGCCAGAATCCAGAGAGCAGCCTGCATTCCCCTCCAAGAGGGAGCCCAACATCCCTAAGGGATGTGTATGCAAATGCCATAAGCAGAAACATTCCCATCTTGAGGCAGGAGCTGCAGCTGGATCCCAACTGCTGCACTGCCTGCTTTGTGCTTCTTTTAGCCTTTACAGAGCTGCCCTGTGCTGCCACCTGGGCTGTGCAGTGTCCCCAGTGCTGGCCTCAGGATCACACAGCTCCATGATTTGCAAACAGGAGCAGCCACAGAGCGAGACAAGCAGCATTTCCTCTCCAGGCAATGCCGTGTCCTGCCCAGAGCATCCTGTGGTCTGCCTGTGCCAACAGGTAGCACCTGGAGAGGCAGGAGGGAGAAGTCTTTTCCAAGATTTTTCTTGTACAGGACCTATTTAAGAGGATCGAAGGCTTCTTTTTGGGTCCTGCAGGGTCTTGTGATGATTCTCTTGATCCAGCAATCACACATTGTGGCCTGGAACCATTTTTGTTCTTCCTGGTGGCACTCAGTGAACTGTGTGATTGGGACAGCAGAGAGCCTCCCTCCCTCCCAGACTGCCTGAGGAGCAGATGTGCTGGGGCAGGCAGGCTGTGCCTTGGCAGGCAGTCAGCAGGCAGGGGGAGGCTGTGGCAGCAGCACAATGGCTGTTCACACCAAAGTTGCCCATGGTCGGGCATGTCCGAGCCCTGGTGACCAAAGGGACCTCATGAGGTAGGACTGGGTGGAGGGGGAGGGTGCCCTGGGATGAATCATCATCCTGGGCTCTGGCACAACTTCTGTGACAGCCATGGGGCCACCGTGGAGTTTTCTGATGTCAATCTTGTGGTTGGAGAGTGTGCTTCTCCTCCCACCAACAGTCTGATCAGCGGCTGTGCTCCAGTCTGTGGGCTCTGAGTGACTGAGACACGACTGTAGCTGACACAAGGTGTTCATTCATGTTGAGTGGATGCACACAGGCCTTTTTCCCAGGGTAGCTGTGGGCAGGTGAACATCCCAGGCTGGCTCTGCTGCAGCTCTATCAAAGCTTGTGCCAGCACAGGAAGGCTGCTGAAGATGTAGATGTCACCTGTTCGGAGTGCCTGTGGAAGCTGGGCTGGGCATGGCTGGAGTGCCTCCTTCTGTCCAGCCCGGGGCAGCCTGAGCTGCTGCCTGTGCAGCTCCTTGTGGGGCTGCTCTCAATGTGGGAAGTAAGGCCAGAGTGCCAAAGGACTTGCTTCCCTGCTGGCCCTGGGGCCATCAGGCTGGCAGGCAGAGCTTGTTCTTGGTACGTTTCAGCCAAGGGGCTCTGGGCAAGGACAGCTCTGCCCTGCAGTCACAGTGCAGTGCCCTGGCCTCTGGCCCTCGGAGAGCTCGGAGCAGAGCCCTGGGGGAAGGAGTGTCTGAGCTGGAGCGTGGAGCTGAAGTTTGCTCTGCTTCAGAAACCCCCACGGAGAGCTGACAAAAGAGAATGCCAGCTCTCCTACAGACTGTTGGGTGGGAAATCTCCCAAGGCTCCAGAGTCCCTTGGCAGTTTGGCACAGCCCTTCCCATTCCCATGCCAACGTTTCTCCTCTCCTTGCAGCCCTCAGACGATGAGAACAGCGACAACAGCAACGAGTGCGTGGTGTGCCTGTCGGACCTGCGGGACACCCTCATCCTGCCCTGCAGGCACCTCTGCCTCTGCAACTCCTGTGCCGACACCCTGCGCTACCAGGCCAACAACTGCCCCATCTGCAGGCTCCGTGAGTCCCTGTGTGCCCGGACACACGGACATCCCTCCCACCCCCCCCCCCCACCCCGGCC
>JAOXXN010000205.1:2688415-2698764 GCA_026770055.1 Myrmophylax atrothorax
GTGAGGGTGTGGGGCAGGGGGGGCTGAGGGAGGGGGGCTGGTGCTGCCGTGGCCCTGCTGAGCTGTGCCCTGTGCTGTTGCAGGTGATGGGCATGGTCCGTGTGCCCCTCTACACCCAGAAGGACCGCATGGGCGGGCTGCCCAACTTCCTGGCCAACTCCTTCGTTGGAACCGCCAAGTTCCAGCTGCTGTTTGCCCTGAAGATCCTGAACATGGTGCCCGAGGAGAAGCTGGCCGAGGCGGTGGCTGCCACGCAGAAGCCGAAGAAGGCGGCCATCGACCACGCAGGAGGGGCGGCGGGACACCACCTGCATGGCCACAAGGCGGGCAACGAGCTGGCTAAAGCGGGCAACGAGCTGGCAGAGAGGGCAGAGCAGGCGGGGGCTGAGCACCTGGTGGGGCTGGAGGGCCAGGCCCTGGCAGAGCAGCTGGCGGGGGCCGAGGCGCTGGAGCAGCCGCCGGGGCTGGGGGCCGATGCCGTGGCAGAGCAGGCGGTGGCCGAGGCGATGGAGTGACCCCTCCCTCCATCAGCAGTGGGTGAGCCAAGAGACTTCTACCTTTCCGCCCCGTGGCTGGCTGCAGTGGCTGCCCACGCGACCCCACTGCCCAGCCGGGAGGGCCTGGGTGTGTCTGAAGCAGGGAAAAGCGATTTTATTTTTATGGCCATTAAACTCTTAGCGAGCTTCCCAGATCAACCTGCACAGCCCCTGCAGAGAGTTCATGTGCTTACGTGAGGGCGCCCGAGCCTTAGAATTATGCTTTGATTTCAGGGACACACTGCTGCTGTCAGGTCCCTTTTTTATTTTTAAGGAACAAAACATCCAATTTTTTAAATGCCCCGTGTTGACTTGGCTGTGTTGGCAATGGGCACAGCTGGGGGACGGGGCTGCTGGTCAAGCACCTCTGCCCACGCCAGTGACCAGGCTCCCGCTGAGGGGGCCGGTGCAGCAGGGCAGCTGTGCCATGAATTCCCTCTGGGGCATTAGGGGTGCTCGTGTGGGTCCCTACCTGGAGATCTGTGGGAGCAGGAAAGTGGAATAAATGGCTTTGCTGAAAGTTTAGCAGTTGGGATCGTTCTTGAAGGCTGAGGCAGAGCCTGTGGGACCCAGAGCTGGGGGTGCAGGGCTGGAGGGGCACGGCTCCCATATGGATTTGTCCCCTGGACTGTGCCAGGCCAGAGGCAAAGGACAGGGCCGGGGTGCTGGGGGCAGTCCCTGGGAGCAGAGGGTGGGAGCTGGCTCAGGGGCTGCCCTGCTGCAGCTGGTGAGGTTTTGGGGTATTCCAGACTGGCACGTGCACCCCAGGGCTCCAGGCCAGGGAGCACCTACCTGTGCCACTGCAGGTGCCAGAGCACCCCTTGGGCACTGGCTGTGCTTGAGGGGTCTTTGTCCTGGCTGAAAGGTGGGGCAGCCAGCAAGGAGCCCTCAGCTCTGTGGCAGAAGGCATTGCAGCTGACCCTTAGGAAAATCACCCACCCACCCTGCAAGCCCATTGGAAGGGCAGGCCCAGGGCTCCCTGTTCCCCTTCTGCCTGCTCAGAGCTGATCCCAGCTTGGGGTGGCAGCAGCTCCCCCAGGAGCCCCCCAGCCCTGGTGAAGAGCATCTGTGGTCACCCCACAGCCAGTCAGGGCCACAGCAGCTGGTCGAGGGAGGTTCCTGTGCAGGGACACCCAACTCAGAAAAGAGATGTGGTTTAATTGAAGACATTTAGCGAGAGGCTCCTCAATAAATAGGGGCTGCAATGTGGGGACAGGGCTGATGCCTCGGGACAGGGTGGCAGGAGGACACAGACCAGTCACAGCACCCCTCGGGATGTGCTCCGTGCTGCAGCCGTGGGGTGGGATTGTGTAAGGGGAGGAGGGAAAGTGGGGACACACACACACACACCCCAGTCCAGGCACTCAGGAGAGAAAGCTTCATTGTGGTCCAGAGCAAGCAAGTGCTGAGGAAAACCAAGGGCTTGGGCTGCTAAAGAACCTCTAAACTGACAGACGTGTTTAAGTAAAAAGTGGATAAGCAAAAATACCCCAGACTAAAAAGTGGTAACACAACTGAGGGTGTTGTGGAACTGAGGCTGGAAGGTGTGTCGGGGGTCCTGGGAAAGCACTGGGGCTGGAAGGGGTCACTGTACCCCTGCCCTGTCTGTCCCTGCCTGTGTGGGCAGCTGGGTGGGGGGAAGAGCTCCCTGCCCAGTCACTGGCACTGCTGGACAGGAGATGAACTAGAGACAGGTGGGGTGAAAGAAAGAGGCGCCCCCTGTGAGGGCAGCCCTGGCATCCTGGGGCTCAGAGGTCTCAAAGGATGGACTTGCCCCCAGCACCAGCTTGGCTCCTCATAAATACTTTTTTACCTTGTGTCAGTCATTGAGCTACCCCTCTGAGCCCCAGAAGGACCATCACCAGCCAGAGAGCCTTGGGCTGCTCCTCAACACTGTCCATGCCAGCTCCTGGGGCTTCCTGCTGTCCAGGTGGGGACTAATCACACCCTGGTATTCATGGCCTCCCACCCCAGGGCCTTAGGCACTGACAGGGCTCCCTGTGGCCATCCAGGCTGCAAGGTCTTCTAAGACCCAGCCTGACCCACAGTGTGTCCCCTCCAGGTCCTGCCCAGCCCCTGCCTGAGCTGGCAGTGCCAGCACATCCAGGCCCTGCACCAGATGGAGCTTGGACCCCCCTGCTCCAGTCCCAGTGACAAGAGGGGAGCGAGGAACGTGGTGCTGAGCAGGGGAAGAGCCTTGACCGGGGAAGGAGGGTTTGCCATGGGAATGTAGCAGGGCCTGTGGCCTGGCTGCAGCTCTGGGGGCCCCCACACAGGCTGGACATGAGCTGCCAGTGGACAGAGACTCAGGCCCAGCTGGCCCAGCCACAGAGGGGTCCTGCAGCCAGTGTACTGCCCAGCATAGCCCAAAACACAACAGGGAGCAGCTGGGGGATACTCAGCAAGGAAAAGCTGTTGTGATCCATGCACAGATTCCATCACTCAAGATCCTGCAAGGGCCTGGTGCCAAGGGAGGGCACATGCACAGAAGGGCTCTGGACCAGAGTCTACATCCCCAGCTCCCCTCCCTTGCTACATTCCAACTTGGACAAAGGCAGGAAGATCTATACAGTATAATACATATATATTTCACTATGAAATAGCAATTTCATTCCCTGCCTTCTACTTGATGCATCCTGAATTCTATACTTCTTTTTACATCACTCCAGAGGGCTGGTGGGGCTGGGTAGTTTCTCATGCGAGGCAGTTACTCTCCCTGGAAGTCACCCACAGGAAGCACCAGCAGCTGGTGTGGCAGGACCTAACCATGATTCTCACTCCCCTTTCCCCTCACCCAGCTTCCCTTTCCCCAGCACCAAGGGCACGGCTCTCCCCTGCCCGCTCAGGCTCACTGACACGGTTCCTCGGGCTCATTCCTGACCCTCCCTCAGCTGCGCTCGCAGCCGCGGGCGGGGTGGGAGCAGCAACTGAGCCCCTCGGCATCCCGGGCATGGCGGGAGCCAACCCGAGGCGAGGGGCGTGCTGGGGACAGTGCAACATGCACAGGAGTGGTGGCGGACACCTCGCCGGCCAGCCCGGCCCCAGCCCACGGGGGGTCGGGGCTGAGCCCGCGGGTGAAGTCTCCCAGGTGTCAGTCCCTGTGGAACAGGGAGTCCCGCCCAGGGGCTGGGTCACTGGCCAAGAGCTGTCATCACTGGAACCAGCGCAGAGCCGCGTGGGTCACATGGAAGGAGAACAATCCTATGGAAAGAAAAGAAGGCAGGTGTCTTAGGGAAGCCAGGTGTTAATCACAGGTCTCCTCAAATGTGCTGGGGAGCCACTGCCCTGGAAATCTGAGAGACGTGCCATGGCACTGGCAGCAAATGGGCTTCCAGTTCTGTGCTGGGACACCAAGGGCTCAGTCACTGTGGGTCCTGCACGGTGCTTCAATGGCTGGGAAAAGGAGAGACAGCCTGTTCCACCCGCTGCTGGGCTCTGGGCTCAAGTGAGAAGGGTCAGAGTGCGAATTCCCCTCAAGTGAAACCAGCAGGAGTGTGGGTGCTGGCTGGAGGCCGGAGCACAGCGATGCCCAGGCCCTGCACAGCAGCAGCAGCAGGATGCTCTCACCCCAGGGTGCTCCTGGCTGCCCCAGGACAGTGGCTGTGGGGCAGGGAGGGGGCTGCCCCAGTACCCACCTGGGCTGCCCTCCGGTCACATCGTCCGGCTGTACTCGATGCCACTCTTGGCAGAGATGCCAGACCAGGGCAGGAGGCTGCACAGGAGGCTCTGGGCCTGTCGGTATATCCTCTGGGGAATGGAGCACGGGCTCAGGCTGGCTAGTGTCGATCCAATGTGCTGCAGGTAGTCAGTGGCCACCAGTTAAAGACAGCAACATTAACACTGTGACCTGTTCTTAAGTCACTCCATGCACAGGGAAAACTGCTCTGCTCACTCAGATCTGCTACTTGTACTCACTGCCACCACCTGTCTATCAAAAGCAGGCCTGCTCTGCCCTGTAAAACACGGCAGTTTGGGAATGCTGGCTCCAACTGTGTGGGAAATGCCTCCCCTAAGCAGCTGTCGGTTCCCTTTGCGCTCCATGCAAGTTCCTGTGGGGATGGCAATCCATCCACCTGCCTGGGGAGCTTGGGACACCCGGGAAAGATCAAGTTTCCTTTCCATGATCTGGTGACCTGAGACACCAAGTCAGTGTGAGAGCAGCCTGCTGAGACCCAGGCCAGGCTCACAGGGGCTCCCAGGTCAGAGGAAGCGAGACCAAGGGTTTCTCTGCCATGTTCCATGCAGGACAAATCCTGCATCCCACAAGCCAAAGCATCCCCAGCACTTTGGCCTAACAACAGCATTCACTATCACTGGTGTCAAACTTGCTCCAACCATCCTACACTGTCTTTCTCTACTTCCAGGGGAGTCAAATCCCTCTACCATCACCTTCCTTCCAGCTTCAGATTAAACTCACATCAGAGCAGGCATCAATCCCCACACTTTGCTGGGTTGCTGCTGTCAACCCCAAGCTCGGTTTGGCCCCTGCTCACCAGCCTGCAGGTAAAGGATATAAGATTGTCCAGGGTGGGTGCCCACCGTTGATGTAGAGGACGTAGGTGAAGCCATCTTTGAGGACCCCTCTGATGGAATAGTAATAGGGGAGATAGTGGTGCTGTTTAAAGTCTCTGTTTTCATAGAAGTTTATTGCTGTGTTGTTGGTGGTGAGGACGTGCAGGTAGATGGCTTTGCAGTGGTCCTGGGCAGTCGTGGAGATGTGATCCTTCAAACTCTCCAACAAGAGTGAGCCTGTGGAAGGGAAGAGCAGCCGGATCAGTGTGGAGTTGCCTCCCCAGAGACCCTCAGCCTGAGGGCTGGGGGACCCAGCTGAGCCCTCCTGCAACAGTGTCTGAGGGCCCCAAATCCCACAGACCCTCCTGATGACTTTAACAAGATCATGCTACATGGTTTTAACATGGATCTTTTCACCCACAGGCGTGGCTTCAAAAACCAGAGATTTTAAAAACAGAAACCTCTGACTCAGTAACCACAAGGATGAGCCAGACATAGGACTTATCATGACAATATTGCCCAACCCCAGCTGAGCAGCTCCTGGTTTGGGGAAGGTCACTGAGCATTTCCAATGGTGCCAGTTCCACCCCATACATTTATTAATTTTAAAGCCAATTAAAATAGCAGTGTGTCAAAAGAGCTTCACAAGCAGGTTATTGCTCTGTGTCTGCTGAACTCCACATCTAAGAACTGGTGGGATTTTAAGATCCCTTCTGAGGAGGAGAGCAGACACACAGGCTCATTCAGCCTGGATTTGGTGCAGCCAGCAGGAAAAACCAGAGGAGGGCACGGAGGATACTCCAGCCCCAAGAGACAAGACCTGGAGGTTCCTCCCCACCACCTCAACACAGCAGGATGGACCCAGCAGAACCTGCACGGGAACTTCTCCCAGCAGGTGTGGTAACACCAGGCTGAAGATCAGCCTGACTAATACACACAGGTGGGGTGGCTGCTGCTGTTTCACAATCCCCAGGGCCTGCAGAACTTCCAGCAGGACCCATGGGATTTCAGGGATGAAGTCAACAGCACTGACTGCATGGCCCTTTGATACTTAGTGGGAATTTATATCAGTAGAGCCCAAAAAGACACCAAGAGACATCAACAGGAGAGCAGTTCAATTTAGTTATGAGATGCTCCAGTCTTTAAACGTCACAGAAATCCAGCTGCCCTCTGGTTTAAGAATAGCAGAGAACTAGAAACCAAAACCTTTTATTGTCTGCCAGAGAAAAATCAGAGCTTTAGGGCTCAGCAGCATTCCTGGGATGAAGAGCCTTCTGCATGAAAGGCTTCAGCTTCAAATACCAGCAGAAAAACTGTCAAGAGGAAGGTCTCAGAAAAAGCAGCAGCAGCTTCTTTAGGTTGTGTTGCTACAGGTACAAGTTCAAAGTTTTTGAGAGCACAGGAACATGCTGTGTAGAAGTAATGGATACAGGAAATAGTGGCTGTGATAGAAAATTCCAGCAAGATGGAGCTGAGAAAAAAGTTAGGATTTGGAAGTTGAAGGGAGACTCAAAACCACCACAGTTTTACAGAACAACCCTTTACCACCTCCTCTGAACATCATTCTGTGCTGCTATTTTCTTCTTTGTACAGGAAATTTCTCTCCAGTGACATTTCAGAGCAAGGTTCAAACACTGTGCTCTCTCCAAGGACTTTCTGGTCATTTCTTTATGGATCCTGTCAGTTTTACCCTTTCCAAGCATGCCTGGGGAACAAGGGAGGCCTTGGAGATGATGAGTCGTACCTGTGTGCACTGAAGAGACTCCAGGTGTGCACCCTGGGATCTTGCTGCCAAACCCACCCTGCTCCTTTTCACAGCTCAAAGGTACAGATCACACCTGACATCACCCCAGAAGGGCAGCATTTGGGGGCAGAGCACACCCTGCTCTAGACAGGGGTAAAGCCCCTCTGCCTGCAGGATTTCAAATGGCTGCAGGAACACTGCATGTGGCAGCAGACATTCAGAGCTGACATCTAATCAGCTCCAAGTTACACTCTTTTCCAGTTCCCCTTGTCATTTTCTGTTTGTTCTGTCTGTTGAAGCAGAAACATTAAAAGCAGCTCTATCTTCTGCCTCAGGGATCCAGCTGCTGATACCCACAAGAGAAAATCAATTCAAACTCCGCTCCAGGGTGAAGTTCTCACACTTCCAAGTCAGTCTCAGCAGAGGGAGTGTGAGTTTTTGGGGTGCTCAGCTGGCCCCTGGCAATGAGATGGACAAAGCCTTGTGCTCTTTGGAAGTATTTACATATTGTGTTGTGCCCACACCAGCAAAAACCTCTCAGAGCAGCTGCACTAACACCAGGAAGGGGCTGTGGGTGCAGCACCTTCCCACCTGCTGGTATCAGTCCTGGGTAAGCCTTTCCTGCAGGGATATGCTGGAGCTCCTTCAGTCACATCCACTGGCCACACTTGGCAAATGACAGCACCAGTAGTCACTTGGCAGCATCTTACCTATTCCATGTTTTCTGAACTCCTTCACCACTCCAAGACTTAGGATGTAAGCAACTTGAGTGTCCACAGGAAAATTGGAAGCCAGGATGTCTCCATCCTGAGAAGAGACATGACAAGTTATTTAGTAGGATACCTGACAAAGCACAGGAGAAAGCAAAAATCCTCTACTGGAACACCTGAAAAAAGCAGGAAACTTCACTGAACAGTCTTTTGGAAAGGAAGTTAAAAAATCCAAGCATGGTTCCTTTGCAGCTCTTCCTACTTTCATACCATCTTCCCAGACACAGAACACAAATCATGGTGTTTCCTGACTACAGACATTATTTATGGGCTTAGGGACAGAACATACTGGCTTTCTTTATCAGGAAGGATTCAAAGTGCCAATTCTGGAGTCACCATCAGCTCAACCCAGCAGGTCCTTATGGCCTGCAAGCTCCACCTGAGCTCCATCTCAGCTGGAGAGCCCTGTGCTGCTGTAGAGGACAAGGAGCACATTCCACAAGCCCAACTGTCTGGAGCAGTGGCTGAATAAGCCCTTGGCTTCCAGCTTGGCTGGAACAAGAGCCTTTTGTTAGAGTTGCTGAAGATGCAGCTTCTGATTTTGATGAGCTTTGAGGTGAAGCCAGATAGCTAAAGTGAAGGGCCCCGTGCTGCTCAGTGCTCTCATTCCCTGTGAATGTCAGGATTACTGTTCAGCCACAACACTGATGGCCTCTCAGGAGTTCTGCACCCTCTGCACTGCCCCTGCTTTTTTTCAGTGGTCTTCTCCCACACTGTGCTCAGTGACCATCACTTCTCTCCCTCTGCTGCACTGTGTTGTCCCTCCTGGCCTCCCAGCTGTGTTATCCCTGGAGCTCAAGCTCCCTGCAGACTGGCTACCTCCCCTCTGGGTTCGAGGCAGGGACTGTGAAAATGGAGGAGTTTCTGCAGGAAGTCACCAGAGTGACTTGCCCAGTACAGCTGAGGAAGCTCTTAACTGAAAAAGGAAGAGGTTTCTTCTCCCCAGCTACACCTCCCAGAGTCATCAGCCATGCCCAGGAACACAGGACACAGCCAGGCAACCTGATCCCTGAGCTTCCCATCAGGCCCCGGCTCTGGCACCAGGCTCTTGTGTTCAGACACATCCCCCCACCCAGGCTTTGTGCTTCATTCCCTCAATTAACTCAGCATCAATGTCTGAATAGAGGGGGAGAAATACCCCAAACAGGTCCCACCCCTGTTCCCCATGGCAAGAGGTGGGTTATGTCACCCTGGAGCCCAGTGTAGGGATGTACCTCCTTGTGCACCTTCGTCCTGCTTTTGATCTCTGCCACGATCATGCCCACGATGGAGCCTCTGTATGTGGCTGCCAGGGAAAAGAACTTCTTGTTGGAAGTGATATCTCGGTACCATGAGTCAGGGTACCTGGGAAGAACAAAGAAAGGCATGTTTGGAGAAGCAAAGCCCATGTGCTGAGATGCTGCTCAACTGGAAGCAGCTGTTGCACCCCCTTTGGTACCGTGGGTTCTTTCAATGGCCTCCTTGCCTTGCTAAGAGAACCACATTTTCATTTTACATTCCCTGCCCAGAGCTTTCAATTCCAACTTTAGCAAGTTATTTTTAAATGCAAGATCCATCTGCCCTCATCTAAAAGAGTAAGGATCTCATTAATTTGATACACGTGTAAAAGAAATACTGCATATTGGAACAAAAAAAATCACACCACCAGCCTCCAACTCTCCTCCTCCTTCTGCAGACACTAAAGGGAGACCAGGGTACTCATTTATTTCAAAATGAGAGTTCAGCCTCGCATTTAAAAGAAATCTAGAAACTCAAAATATTATGAATGCTTTTGCTGATTTGTTACATTTTATACAATCTTAATTATAATCTGCTAAAATCTTCTATAAGGCTTCTCAATGAAGCTAAAGAAAAAAAACCTTGAAGCCTACAGCTGTGATTTCCTGGGATGCATTAGGCCAGCAGTCTGTCACTGTCCCCCAGAAAAGCTCCTCATTCCTGTGCTTTTGCAGTTATGGGCATTTACCAAATGTGAGCCTGGGGAACTGACCTGGAACAGGCTGAGGTCAGCTCTAAGCTGGACCCTTGGGAGCAACAGTGGTCCCAGGTAGCCAGGGCAGTACTGCTCCTTTCCCCTGGGCCATTCAGAAGGACAGTCCCTCGGGAACAGCTGCCCCATGCTGGTTTGGTTTGGCTCTGAGGGCATTTTCCTGGCACATGCTCCAGGACACAACTTCCTTGCACAAGGCAAGGGATGCTGTCCTTTTCCCCAGAGGTGTGCTCCTTTTCCCACTTCATTCACAGTCCTTCCCAAGGTGCTGATCCACCCCCTCAATCACAAAGCCCATTTTCCTGCCAAAATCCGCACACAGGAACTCTCTGATGACTTCAGGGCCCTCCAGGACAGGCAACAAAGGGCCATTACAGCAACAGCACCACAGTGGGCAAACGATTCCAAACCTGCTGCTGTCCTGGCAACTGTCCAGGTGGCTGCAGAGCCTTTGGAGTCAGCTCCAAACAGGAGCAGGGCAGGCTCACCCCCTCAGTTTGGGATCCCCCCGAGCCAGGGACGTACTCTATTGGGAACCAGTCTCCACAGAGCTGCTTCACCGTGTCTATGTCATCGTGGCACAGCAGGCGCAGGTTCACGTCCGTCAGTGCAGTCGGGGGCACCTCCTCTGTCATTCACGCCTGCAAGGACAGGAGGCACGTGAGGAATGATCACAGAATATGGAATGGATTGGGTTGGAAAAGACCTCCCAGATCATCAAGCCAACCCTTGATCCAACCCTACTGTGATCACCAGCCCAGGGCACTCCGTGCCCTGGGCTGGTGATCACAGTGGGG
>JAOXXN010000205.1:2726348-2738951 GCA_026770055.1 Myrmophylax atrothorax
CATTTCCCATCATGTCCCATTTCCCACCATGTTCCATCGCCCACCCCATGACCTCCCACCTTCACCTCCTGAGAACCTCCCCAAGGCACACTCACTATCCCCTCTGTTCCCCACTCCCATCTCCTTCCCAAAACCACTGTGGCTTGGAAAAGCTGACAGGAAACAAGCAGCAAACCCCAAGCCATGTGCAAAGGGATGCATCTCCCCCACTGGAAATTCCAGTCTGGAGGACACACACACCACCACAAACACCTTTTACCTACAGCACCTTCTCTCAGCTGGTACCTGGGGCTTTGCCTGGGGTGGTTCTGCTCCCATCTCAGGTGCTGCACCTGGGGTGAGGGTGACAGCCACCTGTCTGGCAGAGGTGCAGGAGTTCGTGTTGGTGCCCCTGCACTCGGAGCCCAGCCACGCGGCACAAGAGATCGACGCGCTCTACGACGTCTACACGGACGTTGTCAACAAGTGGGCGACGAACGTAAGCGAGCTTGGCTCCTCTCTGGGGCAGCTGGGCAGGCAGGTGGGATGGATTTGTCCCGTGGGAGGCCTCTTGTACCCATTAGACCAGGTGCCACCCCAGCAATCTCCAGGCAGGGAGCTGCTGGGTGGATCTGCTGCCTTTACTGGGGGCTTGTCCCCAACACTGAGGAGCCCCAGGGTGGGTTGTTGCCACCCCTTAAGATTTCAGGGAGCTCCTGCCGCTCCGTAAGGTCCATGAGTGGTGACACAGCATGCTGCCCTGCAGGACATCCTCTTCCTGGGTGACTTCAATGCCGACTGCTCCTACGTGACCAGCTCGCAGTGGCCGTCCATTCGCCTGCGCTCCTTCAGTGCCTGCGAGTGGCTCATCCCCGACAGCGCCGACACCACCGTCGCCGACACCACTGACTGTGCCTACGACCGGTGGGTGCCGTGGTGGGGGTGGCTGGCACGGGGGGCTGGCGGGCACTAACAGCCCCGGGATGTCCCCGCAGCATTGTCGCCTGTGGCACTGCCCTGCGCCAAGACATCGATCCCGGCTCTGCCACCGTTGACAACTTCGAGAAGAAATTCCACCTCCAGAACAAGGATGTGAGTCAGGGGCCAGGGCATATGGGCCCATCAGCACTGGGATCCACCTCCCCATACTTCCCAGGAATGTGGGTGGGCTCCCTGTTCCTTGGGGTGCACCCAGGGGTGGCCTGACCCCAAGTCTTGCACTGAATCAACCCCTCAGACTGAGTATTTTGGGTACACTCTAAGTTTGGGGGTTAGAGCAGAGGGTTGGGGTCCCAGCCAGCCATGACAGTGGGTCTGGATGAGCTCAGGCCCTCTCTGCTTTCTCCCCTACCCAGGCTCTGGCCGTCAGTGACCATTTCCCTGTGGAGGTGACCCTGAAAGCCCGCTGAGCCTGTCCCCATGCCAGCTGCTACGAAGGCACCCCAGTGTGCACCTGCATCCCTCATGGGAGCCCACCTGCCACCAATGCCAGCCAAGCTGCCCACCATCTCTGCAAGGAGCCACTCTCTGGGGCCTTGTGGGAGTGGGATGCTCTCTGCTTCCATTAAAAATGAGCCTCTTCCAGCCTTTGCAACTCTGGAGGGAAGGTCCCTTCAGTCTCCCCAGCAGCCCTCAGTGCTGAAGCCCCCCAGCCCCTGCCAGGGAGGTCCCTGGGGCTGGGAGACCCTCCTGGCATTGAGAGGGTGGTGAGCACTGCTCCTCTCCCTGCAGCAAAAGCAGGGACACTGGGATGGGCCTGGGAGGCTCCAGGCTTTCCAGGATGCAGAATGCTCTTCCATCACACATCCTGGCAGAGCCTGCCTGGCTGTGGGGCCACTGACGGGGCACTGAGGATGAGGGTGCAGGGAGAGGGAGGATGTGAGTCAGTTCCCAGGGGGTTTGGTGCTTCCCAGGGGGGTTTTGGTGCCAACACAGCACTGAGGGACACTGGACTCATCCCGAGACTGGGTGTGAGGATGTAAAATCCTGTGTCACATGTGAGAGCCTGGCAAGTCCCGGCATGAGCAGCCGCCGTCTCCCTGCCCGTCAGAGCCACCTGCACCATCATCATCCCGGGTGATGCCATGGGGCACAGAGATGCTGGGGGCTGGTGTGGGGAATGCCAGTCCTGCTGGGCTGCTTTAGGTGACTTTTGGGGCTGCTTTGGGTCACCAGCAAGGCTGTTCTGGGTGACTGCCAGGGCTGCCGCAGGGGTTTGCAGCTGAGGCTGGTGGCATGCACCTGCCTGACCCAAACACCTGCCATTTCCTTCTCTTCCCTCTAATTACACTGTCTGAATCATCCAATTAAGCTCAGTGCCCTTCACCTCCTGCCTGGACACTGTGCCCCCTCTGTGATCTGGGGGCCACCCCAGTTGGCTGTAGCCCCCTAAATCACCCATGCCCACCCATTCCCACTGGGATGCCCCAGCACTGTCAAGGTTCCAGGGCTGCCTTTTGCTGTGTCAGCACAGGGGCGGCTGTGCCGGCCCCACCCTGTCGTCCTGTGGGATTTTTGGTTTCCCAATGTGGGAAGGAGCCCAAAGTCATGCCAAAACCCCCACGGGGGTGTCCGACTCATCCTGCTTTGCCGGCAACTCCAGTGGGAATAAAGCCGCCCGTCCTGCTGCCGGAAGGGCAGAGGTGCTGCACACTCGGCAAGGTAAGGACACATCCAGGCTCTGCACCTTCAGCTGCCAACCGGGAGGGACTGGGATGAGCTGGGACGAGGTGGGATGAGGAATTGCTCCTTATCCCAGCAGTAGGGGCTATGGTGAAGTTTAAGGATGTGGAGCAGCCTGGAGTGCTGTCAGTGGTGGCTGGGGCTGGAGGGTGATGGAGACATTCCCTCAGGGAGTGGGGCCGGCTGATCCCAGGAACTGGAAGAGGTGAATTCAACACGGTGGGATGGGATTTAACCTTCTCTGGGACTGGCAAGCTGTCAGACTGCCCATGCCAGCTCCACAGGCTGCTCCAGGCAGCACCCACCGTGACACGCTGTTGTACAGCAGGACTTAGGAAGGATCTGCATGTCGTTTTATTTTTCTACCCCAAATCAGAAGCAGTTTTCAAGCTGAGCTCCCATCTCTGCTACTCAGCACCCCTCCCTGCAGGATGGGGACTGTGGCACTGACATTGTCCCTGCTGGCTGTGGCTCTCCTGTGCCCAGCCACTGCCACACTGCGCCTTGGTGCCTTCAACATCCAGGCGTTTGGTGACACCAAGATGTCCAACAAGGAAGTGGCAGGGATCATCATCAATGTGAGTACAGCCAGTGCAACCTGGGGACAGCCTCAAACATGGCTCCTGTGCTGGGGACACATGGGGATGTGGCTGAGGATGGGATAGTATCCCAGCACTGGGGATGTCCTGAGCAGATGAAGGTTTGGTGGGGATCAGGTGGGGCATCAGACACAGCCACAGGTCCCCTTGAGCCCTCCATGGGGACATCTGCACCAGGACAGAGGGACATGCAGGTCCCCATGGTGTATCCAGCACCAGGCCATGGTTCCTGGCTGGGGGGTGGGTGGGAGGCTGCCCTGAGGTGGCAGCAGGTTCCCTCCCACCATTGCCATCCTCTCTGGCCTCACAGATCCTGCGCCGCTACGATGTGGTGCTGGTGCAGGAGGTGCGTGACTCTGACCTCAGCGCCGTCACCGAGCTCATGGAGCAGCTCAACAGGTACGAGCGTGGCTGGGGCCGGGACAGCAGCATTAGCAGGGAAAGCCAAGCTGCCTGAGCAGTAAGAGGCAAACAAAAGTCATCCATAGGCATGGATATTTGGGTTTGGAAAGGGGAATTAGAGAAAAGTGCTGGGGCACTGAGCAGACACTGAAAAAGCCACTGTGAATAATCCAGTGAGGGGAAGGGGGATATGAGGGGTACAAATCCCTTCTGAAACCTGTAACTCTACCTGAGCAGACAGGATGGAAAGGAGCTATAGCTCTGGCAAGCTCCATCTCCAAAATCCACCAGGACAGGGCAAAGGCGAGAGTAGCAGATGAAGGGGGTGGGGGCAAGCAGGTCCTGCATCCCAAGACTCTGTGAGTGGCAGGAGGACTCTGGGACAGACCCAGTGGTGGATTATGCTCTGAGGCAAGTGGCTCTGCCACCCCAGCAGGAAGAGGGGCTACTGGGGTGGGCTAAAACTTGCCACAGCAGGGCGGTAGCCCCTCTGCAGGCTGGGGCTGACCCCATTTGGGAACGGGCACGGCTCGGGAGCAGGCGGGAGCTGCTGCCGCCGTGTTGAAAGGCAGTGACTGCTCCTGAGCAGGTCCGCCCAGCCCGTGTCCTCCCCTTTGGTGTCCCCTCCAGCGCAGCCACAAAGCAGCCGGGGCAGGGAGGGTGACGCCGGGCGCCGCAGGGCCCCAGGCTGCTCGCTGACCTAATTCAGCTCTGCTGCAAATGAGGGTGAGCAGCATCCCTGCAGAGAAAGGGGTGGCAGGAGCCGCCCCACGTCCTGCTGTGCCCGAGGAGCCGCCCCGGGGTGTGACATGAGCGGGGCTCAGAGCCACGAGACCCCATGTCACCCTCATGGCTGGGCACAGTGGCCCACAGGGACAGCAGAGCATGACTGGCTGGTGCCAGCCTCATGTCTGCCCAGCTTCTGGACACACCAAGGCCAGCCCAGGATGGTACCAGCCATGTCACTGGGGGCAGCCACATCACTGTCCTGCCTTTGCATCTCCACAGCGTGTCCAAGTCCCCATATGACTACGAGATCAGTGGCCCCCTGGGACGGGACAACTACAAGGAGATGTACCTCTTCATCTACAGGTAACAGGGCTGGGGGTGCTGCTGCCTGTGCCATGGAACCACAGGGCCACCAGCACCATGGAGGGGACACAGAGGCCATGCTGAGCCCCAGGGTCACCATCCTTTTGCTCCCACAGGACAGATGTTGTGTCTGTGGTGGACACTTACCAATACAAGGACCGCCAGGACGTCTTCAGCCGGGAGCCATTCATCCTGAGGGTCTCAGCACCCCGCACCAGTAAGTGGGGGGACAAGTGGCACTTGCTGGTGGTGTGGGGTGGTCATGGGGCTGATGTCCCTCTCCCTGGCAGAGGTGGAGGAGTTTGTGCTGGTGCCCCTGCACTCAGCCCCGCATGATGCCGTCGCTGAGATCGACGCGCTCTACGACGTCTACCTGGACATCGTCAACAAGTGGGGGACTGATGTGAGTGTCACCAGCACTGAGGGGGCACTGAGGGTGGGCACTGAGACTGTTGGACCCACATTGGGTCCCTGCTTGAAGGCAAGTACAGCTGGTGCAGGCTTGGTGGGATGAGGACCTTGTTCCTGTCCTGTCCCTGTCACATGGGATTGCCAGGCACCCAGAGCTGACCCCCATGGGAGGGCTGGTGTTGGGGGCAGCCCCACTCCTAGACCATGAGCCTCTTCCTATCTACTCCACTGCAGAACATCATGTTCCTGGGTGACTTCAATGCCGACTGTGCCTACGTCCAGCCAAGTGACTGGTCGTCCATTCGCCTGCGCACCAGTGACATCTTCAAGTGGTTGATCCCTGACAGCACCGACACCACCGTGGGGAGGTCAGACTGTGCCTATGACAGGTGAGCACCGCCCCCATGGCAGTGCCATCCCCCTCCCCAGCACTGCAGGGACCTCCTGCCCACCCCACACAACCAGCAGCTGAATCTGGGGGCAGGAGTGGGACCCACCATCCACATCTCCCTGGTAGGATTGTGGTGTGTGGTGCCAAGCTGAAGAGGAGCATCGTGGCCAATTCTGCTGCTATCTACAATTTCCAGCATGATTTCCAGCTGGACCAGGAGGAGGTGAGCTGGGCTCACAAACCCAGGGCCCAAATGGGCACCAAAACTGAGCTGGCCCAGGCAGCACTGGCTGTGGGCTGCCATTGTCTCTTCAGGGGGCTCAGGGTGACAAAGAGAAACAGGAGAAACAGGAGGGGGGGGAATTTGGGGTCACTGTCCCAAATTTGGGATTTCTTGTCCCCACGGGGATGAGAAGAGATGCACAGGGTTTTTCATGGTCTTCCATAGCCAGGCACAGGCAGGACTCCAGGGTATGGGGCAATGCTGGCACAGAGCACTCAAGTGAGACACAAGGGTCTTAGAGGGCAGGTGCCCCCCTGAGAGCACCCACCCCAGGACACATCTGGGCATCTCTCCATTAAAGGTGACAAATTTGGAGCCTCATGTGTCTCAGGGTTCGGGACACTGTGCTGCCCTCCAGGAGGCAGAAGGTTCTGGCAGGGTAATTGAGCTCCCTGCTGGCCCCACCAGCAGGGACGAGGGTCTTGACAGAGCCCTGCATTACACCTCCCCTCTCTCCTCCAGGCCCTGGCAGTCAGTGACCACTACCCAGTCGAAGTGAAGCTCACGGCTTGAGCTCCTCCTGCAGCTGCAGACCACGATTCCAGCTCCAGCTCCCACCACCAATCCCTGTGAAGGCACTCCCTGCAGCCCCATCCACAAGCCCTGTGCCTCTGCTGCTCCGGATCCTGCTCTGGAGAAGGGTGACAGCCAGCCATGCCCAGACCCTTCATCCCACATAGCTCAGGGCAGAGCTCCCCCAGCCCACGGCAAACCAGAGCCTGGGGACTGGCCACCAGCCAGGACACTGTGACCAGGGACAGACTGGGGAACGAGGCATCCATCTCCTACCTCATTGAAGATTTATTGACACATCTCATTTCATGATTAACTGTCGGACAGGAGGGAGGATATCCAGGGACCAGCGGGCTCAGGCCACAGCATGTGGAGACCCTCTCCCTGTCCATCCCTCGGGGGGCTGAGTTGGCTCCCCCCACTCTCAGGGAAGGCAGCGGTGGTGTCAGGCACTCTACAGGACATAGGGAAGGGTTGGGGCAGCCATGGGAGTAGTGGCACATCACCAATTGCTGGCACTGCAGGTGGCTTTGCTGTGAAATCCTACAGCGTTCCAGAGGGTGACTCGACCTCCCAGGACCGGCCCGGGGTGGTTGGATCCTCAGCTCTTCTTCTTCTTCAGCATCTCCATGTACATACGCAGTGACTTCTGGATGGACTCTTTTGAGATGAAATTAATGAAGTACTTAATGTCTTCCTCTCGGTGAGCCACCAGGCGGTCCAGCACTGCCTTCCTCATCATGGACTTGGTGATCTGGCGGGCATGGTCTATGGAGAGGACAGCGGGGGTGAGGAACACACCCTGTCCTCACCCTGACCAGCTCTCACCCACTGCCACCACGTGCAGGTGCAGTGGGGAGGTCTATCACAGCGAAGGGCTCTTTAAACCAGCAGGGAAAGGTGTAGGAAAATCCCAATGGCTGGAAGCTGAACTGGATAAATTCTCATACAATAAATTATGGTTGTGCTGCTCAGTGGAGAAATGACTGGGCTACTGGCACAGATGACAAGTCATGTACCTTCTTTTCTTAGTGCCCTCTAGAGCCCAGACTCTTCCCAATAACCCCTCACAGTGCACAACCCCGGCCTCAGGACAGCAGTAAGCAAACAAAACTCCATTATTTGAAACTTCTCTGGCTCTAAGCTCCCCCTAACCAATCCCGTCGACCTCTGGCAAGACAGTCTGCTCCTCCCAAATAACAGCCAGCACCACTGTCCCCTTGAGCTCATCCCTGAGCCTGTGTCATTCTGCACAGAAATGTGGATGCTGCTGGAGCTGACTCAGGCCTCAAGCATCTCACACACACAGAGAGCCAGATGCAGTGATGTGGCAGCACATCTGGTCCAACAGATGTTCTATGAACACCCTCAGTTTACCTCAGCTGCGATGCTGAAATGATGAGTGACCCCCCCTGACCCCGGGAACCCTGAACTGCTCCAGCACCTGTGTGCTACAGACACCTCCACCTGCACACACTCCCGGCACTGATTCCAGGGAATGATGTGCTTGGTGCCTCCTGAAAGTCAGGAGAGAGCACAGCTGAGACATGCTCCCCACTGTGAGGTGAGGTGCCACCAGGTCAGCGGGGCACAAAGGTGGCCTGGGGTGGGATAGCTCAGATCCCCCACTGGCTGGCAGAGAGTGCTCTCCCAGCCCAGGAACCACGTGCTGCAGTCACAGAGCAGCCCAAACACGCACAATGTCTGTGCTGTCTGTCTGTCCTCACACCCCCATCACTGCCACCCCCAGCTCAGCAGTGCCAAGAGTTGATCCAGACAACAAAAGCAGACTGGCAGCCACCCAGACGCTCTCACCCAGCCCATTCCCTCAACTCCATGGCAGCTTTCCTGGGCTAACACCTCCACTGACAGACAGATTCAGTTTGTATCTGGAGTTCAGGCACTGACACATTTGACTCAGCAGGGCTGGCAGGGCAAGCCGAGCTGGAGTCACATGCCCTGCACACCCAGCACCACAAGGCTGCTGGGACCACTGTGGTCAGCTCTCCTACCTCCCAGCCATCCACACCCTCCCTTTAAATGGAAACTGTTATGTAGCTCCCAGGTACCAGCCCTGGCATCTGTCCTTCCCACTCAGATCGGATCCCCTCTTCCTCTGCCAGAGGTTTACCAGGAAGGGCCAGCCACTGTGCCATGACAGCTGAAGCCTTCTCCAAGAGCTTCTCCTCTGGCACCAGCTCATCCACAAGGCCAACCTTGAGGGCCTCAGGTGCAGGGTAGAGGGAGCCCAGCTGGAGGGCACGTTCAGCGTTTCGCTGTCCCACAACATTCACAAAGGTGTCCTTAAACCTAGAAGGGAAAGCCATGGTTAGGGAAAGAAACACCCAGGGGCAGCTCATCCAGACACTGGAGCTGAGAGCACCCTGGTCCCACTCCCCAGGCTCGGGGCTCTGAACAGCAGCTAAAGGCTCAGCCACACCATGAAAATCATGTGAAAAGAGCCATTTTTGCTAATACCTCAAGAGAGTTCTCTCTTGCTCCATAAGAGCTCCTCACTTGCCCTCAGTGCACAGGTCCCAGCTGTGCCTACTTGCTGTGACATGGGCAAACATGGTGTGAAAGCTCCTTTCCAACAGTCCATTTACGTGCTCTTAGGGCAACCAAGGGCCTGTGTCTCAGTGTATTACTGCCCCTGTGCTTTCAGAGATCTCCGCATCGTGGGATTGTGCAGAGAAAAGCATATTCCCAGACTGAGCCTGACCTGGGAGAGTTTTGGAAGTGCCTGCAGGGTGAGGACTGAGGTCCTTGTTGGTTAAGGACATGAGGACATTCTGCAACCTGAAAGCCTTTCAGATACTGCAGGACAGGACAGGAGGGAGGTGCCATCTCTTTTCAGCTGCAACTGCCTGACCACTGAAGCACAAACCACACCTCCATGACCAGTTAAACTGATTAATTAACTCCTTGAAAACGAATTCTTTTTAGAGACCTACACATGGCACTAGAAGCAGGAGGCACTGGCCTACCAGAAGGGAGCCACAATGCCCAGCTGGGCTTCGTTGAGGCCGATGCTGAACTTGGGGTTCTCTGCCATGATCCTGTAGTCGCACGACAGGGCGATGAGGCAGCCTCCTGCTGGGCTGGCCCCCTGGCAGAGAGAAGGGTGCAGTGAGTCCAGAACATGGTTACCAACATCCCCCAGCCTCACTGACCCCTCCAAAGCAGGGAAGACACCAGGTGACAGAGCAGTGTCCCTCAAATTTCTGATCACCTGATTTGACACAGCCCTAGAGAGGATTTCTGATACGTTTATCAGGATTTCACAGAATCACAGAATGGTTTGGGTTGGAAGGGACCTTAAAGCTGACCTCATTCCAACTCCCCTGCCATGGGCAGGGACACCTCCCACTAGACCAGGTTGCTCAGAGCTCCATCCAACCTGGCCTTGAATGCTGCCAGGGATGGGATATCCACAGCTTCTCTGGGCAACCTGTGCCAGGGCCTCACCACCCTCAGAGGGGAGGATTCCCTTCCATTTGTGACCATCTTTGCCATGGCTTGGTGCTGCTCAGCCCTGCACAGGATGCCTGTGGGAAGACCCAGCTGCCTTCAAAGACGGGCTGTGCACAGACACACCGGGAGCTGCCAGGGCAGCACCGCACTGGAAAATGAAAACAAGACACCAAACATGTAACAACCCATCCACAGACATCAAGATTCTGACAGCACTTCCCTGTTGGCCAAGAACCATAGCTGGAGGAGCAAAACCTGGTGGAAATGCAGAAATGCTGCTACACCCCAGCAGTGCCTGTAGTGTCCCACACTTCCACACCTTCCCACACGCTGAACTGACAGACACAGATTTCACCCAAACACCCCACCAAACATACTTTTTGGCTTTGTTTTAGCCTGACTTTTCAGCTGTCCCTGCCCACGCAGTGCAAACAAGCCACAGCAGGTGACAGGTGACAAGGAAGGTGGGTCCAAAAGACCTACATTGACTGCAGCCACTGTGACCATGTTGGAGCCGTAGAGCCGGAGCCACATCTCCTGCACAGCCCTCCAGAACTCGGCATAGTGCTCCATGCTCTTCCCACACATCTCAGTGATGTCCAGGCCAGAAGAGAATATTTTGGGGATAGCCTGGAGTTGGGAAAATACAGATGTCACCTAGAGTCACTTATCACCTTTTAGCCCTTGGTCTGGCAGCTTGAGGAAAGTGGTAATTGTATGTGGTATGAGGGCCTTTTAGGGTTCTGAAAATATCTCCCCAGTGCTCTCACAGTCTGGATCATCCATCACCATGGCCTGCAGTGCTGGGACTCTGCTGCCAGCACTGGTTCTCATTGTCAGGCTCCCTGTGTAGGTACATCAGCCACGCAGCACAAACCCTGCCCTGTCCCATTCCCAGGCACCACCTTGTCCCCACACCATGTCTGAAAACAAACACCAGCATCTCCTCCAAGAGATCGCACAGGATGTGCCAGGTTGGCAGACAAGCACATTTGATATTCATGACAAATGACAATACTTGGTTTTTGTTGTTCTGCTAGAAAAGGGCACAGAAGGAAGACCACAGCCTTTCCAAGGATCCCCTTCCCTCCTGCCAGAGCTGATCAAAGCTGCCTCTGGACCCTCCTGTGCCAGTGACCACTGACCCAAGAGACCAAACCTGAGGAGAGACACATACGGATGTGATGATCACACCCCGGCAGGCCCGGTCATTCTCCAGCTTCTCCAGGCTGATGGAAAACTCAGTGAGGAAGTCCAGGCTCAGGCTGTTCACTGGGGGGCTCTTGAACTTCATCATGGCAACACCTGTGCCAGGGGTAACACAGGTATCAGACTCCCCACCACAGCAGCACACACTGCCCTGCCCAGGGCAGCTTCAGCTGCCTCCCTGTTTCCCTGCTCACCAGATCATATCTTCCCACTCCTGGCTCTTTAAAAAGCTCCCAGAGCTGCAAGGCCAGGGGCAAGGTTCTGCCTTTGCCCAGTGACCTGGGCTCACTCAGCCAGTGGTGGACCCGGAGCACGGATCAGCACCTCACATGTCCCAAAGACCTTTGGGATAATGCTGCCCAAACGTCCCTTCTCTCTGGGCTCAACAGACAAGGTCAAGCCTGCAGCTTCTGTCCCAGCAAACAGCCCTGCCTGCCAAACACACCTGTCTGAGCCTGCCAGCACCATGGGAAGTGCTCTGAGCCCCTGTCCCTTGCCCTGTGGCCCTACCCTACCCCAAAAGATCCTCCTGGAGGGCTTAGCGTGGGTGCTGCAGCCATGCCCAGGCTGGGGACAGTGTGAGGGCACACCCAGGGGCCTGAAGGCAGGACCTGGGAAGCCACAAGAAGAGGCACCTTTGCTCAGTGCAGGCTTGTGGCCCCATGACAGCTATCCCTGGTAGCAGAAATTCCCAGCAGCTGTTCCCTGAAGGGGCACTGCCACTCTACCAGGTGCCCCCCCAGGGACCCCCCAGAGGTGACAGTGACAGCCAGGGGTTGCTTGTGGCACCCCAGCAGCACCAGCCACCTGAAGAGCCCATGACCAGCAAGGCTTCCGACCCCAAACACTTCTCTCCAAGGGTCCTCAGCAGCTGCAGCCACAACATCTGGGGCTCTGGTGGCCCTCCATGCCCAGAGTCACATGGGGCAGGGACAGAAGGGACCCTGCCTGGGCCCCACGATGCCCAGGGGCTGAGGGTGGCACTGCCATACCTGAGCTCTCGTTCAGCTCCACTTGGATCTTGTTGTTGCTGAAGGTACGACGTGGGGTGAGCGGGAGGCCGAGGGGCTGCCGGGGGGCCCTGCCCCACGCTGGGGGTCGGCAGCAGAGGGGCAGCACACCTGGGGGACACAGGCAGGTAGGGACAGGCACAGTGTGGGGTGTGTGCTCCCCAAACCCGCCCTGCTTGGACAGGGCAGGACATGGGGACACCCTGAAGGGGAAGACAGGGACACCCCAACACACAATGGGGGACACCCTGACCCACTGAAGGGGGACATAGGAACACCCCAACCCATAGTGGGGGACACCCTGACTCACTGAAGGGGGACATAAGAACACCCCAACCCACAGTCGGGGACACCTTGACCCACTAAAGGGGGACATCGGGACACAGGGGCACACCCTGACCCACTGAAGGGGGACATAGGAACACCCCAACCCATGATGGGGGACGGGGGGGGACACCCTGACACGCTGAAGGAGGGCGTGGGGACACGTGGGACACCCGCGCAGTGAGGGCAGGGGGCACCCCGGCGGGCCCGGGCGGGGCGGGGTCCGGGCGCACC
>JAOXXN010000205.1:2744303-2756180 GCA_026770055.1 Myrmophylax atrothorax
GGGGGGGGGGGGGGGGGGGTATGTCAGGCTGGGTCCATGGAGCACTTCTGTGCCAGCCTCAGGTGGGAGAGGGACTGTCTCCTGGTGATGTCCTTGAATTTCCTGTGAAGTGTTTTCTGGGAGACTTGAGCTCAGGTAGGGAGGAGCAGTGCCAGCCTTTGCCAGCTGCTGGCATGGATGTCTCGCCCAGCACGATTCTGTGCTGCCCTGCTCCTGGGCAAGTCAGAACAGCTGGCTAATTAGAGGGCAATGCAGGGCTCATTAAGCTGGAAGAGCCTGGTGTGGTGCTGTGGGAGCAGGGAATGGTGGCTGGAAGGAGACACCTGTGCCATGACAGCTGTTCTGGGGTGAAAATAAAAGTAATCCTCCTGGGCAGCACAGCAGGACCCTGTGTATTCACAGCACGCCGGGAATCCTTTGGGTGAAGGGTGTTAAAATAGGGATTAACCAGATCTCGTGGCTGTGGGTCAGTTTGGAAAGGATGACTGGAAGAAATGCCTCAGCCCCTCTGCAGCAGGGACAGCTGGGGGTGGAAACTCAGCCCTGCCAATGTGATTTATCATCACTGTGTCCCTTCACAGCACGGGCAGCTCAGGTCCCAGCTGGTGACAAGGCACCACTTGGCATTTTCCTTGGCAAAGGAGGAGAGTGAATCCCTTGCTGGAGCTCCAAACCACCCCTGGCAGTGGCACTGACCTGGCTGGGTTGTCACCATAGCACTGGGGTTGCATTTCAGTGTAGGGCAGCTGCTTCTGCCTTTGCCTCAGATGCTGTGGAGTCATGGATTGAAGTGGGAAGCAGCCTTGGCAGGGAAAAAAAGAGAGGCTGGAGCTGCTTGGCTCAGGGGAGTTTAAAACTTGTGTTGTGGTGATAGAATAAAATGTCCCCAGTGGAGCTTCTTCTCTTTCTCATGTGCTTGTTTAATGAAAATGAAAGTGATCTGAAGGCAAGCAAAGGAAACAGGGTCTGTATCTCCCCAGCTGGCAGCTGTGAGAGACCTGCTTGTGGGCAGGAGGTGAGGAGGGGCTGGAGGAACACGCCTGTGGCCATAGAGGGGATGCTATAGGGGCTGTCCTGAGGTCTCCTCTGGTTTTGGGACCAGTTGAGCACTGTTCCAGAGCTGACTAAGCCTTCATCCTCTCACCAGAACTTTTCAGCCCCTTGAGCATGTCGAGAAGTGAGTCTGCCTGTACACTTGAGCATCACTCCTGTGGGCTGTCCCTCTCCTGTGTTCTTGAGCCACGTGTGTCGGTTCTCAGGCTGGAAAGTGGGTGGACAATTTTAGTAAGGGCAGCCAATTTCTGTCATTAGGCATTTTTTGATAAAGAATGCTTCTTCTTCACTACCATCAAAGGTACTTGTGCTGAGGTGCCTTGACTTTGGGGTTGGTGTAACACTCCTGCTCCAGAGGGTGCTTGGAGCCAGGAGTCACCAACATGAGCACCAGGCTGCTGCTGGGCACCTCATCCTTCTTAACTCCTCTGTGTTTATTTTGCATCTCTGGATGTTGTTGGTCTCATTTTCTCAAGCAATAGGGTGAAAAATGCAGCCTTAGTGGTTGGGCTGCAATCAAAAACTCTTGGTGGGAGGAGGGGCAAAAAGAGAAGTCTGCTGTTCATGGCAAATGGGCTGCAGATTGTCCTCCTTGGGCTACTGGCAGAGAGGCTGCTGTTCCCACTGTTTGGAGCCTGGAGGTGACCTCCCTGGAGAGCCACTGCCTTTGAATGGGAGCAGGAGCTTCTCCAAGCAGAGGAGTTTTAGGAAGTTTTCTCCTGGGTGCTCACACTGTCGGGGACTGTGGCAGTGCTTTAGCCTTGTGCTGCTCCTCTGCAGAGGGGACACATGGGACAAGGTGCCTGGAGAAAGGCCATGGCAATAATGGCATCTCCCAGCCTTGTGCAGGTGAGGGTCAAGGAGCAGCTATGCCTTGGAGTGGCAGTGGGAGGCTGGAATCAAAATTGTAGCTGAGTGGTGACACCTCAGGGAGACTCCAGGTGCTTTCTACCCTGTTAGGAGCCTGGAGGTGAGAAGCCCCACTCTCTCCTGCTGTGGAGCATTTTGGGGATGATGCTGAGTTGGTTTGAAGCCTGTCTCAGCTGTAGTTGTGTGTCAGAAGAGGGGCATTTCAAGAGCCTTGCAGTTCATCTCCCCCATTCGCTGCCATAGCCGGTGACAGTTTCCAGTGTCAGTGACACAGCCTGGAGCTGTCCTTCCACCCAAGCTGGTACCAGGGGCTCCTTGGCAGAGTGTACTGGGGCTGAGAGGGCCTTGAGGGCTGGCAATCCTCTTCCTTCCCTCCCACAGCTTCTGCAACACAGCTGTGGGCTCCTGCTGTGGTGTGTGCCACCCTTTATCTCATCGATAACGGAAGGTCACGTGGTTCCAGTTCGTTACTGAGCACAGGAGGATGATAAGGGGCAGTGCTTGGGGGCTCACTGAGGGTGGGTGATATCCTGCAGGGAGCAGCCAGCATGATGAAGGGGAAAGGGACCTCACAGAGTCTCTAGCCCAGCCCCTGCTAAGACCACATCCCTTAGACCAGGTCATGCAGGGCCACATCCACTGGAGACTTGGGTATCTACTCTGCCCCACGTTCAGTGTCACCACCCACAGGGTGAATGTTTGGCTCTGATATCTAAGCAGAAGTTCTCTTACTGCAGCTTATCCACAGCTTCTTGTCCCATCCATGCAAAGCTTCAAGGAAAGTCTGACTCTGCGCTCTCTGTAACATCTTGTTGGATGTCTGGAGTTGGCATGAAGATCTCCCTGACAAGCACCAGCTTCTTGTATGTCTCATCACATGCTGCAGCCCCTGAGTGTCTTGCTGGACTCACTCCTGTGACTGTGTGTCTTTCTTGTCCTGAGGAGCCCAGTGTGAACACCAAGTCCCAGGTGTGCTATTGCAGGTGCCAGGCAGAGCCATGGGACCCCTTCCCCAGACCTGCTGGCTGTGATCCTGCTTTGTGCCACCAGCTCTTCTCACCCACCAGGTTGCTACAAGACTTTTTCAAGCAAGCTGCTTTCTGATTGCTGGGACTCATCCATGCCAGGTGCAGGGCTTTGTATTTGCCTCTGTTGAACTTTGGGGGCCTCCCTGCAGCCTGGTGAGGCCTCTCTGCTCTCTGAGGAGCAGCCCTGTCTGTTAACACTGATGTTAACTAGTTGTGGTTCAGATCAAGGCTGCAGACATCTCTTTGCAGTGCTCAAAATGAGTAAGGAATTAACTTTACCACCCAAACAGGGTGCCAAGGGCAGTTCCTGTGCTGCTGTTGGAGTCAGGCTCAACTGGCCCCAGGGCCTCTCCTGGGACAGGAGAGCTGTTAACCCATCTATGTCCTCTGGATTTTGGCAGCAGTGCGTGTTGTTATGTGGAGATCTCTGTGTACCACGGTCATACCAACATCACACGTACCCGGGATCAGCAGCTGCCTTGGCCTGAGTATGAAAACATCCAAGGAGGGCATCACTCAGTGAATCTTTGAGCTGTGCACAAATAACCTTCTGTCTTGGCTCCCAGCTGCCTAAATCGCTCCTTTTCCTCTTATCAAAGTTGAGTGCTGATGGAAGTAGCCTTTTCCTGCCCTCCTGGCATGTGATCCCTGTGGCAGTCAAGATGGGAGCCAGCCCTCTGCTTGCAGAACACAGAGGGATGCCAGACTTGGAGGGCAGGGGGAACCATGTTAAAACCACACTGCTTGTCTCAAAAAGCTCAACTTCAGGTTGAACTGCAGCTCCTTTCCTTTCATCTGGGTCTTGCTGGTGCTTCATCCATGGGGAGCTGAGGTGCTGTGCCCTGGCTGCTTGCTCCACAGAGAAATGGGGGTGTGGTGTCGCTGCTTCAGCCACATTTGGTCTTTCATAGCCAGCAGAAGAGAATTTTACCTGAAGGGCTGGTCTTGTCTGAGGTCTGAGCCCAGGCCTGCACAGGGGACATGGCATGAGTGACCTTGTCCATCTTGTTGCCTTGATCTTGCCCTGGACATGTGGCTTCTAACAGGAACCTTGACTCTTTGTGCTTCCTCAGGCCAGGTGGAGGTGGGTTCCTTTGCAAGTTCTCAGCTTTGTCCCTCTCAGGTTTCAGAGTGAGGACCGTGTCCTTCCCCTCTCCCCAGGATGGAGAAGGCCTGGCTGGGACCTCTGCCTGCCACCAGAGCACCTGGGCATCAGCTGGGCACTGAAATGGGTGGTTCCTGCCTCCAGCTCGTGACTCTGCTTAAGTTCCCATCCAGGAAGGTGACAGCTTTGTGTGTGCCAGGGTTTCAGGAGCCCACAGTGGTCTGCTGTGACTTCCAGGAAAAGGCATCCACCTGGATCCTTCCCACAGGGATTGTGGAGCCATCACAGACCAGCTCCAAAGTGCAGGCTGGTCTTACCAAACCAGTGTCTGAAAACAGTTTCATGAAGCACTTTGGTCTCAGGTGCTGGGACTAAAGGGCACTAAAGAGGGTTTGAGAAGCTGGGGCAGAACCATCTGCAGGTCAGGGAGTGAATGAGAACGTGGAGCAGAAAGAGAAATGGGAAAATAGGTCAGGCTGCAAACACAAAGGGATATTCTTTGTCTGCAGTGACGTGCATGGCTCCCAACTGCTCTGGCCTGCACGTTCCAGACGGGATCCGTGGGGATTAAAGCAGCAGGGCCTTGATCTGGGACCTGCCAGCAGGGAGGCACCAACATGCCAGGGCCCTGTTGTTGCTTGCCATCCTTGCAGTCCTTTAATCTGGCAGCTGGGGAGGGGGGAGATCTTCATGCTGAGGAGTGGTGTTTGGGCTGGCTCAGTGACAGTGCTACTCATATCCTTGTGCATCCCTGTGTTTCACAGGGAGCAGGGACAGCAGCTGTGCCTGTTCCCTCCAGGTCCCCTTGTGGCACTGCCCAGCTGGGGGCTGGCTCAGCTGCAGCCCAAGCTCCTGCCTGCCTCGACCAGGAGACAGAGTTGCCTCAAGCAGTCCGAAAACTCCCACGTTGTGCAACTGCACTGCCAGTAACAAGCCTGAGGGGTCACCAGTAAAAGGAGAACCTGCTCCTCAGAGGGAGATGCAAATGCTCCTTCCCAGCATCACGCTGGGGCCGACTCGGAGGGGCACTGGTGTCCCCAAGGCTGTGCCCACTTCCTCTTGTGTCTGCTGGCTGGCAGCCAGCCTGGCTGTCACTCCGCTCCCGCCTGCTCTGAGGTTGACAAACACGCTGACTTGCTCATCTCCCTGGCTGGGAACTGCTGCCGTGGAGCACATGGCAGAGCCAGCTGTGCCCTCAGCCATCCCTCACTGCTGGCTGGGTGTGTGGCTGTGGAGGTGGTGCTTTGCCCAGGGCCTCTGTCCCTCCCCACCCCAGGGCAGTGTGGAACGTGCCGCTCAGCACAGGTTTGCTGCCCACGATGTGCTGGGCACCGCACTCGGTGGCTGGAGGCTGGTGGTGGCCAGCCCTGACTGAGCTGCTGCTGGCTGGCACCTTCCCCAGGTGAGCTGGCTGTCAGCTGACAGGTTGGAGCAGTGTGCCCAAGTCCCAGCAGGCTGCTGGCTGGCTCTGGCTCCCTCTGGGATGGTGGTTCCCACCTCCTCGGTGTGTCCTCTGAGAGCAGGGTGCTGTTTTGGAGGGGCTCTGGTGGTGGGCACACAGGCAGAGCTCAGCAAGGGAGGCAGAGCATGAGCATCTTGCATGCCTGCTCCTTCCTCCTGCTCAGACTTGCAGTGCATTGAGGAGTTGACCTCATTTTCCCTTCTGTCCTCAGCTCACTCCTTCCTCCTTCCTGCGCATCGGGCAGCTGAGCAATGTAGACCTCAATGAGGACATCCATGAGCTGGTGAGTGGCACAGAGAGGGTCCACTGGTACCGAGACCCCTTCCCTTTTTCCACTTATGTTGTTCCACCCTCACATCGTGTTTGTTCCATAAGGACTCCAGTGTTTCTTCCTGGGCTAGGTGACCTTCGTGGCATGGGCAGCTGCTGCAGCCCCGGGGGCCCCTCTGGCATCCTCAGTAAATGCTCTAGTTCAGAGCTGGGAGCAGCTTGCATGGTCAAAGGGGTTTGGGAAACAGAATTAGATTTCTGCCCAAAAACATGGATCTGCTTGAAATAGCTCCTTGCCTTTGGCCAAAGGAATTTCCTGCTGAGGTGAAAGGTTGCAAAGGTTGCCCTCCTTGCGCTGAGCATGGAGCTGCTGGGTCAACATGGCTGGGCAAACCCTCTGCCTGCTCCTGGGGTGGAGAGGTGCTTGTTGAGGGTGCACACCTGGCTGCTGGTCCAGCTCTATTAAATCCCACGCATCCACCAACTACTGAAAAGTCATCCCAGACCCCAGCCTGCCAGCCAGCTTGCACCTACAGTCCTCCCTGAGCATAAAAACAAGTTAAACCAGCTGTTGCACAGCACAGAGGGGGATTGGACTCAGACCTGAGCGTCCCTAAGTTGTGCTTCACATCCCACAGCAGACTGAGCTCCCTCGGCAGCGTCCCAACGAGATCCCCCACAACGAGAAGCTCCTGTCACTCAAATATGAAGTAAGTGCCCATCTCCCCTCACCTCTGGGATGCAGCAGGTCAGATGTGAGGGGTGAGGGCTCATGGCTGCCCACTTAGGGGGGTTTCAGTGGGAAGGAGTGGAATTGAGGGAGGAAGATCATACAGGAGTGTGGAGGAGCAGCGTAAGAGGCTGAAGGCAGCACTCCCCAGTAGGGGGGTGTCCTCCCCTGCACTAGATGGTAACAGCATCTCCCTTTCCTGAACTAGAGCTTGGACTATGACAACAGTGAAAATCAGCTATTCCTGGAGGAGGAGAGGAGGATAAACCATGCGGTGAGTCTTGCTGTGCCCCACTGTCCCCACACCTGGGCTGGCCCAGGGAAGCTGTGCCCCCTGCCTGGCTGCTGGGGGTTTTCTCCATGCCGGGAGAGGTTGTGCTCAAAGCAATGTGTGAGCTGGGATGGGCTTATAGACACTGACCAGCTTGTGATGAGCCATAAAACCTCAGGAGGAAGAGCCCAGCATGGGATGGGAGATAATCTGGGTCCATATGGTGGCATGGGGCAGGTCCCTGAGCAGAGGGACTTCTGGAGTCATGTGATGCATCTCCCCTGGGGGCAGTGAGAGTCCCAACGGGAGGGGCCTAACAGAGGCAGGGAAGCTGGAAAAACTCCTTAGGGATCCCACAGGGACAAGGGCACTGGCTTCACTGGGTCAGGCAGCATTAGTGCTCCCTGGCTCTCCTCGGCGCTGCCCAGGCTTGGGGCTGCACTGGGGAAGCTGTCAGGTGGGTTGGGGTCCCCGCAGCGCTGGCAGCAGGGTCTGACTGCTGTGTGCCCCTCAGGCTTTCCGCACTGTGGAGATCAAGCGCTGGGTGATCTGCGCCATGATCGGAATCCTCACCGGCCTCGTCGCCTGCTTCATCGACATCGTGGTGGAGAACCTGGCTGGGCTCAAGTACCGGGTGGTGAAGGACAGTATCCTCATGGAGCAGTGGCCACCAGCCAGCTGGGAGCTGTGGGATCTCTGCTCCTGGAGGCCACCAGAGGGGTGTTGTGGGGAAGAGGGCAGTGATTCCTCGCCTGGGGTTGGTGGCACAAATCCTGCTGCCTGAGGTGCTGCAGGGCTGAGCTGTGGCTGGGCACTGTCCTAACAAAGGAGGCTCCTTGCAGCCACCCTGGCTGCCCTAAGTGCACAGGGCCCCTGAGCAATCTGGTCTGGTGAATGGCATCCTTGCCTATGGCAGGGGCTTGGAACCCAATGATCTTCAAGGTGCCTTTGAACCCAAACCATTCTGTGATATGCTGTGGTGGGAGGGATGGTACCCAAGCAATGCTGGTCTTTCCTTGAGCTGCTGCCCCAGACATTGACAAGTTCACAGCCAAAGGAGGCCTGTCTTTCTCCCTGTTGCTCTGGGCCACCCTGAATGCCAGTGTGGTGATGGTGGGCTCCGTGATCGTTGCTTTCATAGAGGTAAGAGTTTGGAACTGCTCTTGGTTCTTTAAATGGGCGAAGCAACAACATGTTACCAGAAAATATGCAAATTTATGTAGTAGCAAATGTGTTTCTGCCAGGTTGGCTCCTGGTAGCACCAGCTCCTTGACGTTGTCTCCAGCTGTGCTGTGGAGTTTCTCTGGGGCTGTCAGGCTGCTGGGAAGTGCTGCCCTTCGCTGGCAGCCTGGGGCAGAGGGTGTGCTGCAGCCTGGGGCGTGGGTGCAGCTCTCCCAAGCCTTGGCCCCAGCTCAGCTGTACAGGTGTACATGAGCCCTGACAGTGACCAGTCTGGCTGGGTGCTTGGGGACACGCTCCAAAGGACAAGCCGGAGTCTGGGACTCCCTATGGACCCTTCTAATCTGCAGTATCATCCTTGTGGCTTTGCCCTTGTTCTCACTGGCCACCAGGTGTGAACCTTCTGCAGCACCAGGCCTCTTGCTGTGACACTGCGGGGGCACACCTGAGCATCCCTAAGAACCCATCCAACTCCTCCTACCTGGCACATTTGCCCTTAGGAAGAGGGTCCCTCCCTCAAACCCACCTTCAGAGCCTGTAGATAAGCTTTGATCTTATCTCAGAGTGTCTCTGAGGATGTGCTGGGCATGCCCTGTGCTGAGAGACAGAGTAGGGTGACCAGCGTGTCCCCTCCCTGTGCTCACGCTCTCCCTGCTCCCCACAGCCCGTGGCAGCCGGCAGTGGCATTCCCCAGATCAAGTGCTACCTCAACGGGGTGAAGATTCCACATGTTGTCCGCCTCAAGGTAGGAACTGGGAGGTGGTGGGATGGCCTGGGCATGTTGTTTCCCCATGGGCTGAGGGTCCCTGCCCATGTCGTGGTGGAGGAGGAGGAGCTGGCATAAGCTCCTGTCTCTGTGGATGTTCTCCCCAGTGCCAGGGGGTTAAACCTCCTGCCTTGGGATCAGTAGCTAGTTCTGTGAAGAGCAGCTGTGGGTAATTTTTTGTTCTGACCAAGAAGAAAATGTACCAACATCATTGCCACAGCAAGGGACTGAGAATCACAGTTCCCTGGGGTTGCAGGGCTGGTTAGGTCTGTGTTCCTCGTGGCTGCTGCTGGGGTTGTGTCCTTTGTGCCACCTCTGTGATATGCTGTGCCTGTCTCTGTTTTGCAGACCCTGGTGATCAAAGTCTGCGGGGTCATCCTCTCGGTGGTCGGCGGCCTGGCTGTTGGAAAGGTGATGTGCACAGAGAGCTTTCTGACATGTGGTGGTACCCACAAGCCTGTCACTGTCACTGAGCTGGGAACAGGGTGCTGGGGACCCCATAATGACTTCCCAGTGTATTCCCTGGTATCTGCCCCATTCCTGGGGAGCCCCTGGGGTGTGTGGTGCCACCATGCCAGCCTGTGTGTGGCTCAGCTGAGGGCAGGAGAGTAGCAGCCTGTGTCCATTGGTGGTTGTCCTCGTAAGTATTAGATGGGCAAACTTGGGTGCCCCATTGGGACCTTTCTGGCTTGCTGGGATTGAAGGCAAGGGAAACACTTGTCTTTCTCAACTGGGAGGAACAGGAGGTGTCATGGGAGCCACTGGCTAGAATGAGTTTTACACAAAATCACAGAATGATTTAGGTTGGAAGGGACCTGAAGGACCATCTTCCAATACCTCTGCTGTGGGCAGAGACACTTTCCACTAGACCAGGTTGCTCCAAGCCCTGTCCAACCTGGCCTTGGACACTTCCAGGGATGGGAAGGGGGAAAATGTCAAGGTCTGTATTTCCCCAAGGGAAATCCTCCCGTCCAGCTTCAGGGCTGTGAGCTGGTGAGCAACATCCAATCATCCCTGTTCTTCCTTTTCCAACCTGCCTCTGCTCTCTGGCTCATAGGAAGGACCCATGATCCACTCTGGAGCTGTGATTGCTGCTGGGATCTCCCAGGGAAGATCCACATCTTTAAAACGAGACTTCAAGGTTGGTGTTGAGGTCTGAGGGGCTGTGCTGCAGGTGCCCCTCCTGTGCCAGCCCAGGCTGTTCCTCACAGTCACACTGGTGGCTTGGGATCATACAAGGCACACGCTGTGTCTCCCCTAAACTCGTGCCTGTGCCCAGCCCAAACCTGCCTTTGCTCTGGTGTTTCAGATCTTCGAGTACTTCCGTAGAGACACGGAAAAGAGGGACTTTGTCTCGGCTGGAGCTGCTGCCGGTGTCTCAGCTGCCTTTGGTGCCCCTGTGGGTGTGTGTCTTGGCTCTCTGGCACTGAACAGTGCCAGGACATGGATTTCCTCAGGATGTTGCTCCCACTTGCCTGGAGGCAGCTGCTGAGATCTTCCTAAGGCACTACAGGAGCCCTTGTGCAAGTCCCCAGTCCTGCTCCAAATTTTCCTGGTGTGCCACGCAGGTCTTAGAAAGAGAGGAGGGGGTCTTGAATCCCAAGTGTTACCTCCCTGGGATAGAGGAAGGCAGTGGGGGGCTTCACTGTGATCATTGAAGCACTGTTGGCGTGGTGGGCTTGTCTGTCCCTTTGCTGGAGCCTGGGAGCCCTGGGCAGTGTGGGGCACATGGGATGGGATGAATTTGGGTGCTGTGAGCCAAGGGTGGGACGTGCCCCTGGTGAAGGTGTTGTGTCTTGTACTTGCAGGGGGTGTCCTGTTCAGCTTGGAGGAAGGAGCCTCCTTCTGGAACCAGTTCCTGACTTGGAGAATTGTAAGTGCTGGGAAGCAACAGAGGGCTGCTGGCTCTGGTTTGAGGTGTTGCCTTTTCCCAATGCCCTGCAGCCCCGGGCCTCTTGACATCCCTGCCCCAGCAAGGGTGTGTGTAATACATCCCAGGGAACAGTTCCAGTGCCCCTTCTGTGTCCTGATCCTCGGGGGCTGAATTTGGACCTGGCTGAGGACCATCTTGCTGCCAACTCCTTTCCGAGGGAGCTGCCTTGGGCTGAGCCCCAGGGCAACAAAGAGGCAAAAGGAGTGAGCCCCTGGACAGCGTAAGCTGCCCAAAGTGCTCTCATGGGAAATGTGGCCTCTTGTCCCCACCACACCATGGGCATCAAGCCCTTCCTAAGGGGCCACTCCCTGCCATGAGGGGTGGTTTGGGGTGGTGTGAGGGGCACATGGTGAGGAGGGAGTGGGGCTGGGGGCATCTGGCAGTGACTCTGGGCTGTATTTTGTTCCAGTTCTTTGCCTCCATGATCTCCACGTTCACCCTGAACTCTGTCCTGAGTGTTTACCATGGCAATGCCTGGGATCTCTCCAGCCCTGGGCTCATCAACTTTGGCAGGTTTGATAGCGAGGTATGCCACAGGTGTTCCACATCCAGGGCTCTGCTGGGGAGTTCCAAGCAGCCCATGGCAGCTTGGGGCCATCAGTGTGTCTAAAACATCCCCCAGGGGCTGAGGCAGGCTCTGCTCTAGCAGGCTGTGGGGTCTGGCCAGATCCCAGCCCCAGCAGAAGGAGTTTCTGCAGCTACTGCTGGGTCTGGGGGCTGTGGGGTGTCTGGGGGAGACTTTGGGGCAGCTCTGGAAGCTGCTGGCTGGCACAGAGTTGTGGTGTCCCAGCAGTCAGTGGCTGGGTGTGGGGCTGCAGATGGGCCAGGAGATCTGAAAGCTGCTTCTTTCTTGCTTGCAGAAAATGGGATACACAATCCAGGAAATTCCTATCTTCATCTTTATGGGAGTGGTTGGTAAGACAGTGCTGCTGTTTCAATTTGATTTGTCTGAATAATTTCCTTTTCTCTCTGTCTGGGTCTAAAAAGCTTTGGCATCCAGTTTTCTGGGGAGAATGGGGAATCCATTAAATTCCAGAGCAGAAGCTGCTTGTGGGGCTGATGCAGGGTAAGAGCTGGATCCTGGCCCAACTCTGGTAGCAAAGTCAAGCCCCTTTAACCCATGTTGAGCAAGGTCATAGAATCATAGAATGGATTGGGTTGGAAAAGACCTCCCAGATCATCAAGTCCAACCCTTGGGCCAACTCCAGTC
>JAOXXN010000205.1:2760740-2773276 GCA_026770055.1 Myrmophylax atrothorax
GATGGGGAATCCACCCCCTCTCTGGGCAGCCCATTCCAAGGCCTGAGCACTCTCTCTGCAAAGAAGTTTTTTCTGATATCCAGGGCATTGCAGTCATGGGCAGACCCTTATCCCCATGGAGCTGGCCTGTCCCTGCCTGCCTGGTGCCAGTGCTGTGACACTGGTCCCCAGCCAGCCCACTGCTGGTGCCAGGCTCCTCTTGGTGGCAGGTCCTGGGTGTCTGCAGGTACAGAGTCTTTGTGTCCTGGAGCTGACAGTCACACTGGGTGGGTTGTTGATCTTCACACGTTCCTGGTGTTGTGGGCAGCCTGAGCCCTGTGTGCTGAGCTTTTCCTCTCTCACCTTTGCAGGTGGCATCCTTGGGGCCCTGTTCAATGCCCTCAACTACTGGTTGACGATGTTCCGGATCAGGTAAGAGCTCACAGGTAATGAAGGGGATTGCTGTGGCTTGGTTGGTGCCTTCTGTGCTCCCTTGAAGCACAGGAGCAGGGCAGGATTTGGGTGGGATCAAACACCCATGCCCCACGGCCCCAGGGTTACAGCTGGAGCAAAGGCCGTAATCTCTCACTTAACATGAGCAACAGCAGCCCCTGGAAGATGCCCCAGCAGAGGTGCCTCGTGCCTCTCACTGCATGCAGTCAAGGCTGTGACCCACAGCATCTCACCACTGCTCAGACCCTGCCAAGTGTTTCCTACCAGTGACTGGAGGGCCCAGAGAGGTGCAGACACTGTGCAGTCATGTGCTCTGAGAGGAACAAGAGAATGGAGAGAGCTGATAAAGCCACCTGAGCCCAGTCTGGCACAGCCGATACCTGTCACCAGCTTTCCAAACACCAGGATAGCCTGGCAGGAGCTGGGGAGGGAGCAGAGCCTGTCTGTATGCCTGATGTGACATGCCAAGCCGGGCTGTGGGTGACCTGCCCACACCCCTGGGTGCCACCCTCACTCCTCTGTCCCCTTTCCAGGTACATCCACCGGCCCTGCCTCCAGGTGGTCGAGGCCATGCTGGTGGCAGCAGTGACAGCCACTGTGGGGTTTGTCATGATTTACTGCTCAAGAGATTGCCAGCCCATCCAGGGGAGCTCCGTGGCATATCCCCTGCAGGTAGGACACTCTGGAGAACAGCATCCAGGGTTGGGGTCACCCTGAGCCTGCGCTGAGCAGGGAAACAAGACCCTGCTGGGTTTTGGGGCAGTGGACCTTGCAGATGATGCCCTCCACTGCAGGCAGAGCTGGAGGCCCAAGGATGGTGTAGGTGTTGTGGTGTAGGTGTCCCTGCTGCCCAGAGCTGCCTCCTTGCTGGCATACGTTCCCCTGAACAGCCTTCCCTGTGCAGGGCAGCCCAAATCTGCTACTTTTAACTCCTCCTTACCTTGCCTTTGCAGCTGTTCTGTGCTGATGGAGAGTACAACTCCATGGCCACTGCCTTCTTCAACACACCTGAGAAGAGTGTCGTCAACCTCTTCCATGACCCTCCAGGTCAGTGCACCCGGCGAGGGGGTCCTGCAGAGTGTGAGCAGAGAGGGATTGGGTTTGTGCAAGGGGGCTGACCTGTTCCCTGGCCACTCCTGGGTTGAGGCAGAGGGTGATCAGCACGGCCCCAGGAGGGCTTCCCAAAACACTGTGCCTGCTCCTTTGCTGCAGCAATGGAAGGAGGAGGGATGGATGCCACTCCTGGTGGTATGCATGAGCTGTGGCCTCGGGAGACTGTGGACAAGGCCCTGGTTTTGTTTGTGCATGTTTGCAGGCTGTTGCTTCTGAGCTGCCTGGGAGCATGTCTGACCCTCACTGGCTGTCTGAAGTCCGTTCTGGAAGTGTTCCTGGCTGTTTTCTTAATTAGCAGGGCCTCTTGCCCTAGAATGACTTTACCTTCTGGGCAGGTTGCGGAGGTGGATCTTGGGGTTTGGATTTGCTCAAGAAATGCAGTTTGATTCCCAGGTTCCAGCTGCATTTCCCTTGGACCTGATGTAACCACGGTGTGCCCTCTGCCTGCTGCTCTGAGTTCTGTGCCCAGCTGCATGTGGGCAGGGGCTAGAGAGCTCCTCAGCTCAGAGGGTGCAACTTGGCCACCTGAAGCCAAGAGATGACCACCCTGTGTTTTGGGGCTGCTCACTGCAATGCTGGGTCCTTCCTGGCTCAAGGCTTCAGTTTGTTGACTTCTCTGTGAAGGAGGGGTTGCAAACTACTTGTTTAAACCAGACTGAGCTGCTCAGGAATCCTAAAATAGCAGCTGGCCAAGTTGTGGGGTCAGCAGGGTCTCACTGTGCTGGCACAGCCTGTTTTGTGGGGCAGCCGTGGGAGCTGCAGCATGGGAGGGGTTTGCAGGACCTGCTCTGCAGAGCTGATCCCAAAGCTGGCAGTGGGACCTCTGTCCTCCCAACCTCCTCCTCCAGCACTGATGGTCCCTCAGGGTTTTGAAGTTTGTCCAGCTGCCTCATGGGAGGCTGGGAGGGGATGGGTCATCACGGGTCATGAGAGGGAGGAATGGGATGGGAGGGCTTGGGATGGCCACAGCTGGGTGGTGGGGCCCTGAAGGGGACAGAAATAACCTGAAGAGCCAGTTTGAAAGGCTTGTGCTGCCAGGGTGGAAGGTACAGCCCAGTGAGAGGGTTTCCACTGCTGGGAATGTGCCATGAGGCTGCTCCGTGTGTTCTCCCATGATTGCAGCCCATCACAGGGTTCTCAGGGCTGCAGGACCAGCACTGACTCTCTGTTCTGTCCCCACCCCAGGTTCCTACAACCCCATGACTCTGGGCATGTTCACACTGATGTATTTCTTCCTGGCCTGCTGGACCTACGGCCTGACAGTGTCTGCAGGGGTCTTCATCCCCTCCCTGCTGATTGGTGCAGCCTGGGGGAGGCTCTTTGGTATCTCCCTGTCCTACCTGACCAAGGGCTCGGTGAGTCCTGGGTGTGGGAAGAGGTCCTGGGGGTCATGAGCTTTGGCACCCAGCCGTTCTTCCTGACCGCTGGGCAGGTGGCACATGTAAGCATGGAGCTGGCCAAGAGCTTAGCACAGCTCTGGAGTGGGCTGGCTCCTCAGCTGATGCCTTCATGAGCTGAGTCTGGGCTTTCCCACATGCCCAGGGGAGCCCTGCCAGCAGCTGGGCTGTGCAGACACCTGAGGCACCTCTCCCCACTTTGGAGAGGGGTTTGAGGGCAGGGCTCTGCTCACTACCTCTGGGTGCCCTGGAGCCAGCAGGTGACTCTCCTCCTTTTCTCTCCTCTGCTCAGATCTGGGCTGATCCTGGGAAGTACGCCCTGATGGGAGCTGCTGCACAGCTGGGTGAGTTCCCCATGGTTTAGTCTTGGCAGGGGTGAAGGTGGCACAGGAAAAAGCAATCCCTGCTTCCCTGGCACGACTTCATCCCCAGCAAAAACCCAGCCTGGCTGTCAGCTTCCTAATGCCTCTGCCAACACGGGCAGTGCTGGGGCACCAGTGAGGGCTGGCCTCATTCAGGGCACCCCTGGCTGTGAGATTCAGGGGCCTCAGGTGTTCTGCTGTGCCCTCACTTCGTGTTTCCCTGTCCATCTAAACCCCCAACTCCTCTGGGTGCCTCTGGCAGGTGGGATAGTGCGGATGACGCTGAGCCTCACGGTCATCATGATGGAGGCAACAGGCAACGTCACCTATGGCTTCCCCATCATGCTGGTGCTGATGACTGCAAAGATTGTGGGAGACTACTTTGTGGAGGTGAGGGCTGGTGTCCTCACAGGGCCTGGCTGTGGGTCAAGTTTGGTGGTGCTGGGGTGCCCATGAGGGGTCAGGACAGGCATGTTCTTGTTCTGAGGAATGATCTGCTGCCTGGCTGTGCCTCTTGGCATCTCACCAGGCTTCTCCTGATGGCTTGGCTGTCATTGCAGGGGCTCTATGATATGCACATCCAGCTGCAGAGCGTCCCCTTCCTGCACTGGGAGGCCCCGGTGACGTCCCACTCCCTCACGGCCAGGTAGGTGGGACGGGGGATGTTTGTCACTCCTGTGGCAGCACCTCTTGGACCACACCGTTGGCCTGAGCTGGGAATGGAGGTGGTTACACTTTGGTCCTGGGAGCCTGCTCTCCCCTGGTGCCACCAGCTCCTTCCCCCACAGGGATGTGGCCTGCAGTGCATTCCTTCCCCTCTCCGTGGCAGGTTTTGGGTGCAGAGGAGGCATCAGTGCTGAGGCTGAGTGTGTGTTGAGGGGGTATTTAAGGTGTGACGGTGGGCAGGCCCTGGCACAGGGTGCCCAGAGAAGCTGTGGCTGCCCCATCCCTGGGAGTGTCCAAGGCCAGGTTGGACAGGGCTTGGAGCAACCTGGGCTGGTGGGAGGTGTCCCTGCCCAAGGCGGGGGGGGTGGAATGAGATGAACTTTAAGGTCCCTTCCAACCCAAACCATTCTGTGATTCTGTCTGTGCTGCCCTGGGGCTGGGTTTCACCTGGGGCATTCCCTGCAGGGAGGTCATGAGCACTCCTGTCACCTGCCTGCGGAGGATCGAGCGGGTGGGCACAGTCGTGGACATCCTCAGTGACACCTCCTCCAACCACAACGGCTTCCCTGTCGTGGAGAGCAACCCCGACACCACACAGGTGCACTGGGGGCCACTTGGGAGGGGACACAGCTGCGGGGTGGCCACACAGGGGGCAGTGTGGGACCCTCACCTTCCCAGCCCGTCTCACACACAGTGCTCTCTTGCAGGTGGCCGGACTGCGGGGTCTGATCCTGCGTTCCCAGCTCATTGTCCTTCTGAAGCACAAGGTGGGTGATGCTGCATGGAGGCTGTTTGGGTCATCTCTGGGCCCTGCTGTTCCTGTCCCACAGCTGCCTCAGGCCCCTTGTGTCCTGCTTTGCTTGGGAGGAGTCAGTGGAGGCTCCTTGTCACCTCCCTCGGCTCACCCAAGGAGATGGTGGGGGCTGCCATGCCGGAGTTATTCCAGCATCATCCTGCAGCCCCCTGGGCTCACAAACCCTGAGTGAGTGGGAAGCAGGCTCTGCTGCTGCAGATGGTCCATTTACCCCATGCTCCTGCCCTCTTCCCTCCCTGTCCCATTGTCTTGGTGCCTGTGAGCTCTTCAGGACACTCCCCAACTGTCTCTTTCCTCCCAAGGTGTTTGTGGAAAGGGCCAACCTGAGCCTGGTGCAGCGGCGGCTGAAGCTGAAGGATTTTCGGGATGCCTATCCCCGCTTCCCCCCTATCCAGTCCATCCACGTCTCCCAGGATGAGCGGGAGTGCATGATCGACCTCAGCGAGTTCATGAACCCCTCTCCTTACACTGTGCCCCAGGTAATGGCCAGTACCCCTCTGCACAGCACCCCGGGGGTCCTGGGCGGGTGCTGGGTGCTGGCTGGGGGTGCTGGGTGCTGGCTGGGGGTGCTGCAGCCCCCACAGCCCTGCTCTGCCCTGCAGGAAGCGTCTCTGCCACGGGTGTTCAAGCTCTTCCGAGCCCTGGGACTGCGGCACTTGGTGGTCGTGGACAATCGCAACGAGGTGAGTCCCTGCTTGCTGTGTCAGAGCTGCAGAGCTCCTCAGGGGGACGGGGACATGCTGCACTTGTCTCCAGGCTCTGTGTGTGCACATCAGTTTGTCATCTGTCCCTTTCCTGGCAGGTGGTGGGAATGGTGACACGCAAGGACCTCGCCAGGTACCGGCTGGGGAAGGAGGGCCTGGAGGAGCTCTCTCTGGCACAGACATGATGCAGTGCTGCCCAGCAGAGACACGCCCTGGCCCATCGGAGCTGAGGCCCCCCTTTTGCAGGAGGTGGGGAGGGGACTGGGCCAGGCTGTGCAGGCAGTGCCCAGAGCACCAGCATGGCTGTGCTGCCCTGGCTCTCTTGCCCGTTGCTGCCTTCCCATGCCTACCGCCTCCTCACCTCTTCCTCCGCTTCCCGAGGGATCAAAGTGCACCCTTGGCTCCGTTAGCTCCTGGGATAGGCTCTCCCTGAGGGTTGGGTGAAGGCTGGAGTCCATGGGCAGCAGAAGTGTCCTGCTGAGCTGGGCATAGTCCTCTGCCCTGGTATGTGGCCTCTCTTGCCTTACATCCACCCAGCCTGGACTGTCTGGGACCTAGCCCTGCCCTAACCCTGGCTGCAGGGCCTGTGTGGGGGGCAAAGAGGACATGATGGGGCTCCCTTCTGCCCCCAGGGCCCTGTTCCTCCCTGCCCTGTGCTGGCTGCGTGAGACTGAGCTCTGGGGTAGGCTCTTGCCTCCCTTTGCCCTTGGTCTGGAGGAGTGGGCCGTGCCCTGCTTGGCTGTGCAATAAAAGGGCTCCTGTGGTTCTGCAGCTGCTGCCTCTGGCTCTTTCTTGGCTCCCTCAGCCACTTTGACCCCAACCCATTTGTGGGGAGGGGAGAGCTGCCTGTCCCAGGGCTATGCTGGTCCTGCAGCCTGTGTCCCTCTGACATTCCTGCCCTCCTGCCACCACTTCTGCTCCCCTCCTCCCACATTGGTGTCCAGAGTCACTCCTGGGGCTTTTCTGGCGCTTTGCAGCAGTCTGGGCCCTGCCAGGCACTCCAAACCCCACCGCCAGCCCTGGATCTGGCCAGGGGTTGGGAGCAAACCTGCACTCCCCTGGGTGATGAGGAGGGCTCCAGCCCTGACAGCTCAATCCCCCCTCCTTCCTGCTCCCCCTGCCCTGGGACTGCACCCTCCCCACTCAGGCAGGGCAACCTGGTGTCTGGAGGGGCTTTCAACTGTGGGTTCTGTGCTGAAATAAAGTCTGTTTGTACTTTTATTGTGGCACTTGCCTGTCTCTTGCTTCCCGTATTCCGCCGGGGCCACGGCCCAGGCCCACTGCTGCTACTGGGAGGGCACAAGCTGGAGGAAGGCTGCATACTGGGGGCTGCTCCCGGGCAGGACTGCAGTGCCCAAGGCAGGGGGTGGCTGCCCATTCCTGGGTGTTTTCCCCTTTCAAGGCCAACAAAGAGCCACCACAAAGCAGAGGATGCCTGGGCTGGGCCCTGGTAACAGCCCGTTCTGGGGATGGGGCCGTGGGGCAGGACCAGCTGGTGCCTGGCCCTGGGGCAGGGGAGCCGTGGGGCACAGTGGGTCCCCGAGGGGGTGATGTGTCCCCACTGGGTGCTGGCAGCGGGTGCTTTATGAGGCCCCGCACCGCCCTTTGCCCCGGCGCGGCCGAGATAAGGGATGGGATCCACCGACTTGTGCCGCAGAGTAAACACGGGCTGCTGCTCCTGCCGGCACCGCTGCCCCCGAGGGCCACGCCAAACCCTGGCCCTTTGTCACTGACAGCGGGGACACCAGAGCGGCGGGTGGCAAAGGACACCACACGGTGCTGGTGCCTGGCGGGAGTCATTTATTCACTCGTCCCACCACCGGCTCCAGGTGCCCACCAGATTTATCATTAACCGGGCGGCACGTGGCGGGACCGGGGGCCCCTGAGGCCACGGTGGGGTCAGAGCCCGGCGAAGGGCTCAGCCTCCAGCCCCGGGTGCCCCTGCTCCGGCGGCAGCTCCCGCCCGGCACACGGCAGCTCCGGCCCTGGCTCTGCCGTCCAGTTGGCCAGAAGGTCGCTGAAGTCGGGGGTGCCGGCATGGAGGAGGCTGGCGGGGCCTGGCTCCTTCCAGAAGGATGGTGGCAGCTTCCTGCGGTGCATGGGCGTGATGTGGCCGTACTTCCTCTGCAGCCGCTGTGTCCGGCCGCCGGCCGCCCGCGGGGACAGGCAGCGGTGCACGCCGTACTCGAAGAGCTCGGCCAGCGGCCCCAGCCTGTGTGCGGCCCCCGGGCTGCCCCGCGGTGCCTCGGGCTGTGCCCCGGCGCTCCGGGGCGAGCCGCAGTCCTTGGGCACGGCGTGGGTGCCGGTGGGCTCGTCCCGGCCCCGCCGCCCGAAGTACCGCTGGATGTCACAGCTGATGAGCTCCGAGAACTTGAGCAGCCGCAGGGTGGTCTCGGCAGTGCTGCAGACGGCCGGCTCTGGCCTCATGCTCTCCTCTGCTACCTCCGCTTCCTCCTCCTCCTCTTCCTCCTCTTCTTCCTCCTCCTCCTCGGAGAGGTCGTGGAAGTCGGACTCGGGGTGTGTGGGCAGCAGGAGGCTGCGTGGGAAGGGCGAGGGCAGGCACAGCTCGGCCAGGGGCTGGATGACACCCGCAGCCATGCCAGTGCTCGGGGGCACCCCGGGGCCCGGACTCACCCTGCGGGCAGGGACAGCAGGGTGAGGGGGACACACCATGGCACCCTCCCCGACCCACCCCCCCACAGCCCTGAGGTGGCAGGGGGGCTGTGTTGTGCCACACCCTGGCTAAAGTGGGGCTGCAGGGCCATGGGGATGTCCCATGCAAGAGCAATGGGATGTGGGGCATTGGGGATGTCCCCACCAATCCATGGGATGCAAGGGAGTGGAGATGTTCTCCCTGGGACATGGAGCAGGGACAGCCCCACTGAACACTGTGACAGCAGGCAGCAGGGATGTCCCCACCAAGACATGGGATATGAGGCACCAGGGATGCCACCCCTCCCCAAGCCATGGGACACTGGGCAGTGGGGATGTCCTAACTGAACCCTGGGACATCAGGCAACAGAGATATCCCCATCAAGCCATAGGGTGTGGGCCAGCGGGGATGTCCACGTGAATCCATGGGGTATGGGACAATGTCAACATCATGGCATATGGGGCGGCAGGGATGTTCCCACAGTTGTGGGATGTAGGGTAGTGGGGATGTTGCCCTGAGCCTTGAGCCATGGGGCAGTGAGGACATCCCCAGAGCTGTGGCACAGTGGGATGTTCCCCTTCACTCCACTGCTGTTCACAGAGGTGAATGGGGCTCTGCTCAGCACCCACCCCACCACCCTGGTCTCAGCACCAACCCTGCCAGCCTGGACTGATTACCAGAGACACTGAGCCCCATGTCCTGCTCACACAATGGCCCCGTGATATGGTGATGTGGTGAACTCACCACCTCTCCTCACCACCCTGGAGGGCTCCAGCCATGGCTGGATCTTGCTGAGCTGTATGAGACCCCTCTGTAGTTCATGCTCCTCTGCTGAGGGGCCCCCAGCCATAACTTGCTGCAGGGCACCCCTGGTCAGCAACCTGGGACTGCCATCACCCCAGCCCTGAGAGGGTCTTGGGGCAGGGCACAAATCCTGGGGACCAGTCCTGCCTCAGCCACACCCAGCATGGTACTGTGCCCTGCACCCACCATAAGGGATTGTCCTTGCCTTCCCTGGGGTCACTGTGCATCCCTCTTTGTGCTGTCCCCACCACGGGACCCCTGGTCCTGCCTCTGTGCTGCCCCAGGGTGGGCTGCGGTGGGGCTCAGAAACCCGAGGGGAGAGGGGAGCGGGGCCACCCCAGAGACAGAGCCAGGTTGTCCCACTGCCACCCTCAGCCAGGGAAACACCGCGGTGCCGGAGGGCATCGCCCGGGGCCGCGGCTCACACTCACCTTGGCGCTGCCGCCCGGCCATGCATAGGCTCCCGCGCCGCTCCCCCTGCCCGTCCCTCCACCTGGGCCTGAAGTATTTATAGTCGAGCGGGAGCTGACGGCTGGCAAATATTTGGTAGCCGTATTGTAATAGTAGACTCGGTAAACAGAGCCGGGGTTTGCTTTAGCACCCAGCAACGGGAGAGCGGCGCGGGGAGGGACGCGGGCACGGAAGGCAGGGCTCACCTTAATGGTTCACTAGCCAGGGGATTTTCAAGTGTTGTCCCTGTAAATTCACCTATTAAATCGGCAGCCCCAGCTGCCAAACTGCCCGCACACTTGTGCCGAGGGCTCTTATCTCCCCGCTGATTGGAGGCGAAATCAAGCTTTGTCAAATAGGCGTAAAATTAAATTTCATGCTATTTTGACTCCTGGAGTAGGGATCTTCTGAAGAACACACTGCGTATCGAGCGATGCCTCTGCAAACAGGGGCTGCCACTGCAGTGGGCAAAGCCTCTCCGTGGGGTCCCCCCAGGTGCTCTGGGTTCAGACCTCGTATCTCCAGGCTTGTGCCCCCCCGGAGGTGGATGTTGGGCTTCCTGACCAGCCCTAGGAGGGGTTTTGGAGCCTGTGCATACAAAGGTGGACATGTTGTTTGGAGAACGGCTGGGCCAGCCCCACAGCTGGGACAGCACCTGGATGGTAGCGTTGTCCCTGTGGCTGGGACACTGGGGTGCCCCTTTCTCTGCTTATGGCCTGTGGCTGTGCTGGCCCACACAGCACACGAGGGGCTGAGGATGGTGACAATGGCAACCAGACCAGGTCACAAGAGGGATGTGCCAGAGGTGCTGTTTCTGCTTTGGCAGCAGAAAGTGCCAGCAGGGCAGCACAGGACACGGCCAGGGAACATGGATGGCTGGGGGATGGAGGGTGTCCTGAGACACAGGATGGCCAGAGGACACAGGACAGCCTGCCCGTGACAGCTAGAGGGCACAGGATGATTGGGGGCCTGACACCAGTGACGCCCTGGACCTTGTTGCCAGTGCTGGGGACATGCAGGGAGTGGGACAAAGACCACTGGGGTTGGGGACAGGCACAGCCCTGCTCTCCTGGTTTTGGGGTTACTGCAGCTCCTCGTGTGCTCTCTCTGAGCCCTCCCTGCCTCCTGTCCTGAGCACCCTGTGCTGGGCAGTCTGCTGGTGCTGAGGTGGGGTCCTGAGCCCCTGGCATGGTGCAGCACTGGTGAAGAGAGTGGCAGGCTGGGCACGGCAGCCCTGGAGCACCCTGCGGGGACAGAGCTGGGCACTGACACCGGTACCGGCTCCGCAGAGCTGCCTCTCGTCTCTCCACACACTCACTGGCAGCGCCGGTCCGGACCAGCCGCGATCAGCCATCAGCCATCCCGCCCGGGCACTGCTGGGCAAACACGGCGGGTGGGGGCTGATAAGCCACGGGCACTCTCGGGGCTGCTCCCTCCCTGACGTCACCTCACCCATTGTCACCCACCCGCCCGGCACAGCTTGGCATGGCCACCGGCAGCTTCCCTCGGGAACCTGAGCCCACCACCAGGATGCCCAGGGAAGGGGGCCTTCCTCCAGTGTCCCCAGCCACATCTGCCCCAGCTCCTCTTCCTGCAGTGCAGGAGATGGGGAGAGCTCTCACAGCCTCTGGCTCAGCCTGGCTGGGAGGTAAGGGCTGCACTGACCCTTTCCCCTGCGAGGAAGGGTCTGGCCATGCTGGTGAGGGGCTCCAGGTGTGGAGCAGGATGTGGTGAGCACACAGCTTGACTGCTGTCTCACAGAGTTGAGTGATGAAGTGTCCATCCTTTGTGGGAAGGAATAACACACATTTAGAGAACACTCAGGGTTCAATAGGACTGTTCCAGAGGTGAGCCAGAGGGAGAGGTAATGCCATTGCCCCCTCAGCAGTCTTGGGCAAGTGGCTTTGCACCCACTTGAGTGCCCAGGCATGAGGAGCTCCCATCCCACTGGGAAGGGGTCTCCTGCTTGCAGAGACCCCAAAGACAAGCAGAGACACAGCAGATCACACTCCAGGGCTGATTCTGCACACCTAGGATGGTGCTGCTGAGTGGGGTCGTGGCACAGACTGTGCTGTGCTGTCCTGTACTGTGCTGTGCTCATGCTGGTCCTGTCCTGTCCTATCTGTGCTGTCCTGTCCTGTGCTGTCTGTGCTGTCCTGTGCTGCCTGTGCTGTCCTGTGCTGTGCTGTCCTGTGCTGTGCTGTGCCGTGCTGGTCCTGTCCTGTCCTATCTGTGCTGTCCTGAGCTGTGCTGTCCTGTCCTGTGCTGTGCCGTGCTGGTCCTGTCCTGTCCTATCTGTGCTGTCCTGTGCTGTGCTGTCCTGTGCTGTGCTGTGCTGCCTGTGCTGTCCTGTGCTGTGCTGTCCTGTCCTGTGCTGTCTGTGCTGTCCCATACTGTCCTGTCCTGTGCTGTCTGTGCTGTCCTGTGCTGCCTGTGCTGTCCTGTGCTGTGCTGTCCTGTCCTGTGCTGTCTGTGCTGTCCCATACTGTCCTGTGCTGTGCTGTGCTGTCCCATACTGTCCTGTCCTGTGCTGTCAGTGCTGTACTGTCGGTGCTGTCCTGTCCTGTGCTGTGCTGTCCCGGGTCCCCTCCTCGCTGTGCCGCCGTACAAGGGCATTGGTCCCCCTGTCCATGGTTCCATCCTGCCTCCTGTCGCTCCCGCCTGCCCGGGCCTGAGCCCTTAGTGGGGGCTTTCCTTACCCCGCACTCTCCCTCCGCACATTCCCCGCGGTGGCCCCGCGCTGTCACGGTGCGATGGGGACGGCGGCCAGCGCAGCCCGGCCCCGCTCCGGTCACCAGCTCGGCCCCGCTCCGGACACCAGCCCGACCCTGTCCCGGACACCAACCCGACCCTGTCTCGGACACCAGCCTGGCCACGGGGCGCCGCCGCGGCCTGGCTCCTGTGCCCATCACAGCCGGGCAGTGCCGGGGGCACAGCCCGAGGCACCCGGTGATGGACCCAGTCCCGCCGGGCCGGACCCAACCTGGGGCTGCCCATCAGTGTCCCCTGCCCGTCAGTGCCCCCTGCCCGTCCGTGTCCCCTGCCTGTCCGTGTCCCCTGCCCAGGGGTGCCCGTCACTGTCCCTGCCCGTCCGTGTCCCCTGCCCGGGGGTGCCTGTCCGTGTCCCCTGCCCGGGGGTGC
>JAOXXN010000205.1:2804788-2817812 GCA_026770055.1 Myrmophylax atrothorax
AACAAAGGAGAGGTGGGATGTGGCCTGAGATGTGGCTGGTCATGTCAGCATGGAACTTCTGCAGAGGCAAGTTGCAGCAAAAAAGGTTTTGCCAGGAGGAGCTGCAACACTGTGGTCAGAATTCAGGTGTCTTGTGGTCTCAGGATGTCTGTGCATATTTAGGTGCAAAGCAGCAGGGATTTGGGTCACAACAGGGGATTCTCCATGCCATGAACATGCTGAGGAACTTGTTAACCAAAGGCACAAGGAAAGCAAGCTGTTCTTGTGCCAGGCTGTTTGAGTGCATTCCTGCAGGCAGCTGGGATTACTTTCCAGTGTGTAAGATGAAATTTTGGGTACTGGGGTTCACTGGGAATGCAGAAATGCAAGGAAGTACCCCATGATGAGCATAACGTGGCTGGTTTGTGGAGCTGGTGGGCTGGGACAGGAGCATCAAAAGCCTTTCAACCTGAAGTGCCTTTTAGTGACTGTTTCAACTAACTGTCTTCCAGGGGAAGTTCAGTGGAGACAGTCCAGTGACTTTGGGGCTAATTACACTGTGCTGACCCCTGTGTCAGTGATTCCAGACGTGGATGGTGATGGAGTTCAGGACCTGATAATCTTTATTGCCACAGGAGACAAGGTATGTCACCCTGAAGCTCTGATAACCCCAGTGGCTGGGCCACGGGGCGTGGCAGGAATGCTGTTCCTTTCCACCTTGTGGTCCCACAGGAAATGTCCAGAAGCAGCCTCTGATTTCTGTGGGTTTGGGGTGGGTTCTTTCCCACCCTCCAGAGATGTACTCCCAAATCAATGCCAGTGTTTTATGGTTTAAAAAAATAAAATAAATCAAAGACCTGGCCAGGAATCCCTGCCCTTGTTCAGTCTGCTCCCCTCTGTTCCTGGGCTGCCTGTGGGGAGAGCCTGGGCAAGATGAGCTTGCAGTTTTCTGCTTCTCTGCTCAGAGGAGTGGAAGTGAACAAACCCTGACAGCTTTGGCTCTTAGATCAAAGCACAGCTGACAGCCAGTGCTTTTGTACCACCACTGCCCTTTTCTGATCCCTTCCCTCTCTCTGCCTGTGGTCTGCTTTGCACTGCTCTCTTCCCAGTGTCACTGTGCTGTGTAATTCTGGCCTGGGTTCATTTAGTGAAAGAGCTGCTGGTTCTGTTTTCTCTGTCCCAGTATTGCTTTTCCCATTTCTGAGAGGGGCAAAGTCATGTAGCTAAAACTGTTTTTATACTGAAATATTTGCATCCATGATTGAGTGGCACAGCATGGTCTGAATGCCTGGTCTTTCCTGTTCAAAGCACACAGGTTACAGCAAGTCTGATGGGAGCAGTGGGAGCCCCATGTCCTCACACAAGAGTCACAGAACCACTTAGGTCAGAAAAGACCTCCAGGATCAAGTCCACCCTGTGCCTGATGCCCACCTTGTCCTCGAGCCCAGAGCACTGAGTGCCACATCCAGCCATTCCTTGGACACCTCCAGGGCTGGGCACTCCAAACCTCCCTGGGCAGCCCCTTCCAGTGCTTGACCACCCTTTCCAGGAAGAAATTCTTCCCAATATCCAACCTAAACGTCCCTTGGCACAACTGGAAGCTGTTCCCTCTCCTCCTGTCCCTGTGCCCTGGAGCAGAGCCCGACCCCCCCCCCAACTCCCCTCTCCTGTTCAGGGAGTTGTAGAGAGCAAGAAGGTCCCCCCTGAGCCTCCTTTTCTCCAGGCTGAGCCCCCGTAGCTCCCTCAGCTGCACCTCATCAGACCTTGCCCCACTCCGTTCCCTTCTCTGGACACTCTCCAGCCTCTCAATGTCCTCCTTGTGAGGAGAGGCCCAGAACTGGACATGGGGCTCAATGTGTGACCTGAGCAGTGCCCAGCACAGTCACTGCCCTGGTCCTGCTGGCCACACTATGGCTGGTACAAGCCAGGTGCCATTGGCCTTCTTGGCCAAAGTCCTCCATAAGAAGATAGGGTTTTGCTGTCTGAGGCATTGTTGTTGCCAGAGTCATCAGAAATTCTATCCCCTTTGACTCCTACAGTTCTCTTCTGTTTCCTTTCCTCCATGCTTTTGCTATCCCAGTTATCTCAAGACTTTTGTTTTTTTAATCTTAGGCAGCCAAGAAATGTTTGAATGTAGCCTCTGTTCTGCAAGACTGCCTTTTGATCTGTTTTCCATTTAAGCTCTCTAGCTATCTTGGTATGAAATCCCTTCCTCCCTCTGGACTTGGCAAGCACTCTGTCAACTTAAGGGAAAGTATGTTCTTTTTTGAGAAGTCACACAAACCGTGGGGAGCTTGAGTGGAGCTGTGCAGCTTGGCAAGGTCAGAAGGGAGGTTCAGAACCCAGGTGGAAGAGCTTTGTTGCTATCAAAGGCTGAAGCTGAATGATGCTGAAAGGGCAGAGCTGTGAGCAGTCTGTGGGGAAGGGTCTGTGTGCAGGGGGTTTAGGTGGCAGCTTTTTTAGAGTCTCATCGACCCCTTCAGCACAAACACCTCCCAGAAAACGCACCTGTTTTCAGGGTCCATCCCCTCTGGCAGCACACAGGGGGCTTAGGCAGTGCAGTGGGTGAGGTGGGGTGTCCTCACTCCCTGTGTGAGCACCTTTGGCTGTCCTGTCCCCAGGGCAGCCACTGCTCCAGTGCTTGCCAGTAAAGGTGAAGCTGGTCTGCAAGAGCTGGTTTGTGTCTCCTCCCAGTGCAGGAGGCTGGGAACAGCTGGTGGATGTGTTGCTCTCCCTCTCCAGTTGTGTTCCCATTCTCCCCAGCAAACCTTATCCCTTATTCACCTTCCAGACTCTCCAGATCCACTTCAGGAGCAGCAGATTCCCTTCTCTTTCCCAGAGCATCCCTTTCCAGGAAGAGGGAAGGGTTCCTGCCTGACTCAGCATCTTTGATGCTTCTCTTTTCCCTAATGTGCATTGCTCTCCCCACACTGTGACTGTTGCCCAGACATTTGAATCTGATCCTGATTTTAACCTTTATTCCCCTGGGTGAAATGTTTCTACTGGATTCTCTTACCCTGCACAAAGAATAGAAAGAAACCCTATCAGCTCTTTTATCCCCTTGGACTTTGTCAGCCTTAGGAGGAGTAGATTAGGGCACTTAAAACATTTAGCAGAGCTGCCATGTGAAGCCAAGTTTCCCCAGTGTCCATATGGTGCTTTATTTCTGCCTTCAGCTCCTCTCCACTGCTGAGAAGGCTTGAGTGGATCTTTGCTGTCCTTAGCAGAGCTGGGGCCGTTGTTCAGCAATCCTGGTCTGCAGGGAAGCTGCATGGCAGATGCAGCAAAATACCAGGGCAAGTGGCTGTGCTTTAATTGGTTTTCAAACTCACCAAAGTATTCACAGCAGGGGGTCACCAAACTCGTGCCCACTCCTCCAAAACCAAGGAGAGGCTTCCCATCTGAGCCTGTGCTGCTCCTGTTCAGCTGCTGTTCAGCATCAGTTTTAACCTTGTTGTTTTGTGTTTTTTTTTAATCCCTTCCCTGTTTAGATTAAGACTTTCATCTATTCAGGAAAAAGTGGCAAACAGATTGGCTCCACTGGCAGCCTGACCATGGATGGGAGTGCTCAGTACATCAGGCTGAACGTGGGCTCCTCCTCCTACTTCCTGTTCTATACAGGTACAGTTCTGCTTGGGAATTCAGTCTGAAAGTGTGATTGTAACTGTGAAATCAGGATTACTAAACATTCTTTTGGCTGAGAGAGTGTTTTGCATTCTTAAAAGCTGTGTGGTGCTTTCACCTGGCCAAAGAGCTGCTCAGGGCCAAGAGAAGGGGGGGCTCCTGCTTAAACTGCAGTTTGTTACGTACTGCAGTGATTTTATTTAACAAATGTCAGGCATGTAAGGATTAAGCAGTCATTTATAGCAAATGATTACTGTGGAACACTTGGATTATGAACAGATAAGATGTTAAAAGCATTCAATAGCAGACTTGAATCTCAAAATACCACTACAACTCTATGATGTAAGCCCTAAAAATATAGTTTATCTTCCAGATCTGGAAAATCATCGAGTTCAGAGCAAGGGCAGGATAACTTATCTCTCTCATTCTTGCTTTTTATTTTTTTTTGTACAGAAAACTCTCTCTATGCATATTCCCTGAAAGATCTGTACAGTGCAGCAACTGGAATGGAAACTGAGCTTTCCAGCCTCCAGCAAGATCCTCTGTGGGAGAGGAACATTGACCACACCACACACCACTTATCCCTTCTCAGGTGTGAGGTTATGTCTGGGAAGCTAGTGGAGTGGAGGCTGCTGGTGTGGCTGTCAGGATGGGCTGTTGGGGCTTTATTCTCTCCTGGCTACATTCCTTGTGGACTAGGAGCACATCCAAAGCCCAGGAAGAGGGCTGCTGTTAGTGGGCTTGTCAGGGGGTTCACAGGAAAACAGGGAAAGCAGGTTGGGGTTTCCTATTTGCATTTACTGTGCAAGGAAAAAAAACCAGAACCCCACAGTAGAACCCTGCATGGTCTAGAAAGCTTAATCATTTCTCTGTCCTTGTTCAGCTCTGGAGACTTTCGCTACCTGGCAAAAATTCCTGGGCAGTCACGGGAGAACATCTTGGTTGTGACCTCAGAGGTGGCCACACTGATCAATGCAAAGAATCTCCAGGCTTTGTGGACCCTCAACGTGTCCCGTGCTTTGAGGTACTGTTCCCAGTGTGGGCTGGCTGTGGCATTTCCAGGGGCCCAGCAACAGCAGTGTCCTGGCAGATGCTATTTTTGTTTGCCTGTGGTTGTATCTGTGTTGTGCTTATTGTATCTGTCGTATGCCCTCTGCTACCAAATGTCAGGGGCTGCTTTAGGAGGAGGCCAAAGCTTGGATTCCTCATTCTGTGCCTGCTGTGACGTGGCTGGGCTCAGAGTTGGGGTGGTGCCAGGCTGAGCAGCTTTGCAGCAGTTGAGTCTCTTACCAGGGCAGTTGTGGGAGGATAAAGGCTGCTTGGAAAGAGCAAGGCATGCCCAAGCCCTCACTCTCCCTTCTCTTTCTCTCCCTCAGTGAACCGCTGCTTGGTTACTACAAACCTGATGTTCTTGGTATTGTCCTGGAGAGTGAAATTGGACCCAAGAAGAAGAAGGTTTGAAATCTCTTCCTTTTAACTTCCCTTTTCTCTGCATTTCACAGCTGAAGCCTGCATCGAGTCAAGGACAGCTGGTGGGATGTGTTCCCTCTGGCTGGTTTTAGGAAGCTTTAAGCTGGGAAAAGATTTCTTTCAACAGGTTATTGAAGCCAGCTCAGGCACTTTAATTCTCTTCTCAGCAGAGGCTTCAATGACAGAACTGTGAACCCGTTGAAATAGCTGCAGACTTGTGACTTGAACATGGCCCACCCATCAGCTCTGTGATGCTCCACTTCAAGTATTTCCCCTCTTCCCATCTGTCAGATACTTGTTCCCATAGACAGTGTGGGGAGGGACAGCTGGCATGACTTGTCACTCATGGCTTGTTACATCCCTTTGTCTGAGTTCCTTTTCTTTCTTCCCTTCCAGGTTATGATTGTTGAGAGTGGCTCTGGAGCAGTGCAGTGGGACCTGAGTCTGAACTCGGGAGCAGAGAGCCCTGGGCCAGCCGCACTCTCCACTGCAGATCACCGCTCTGCCTTCCTTGTCTGGGGGGACTACCAGGAGCCAGGCAACGAGACAGTGAGTCGTGCTGCTGAGGGGCTGCTGTGCTCAGACTTTGGGCCAGAATTGGGTGGATCTACCCCTTTCTCCCAGCTGACATTCTCACCTGTCTGTGCTACTGACAGTGCAGCCTCCTGCACTGGGTGTGGGGTCTCTGACCCATCCAGTCTGCTGAAAGCAGCCGGACCTCTGTCATCTGATCTCTACTGGATCCTCACAATGTCCCTAGCAGTGTCCCTGCAAGCAGGTGGTGGTGGCACCAACAACTTTTGTCATCCTCAGCCTGGTTATGCAGAGAAAAGGAACTTGGTGGCTCTATGAGCGAAGTCACTGGGTGCCCAGAGCCCTGCACTGTGGGTGAAGTGAGGGGCTGCTGGGCTGGTGAGGTGGAGTTGCTGCTGTTTCTCAGGGCAGCTCTGCATGCAGTGATCTCCCGTGGCCATGTGAATATCCCCCCTCTGCCCCAGGCAGCCTCTGGCAGCCTCATGCTCAGCTCAGCTCTTGCAGAGCCCTCCAGGGCAGTGACAGGCAGAGTTGGTGACAGGTTGTGTCTCAGAGGGTGCTGGAGCACCAGCTGAGCTTCCTCTGCTTTCCTGCTCACTCTGCCAGCGCTGAGGTAAAAATCTGTCTCCTGCCTGCAGCAGACAGGCCAGCTATTTGCAGGAAGCTTGGGGTGAGGAGGAGAGCACTGAGCAGAAAGCCAAGTCCCAGCACTAGTCCTACTGACATCAGTCAGGATGAGTTGGGCTGGCATAGACAAGTGTCTGGCTGGATGAATCCAGTCAATCATGAGAATAGCTGAGCCAGGTGCTGGGATAACATGTGGGTCCATGTCCTGATCCGTGTCTTGTTGGTTGCAGAGGTCCACAGCTCCGCTCCAGAAGCTGTACCTTTTCCATCCTTCCTACAACAATGTCCTGTTGGAGCTCCGCAATAACACAGACCAAATAATTGCATTCAGTGGTAAGTCCTCTCCTTCGAGCCCTTCAGCAGGAAGCTGCAGGAGGACACTGGTCCCTCCTGGCCTCCATGGGGGTGTGGTGTTGGGTCTGGTGGCCAATCCAAGCACAGAGACCTTAGGCTGGGCTTTTCCCTGTGCATTGCAGCCGCGCTGTTTGAGCGGAGCCGTCATGCCTGCTACCTGCTGCTGAGGGGCCCCCAGCCCAGCCAGGAGCCAGGGCTGGTGTCACTGATGAAGAGGAAGCTGAAGGAGGATGTCTCAGAGAGCAGAGTGATCTGGCTGAGCCAGGTGGCTGTGGACAGCGAGCAGTACATCCGGGACCGCCTCTACAGGATGCGATTCCACAGCCGGGCATGAGCGTGCCCAGGGAGAGGGAGAGGCTGCCCGGGGCCATGCATCTCCAGGCTGCCTCTGCTCTGCAGCAGTGCTCTCCACAAGCCCAGATCATGGATTCGAATGGGAAGCTGCCTTTCTCGACCTGCAAACCAAAGCATGGCTGGCAGAGAAGCATCCTCAGGGTCTGGGGACACCCAGGCTGTGGGGGCAGCTGCCAGTGCATCTGTCCTCAGACCTGATGGGACCTCAGTGCTTGGCCACCACTGAAGTGTCGTCAGCTTGGGGAAGAGAGCTTTCCCATCCATCCCTCTGTGTCCACAGGGCTGTGCTGACCCAGGAGTGGGTCTGGAGGAAAACACCTGCTTGCAGGGGATGCCGGCGTTGATGATTCCTGGGGCGTTGGTGTGAGAGGTGGAGCTTGGTGTGTGGTGTTAGATTTCCTTTCTGAGTCAGCTCTCCTGGCTGGGGGAGAGGTGCTTGCCTGCAGGTTGGTTTGCAATCACCCTCTCCTGCATTTGGGCCCTGCTGTGGTGGGGGGTGTGTGCAGTGCCAGCCCCCATCGTGGCTGTCTGTGGGGCTGGGGATCGCCCACCTGGGCCAGCAGAGCACAGTTTAAAGTGTTGTTCTACTTAGAAAATGGCCTTTTCTTCTAAGAACAGCAACTTCTAAGAACATGCCCTACTCTGCAGTCACCAACCAGCCTGCCTGTGTCTCTCCTCTGCTGCTTCCTTCCCAACCAGGCTGTGCAGTGTTGGTGACACCAAAAAGGAGCTGGTGTCCCACCTGATGGATGCATCAAAGTTCCTCCCTGCCCTCAGTCTGATTATAGGTGACAGGGGGGCTGGTCCCTGGTGGCACCAACACCACCTCTCCTGGTTTAAAGGAGCCAGAGGATCTAGGACACTTTTTTCAGAGTAGAATTGCACTTTAACCTTTCCTGGGAGCTGGGATTGCTGCTCGGAGAAGGCCTATACCTGAGTGGCAGTGCCAGCTCCCTTCTCATTCAGCCCTGCAGCTGCTGAGGAAGGAGCCTTCTCCAAGCACTGTCCCCTCTGCCAGGAGGTGGGCAGGAGATCCATGCTGCTTCCCTGCCCTTGGAATTGAAATTATGCTGTGTGGGGATCCTTGGATGTCTCTGCCATCCTGGTATCCTGAGGGATGGGACAGGTTTCTGTGAGAAGATGACATGTTTCTCCTGGAGATTTGTGTAGCATCAGGGTGTGTTTGCCCTGCCCTGTCCTGGTGGCTGCCAGTGCAGGCTGTGGAAACAAGGTGCAAAGCCTAGAAAAGGGTTTGAACTGTCTGTTCACTCCTGAAAATAAAAATTAACCCTAAAAATAACCTCTCTCAAGCTCTGCAGTGCCGGAGGGGGTTTGGCCAGTGCCTCCCTCCCCTGCTGAGTCTCACACTGGGGGATGTGTAGAAACACTGTAGGATGGCAAACAATGCCAGGCTGTGCAGGGTTGGGCACTGGCTCTTCCCTTCAGCTGAGTCTGGACGTGCCTCAGGGCAGCTGCTGTCACCAGGCTCACAGCACAGCCTCAGCCTTCCCAGTCCGACAGCAGAATGTCCTGGGCTGCCTGGACACTCACCTCCTGCTTCCAGCTGTCCCCATGGCTGCCTGAAGGACGCCCTGGCTCCCTCTGCCCCATGACCATATCCCAGGCAATCAAGGGAGCCAGGCCTGAGGCATCCAGGCTGTGCAGGAAGCCAGGGATACTCCTTGGAGAGCACTCCACAACCTTCAAAGCGCTCTGGGCTTAAAATGGTGATTTTCCCTCTTCCTCTCTTCACAGGCTGTTTTCTGAGGGAGTCTGGACATGCAGGGAGGGTCCCCTGCTGTGTCCCCCAGCTTGGGTATCCTCTCTGCTCAGCACCTGAAGGCTGGCAGCCCCGCAGGTCCCCGTGCCAGCATTGCAGCCATAAGGGGCTCCAAGGGCCGATTCAGGTGCCCTTTAGCCAGCTGGGGCAGAGCAGGAGTGTGGCTGTGGGTGCTGGGCAGGGGGGCCCCAGGCTTGTGTCCTAGTCCAACCTGAGTGCTGGATGTGGATTGTGCCTGCTGAGATTCCCCTGGCAGGGAGTCAGGGCAGTATTCTCACCACACTCTCCCTCCTCCGATCCCTATGCAGCCCTGACCTTTCCCGTAGGCACACTGAATGTTCCTTCAGCAGAGCTGCATTTTCAGCTTTGGGGAGCTTTTCTGGCTTTTAAATTGTCAATATTTCCAATACTTTGGAAATGCAGATTTCCCTGTGGCAGCTCAATTAAACGCATCAGTGCCAAACCAGCACCTTCTTAACAAAACCAGTCCTTTCTCCAGCTTTTTTTCCTGTGCTTTTTTTTTTTTTGCAGTATTTCATGAATGACTTTGTGCCTTGATTCAATAACCCAGCTGGGTGGCGATGGCGTGTATCACTGTGTTCTGTGTTAGTGTGGTTTTTAACACTGAGACTGTTTGGTTTGGTTCTTTAACTTATTGCAAATTGTGCCGTACAGGACTTGCTCTAACCAGAATGGTTTCAATAAACCCTCTTTTGCATTGTTTGTAAATGGTGCCCTGCTTTGGTGTTACAGCAGAGGTTACACAAGATCTTGGGATTTTTGGCAGCCCTTTGAGTGACTTCTGAAGGCAGAAACCTCTTGTTTTTGGGAGGGATCCAGGTGTGCTGGTGATGCTTTGATGGCTGAGGCATCTCCTGCCGCCCCGACTCGCTTCGGGCAGCGATGGACCGGGAGAAGGGAGCGTGTGCAGGGAGGCTGCATTAGATAACTGCTCTGGGCCAGCCCGTCCCTGCCCCCCGCCTGGGGCTCCGTGACCTGGTTTTACACCCCAGATTCCTGCTGCAGTCCATCAGCATGAAAATCTCATGCCGGAGCTTGGATTTGGATCAAGGCGGAGGGAGACGCGTGGCAGGCGCTGTCTGCTGGAGCGTGGGACCATCTGTCGCTGCCCGGTGCCTGCCAGCCCCGAGGCCCCCGGCTCCACCCTGTGACCAGGGCTCCAGCAGCCTCTGCTGCCCCCAGGCTCCTCTGGCTGCCCCAGCACTGAGCTCGGAATGACCCCTGCTCCCTGCCAGGCGTCCCAGGCTCTGTGGCAGGGAGGGATGCGGCGAGTCCCAGCATCCCAAGCACCCACCGTGTTAGCTGGGATATGGGCTGGGAACATCCCACCCTGCTCTGCTCTGCTCTGCTCTGCTCTGCTCTGCTCTGCTCTGCGGGTCCCTGGGTGCGTGTGGAGCAGGCTGGGCTTCAAGGCTGAGCACTGGTGGGCATCAGCCCCCCTGTCCTTTATGTAACCACCACTGATAATCCCCCACAGCTGGGGCTCGGCTCCCGGCAAGGGAATAATCCTGCCGTGCGATCCTCGGCCTCTGCTCAGATTATCAGTCCATGGGCAGGGAGAGTGGCTCAGCTGCCAGCCCTGCTCCCTGTGCCCCTGCCAGCCCACAGGGCCCTGCAACCCGGGCTTGCTGGGCCCTGGCATCTCCAACCCAGCTCCCAAGGCTGGTCCTCCCTGCCTGGGGCATCCTCCTTGCTGGGTGCTGCAGGCAGGGGAGGAGGTTGCTGCCAACCCAGGGGGGTACAGGACACAAACCAGCCCGGAGAGGTGGCAGGCACCTTGTGCACCTCGCACCCTGCTATGGCCTCCCTGGTCCTCCCTCCCCAGAAACCACGGGAGCCACAGTGTTTCCCCTTGGGGGCTTTATTGTCTTGTGCCCAGGGTGAGGGCGGGAGGAGGGGATGAGCCCGCACCAGGCCGGCTGGGTGCGGGTTCCCTGAGGGAGGGGACGGTGCGGGGCCGTGAGCGGGGGCTGCAGCGGGGCCAGCTTGGCCCTGGGAGTGGCTGGGGGGCATATGGCTTCTCTCCTTCAGTGCTACTGCCGGCAGGGTCCTGCGGCGGGCCTGGGCTGTGCTGGGTCAGGGGGCTCTCATGTTAGCAGGGAGCTACAGCCTCAGCTCTCCTCCTCGGGGACTGGGGCAGTCGAGGGGCTCCTGCTCCTCTCCTCGGCGTCGCCCGCGGGCAGGAGCAGAGCCGGGCTGGGGCTGGAGTGCCGCTGTTTGCGCATGAACGGGAAGACCCTGCGGGCAGAGCGGGGTCAGAACCAGCAGGGACCACCCACGCCCCAGAGGGATGACCCCTGCTCTCACCGCTTCTTGGTCTCCGGGGGGATGATGGCCTCGGCCAGGAGGTTTTTGTAGAGGTCCGACTTGAGGAACCGCGGGTAGGAGTCCTGGGTGAGCAGAGGCATCAGGATCCTGCCCAGCCCTGCCCACCCCAAGCGCTGCCCTCACCCACCTTCTTCATCAGCATGTAAATGTGCATCTGGGCATCGTCCATCACGTAGCGATGGGGCGTCTTGATGCCCTCCAGTGTCCGCTCCATTGTCTTGCTGTCGATGTTCACCCAGCGCGTGGCCCCGGGAGCCAGGAATTGCCTGGGGAGTCACAGGTGGTGCTGAGCCCGGCCCTGCAGCGGGACCATGATGGCCTGAACCCCCCCCCCCAAACCTTGCCTCCCAAACCCTCACCCCACTGACACTCACTGGTAGATGGAGTCCACGATCTCGGCGATGCGGGATTGCTCCCCATAGCGCAGCTCCTCACACGCCTCCCAGAAGCTCAGGTTCTCAGCTGGGGAGGGGATCATGGCACTGGACACCCCCATGGGCAACACCCAAAGCACCATGGCTGGGCATGTAGCCCTGGAGCCCCCCTGGGATGGAGCCAGCTGGGATGGCATGGGGCAGTGGGTCCAGGGGAGCTGGGGCAGCTTAGTCAGGAGGCACTGGGATGTGGTGGTAGAACAGAGTGTCAGCACGTGGAGGTGGGTTGTGTGATGCCAGGACAGGGCAATGGCTTGGTATGGTGGTGCTGGGATTGGACAGTGGATTAGGCACTGCTGGTACACAGGGGTGGTTTTGGAGGTGCTGGGACAGAGTGGTGGGTCTGGGGGTGCCAGGACATAGTTTGGGGGTGTGGGGCTGCTCACCACTGAACTCTTTCTTGAGGAATTCAAGGAGCTGTGCCCGGCCCAGGGGATCCATGATGAGCTCACTGAAGTTGAAGCCCCAGCGCTCCACACGCAGTTTTGTGGGGGTTGTCACCCTACAGGGGACACCAGCACTGGGACTGCAGCCCAGGGCTGCCTGCATGGCCCCACACCCCGAGCTGTGGGTCAGGAGGGCACGGTGGGGGCCCAGGGCTAGAGTGCTTACGTGGGGGCATTCATGGCCCAGTACGTGGTGTCGTCCGTGATCCAGGGGTTGCTGGGCAGGCAGCCGGACATGATGGGGTCGTGGGGCACGTACTGCTCGTTGAACTTGATGTACCTGCCGGGGGCGGTGCTGGAGGTGGCTGGGGCCACTGACCCCAGCCACCGACCCCAGCCACCGATCCCAGCCACAGCAGGAGCACCATGGGGACATGGTTGGGATGTGCCCAGGCTCTGCAGAGCCTCTGCTCCACTCCCTGCTGAGGGTTATGGTGCTGTGGTGCCAGCCACCAGCTGCAGGGATGTGAGTGTCCCTGTCACCCCGACAGGGACCTGGCCCATGGCTGGGGCAGCCACTGCCACTCACCCCTCGAGGCAGATGGAGGACTTCACCCTGGTCCTGGCCATGGCCTTCCTGCAGTACTCGATCTGGGGCCGGGTGCAGGGGAGATGTTGGGTTGCCTGGCAGCCCATCACCCCCAGGAGCCACCCCTACCCCTTGCCCTGCTCACCTCCCGCTTGTAGTAATCCATGTTCTTGGTCTGCAAGAGACAGGCAGGGCTGGGTGAGGGCACAGCGAGGACAGGACATTGTGTCCTGCCATCACCACCCAGGCAATCCGGGCACTGAGTCCAGCACCCCAGGACCCTGCAGCCCAACCCCGTGGCCTTCAGTCTCATTCCCCCACCCCTCCTGGGTCAGCCAGCACAGCCCGTGGGGTGAAGCCCAGAATGACCCCACCCCAGTGTGACACCAGCCCTAGGTTAGTGACACTTACGTGGGCAGAGGACACAGCACAAGGCGCAGAGAAGAGAAAGTAGGTGGTTAGTGAGGACAGACTGGGGGTGCTGGAGCAGCATTAGTGGGGTCATGACACAGGGAGGGGCCCAGCAGTCGCTGCAGTGCAGCTC
>JAOXXN010000205.1:2822959-2862270 GCA_026770055.1 Myrmophylax atrothorax
GGGGGGCATTGCCCCGGGGAGGGCGGGCGAGCATCACTCCGGGTCCCCAATAGGTGAGCATCCCCCGGGCACCCGGTGCATCACCCAGGTGAGCATCACTCAGGGCCTGGAGCGTCCCACTGGGGAGCCCCCCCGCCGTCTCCCTGCCACCCCGCAGCCTGTGGCACCCAGCGCGTGCCACCCTGCCCTGCCACCCGTGTGGGGCCGGCGAGTCCCCGGGTGGGTGCATCCCTGGGCTGGGAGCCCTCCACGCTGCCGCAGCAGCCGAGGGGCAGGGCCTTGGTGGGGGGTCCTGAAGTGCAGCAGGGCTCTGTGTCCCTGTCACCGCCGCTGCGCTGGGGACCCACACCACTGGCCCTGTGGCCCCAGGGCTGAGCGCGGTGGCCCCTGCCCCATGCAGCGTCCCCGGCATGTCGCCAGGGATGAGGTTCTGGGGACTTTGGGGAGCTCAGTGGTTGCAGTCACAAAGCGGGGGTGGGAGGCGATGCAGTGGTCAGGGAGAATCAGGGGCTGTGGGGATGTCACCCACACTTGTGGCCCCCAGCAGCCTGGCAGCACCGGAGCCACCGTTTGCCCCAGAGATGCTTTTTTGCCCTGCAGCCACTGGTGGTTTGGGTTTGGGGTGGGAGTTGGGGCCGGTGGCTGCCCAGAAGGGTTGGAGGGGGCCATAGGGTGGTGACAGTGACCTCTCTGTGTGACACCGAAGGACGCCTGTGGGCTGCAAGGGTCTGCAGGCATCCCCTGCACTGAGCACACCACGTAGGCACCAGCTTGTCTTGCTCCATGACCGTGCGGAAATGCCGCCGGCGGCACCACCTCTGGTCTCAGCTGTGCCACCAGGCCCCGGGGACACAGCCTGGCCGTGTCCCCACGGCTCCGAGCAGGGGAACAGCTCGGCTGCCCCACGGGGATTGCCCACAGCCATCCGTGGCGTGTCACAGCTCAGCCACCAGCGCCCACCAGTACCTTTGTCTCAGGGCATGGGGGTGTCCCCCGGGGTGTCCCCGGGGCTGCCACTGCCTGTCCCCCGCAGACATCATGGCTGACAAGGAGGGGGTGACGCTGTCGCTGGAGGAGGAGGAGGAGGACGACGATGCCGACGTGGCCCTGGCTTACAAGACGCCGGAGAAGAAGAGCCTGCGGGAGATCCAGGAGCTGGACCCAGGGGACGAGAGCCTGCGGAAGTACAAGCAGGCGCTGCTTGGTGCCATCCCTGCCGCCGTGGGTAAGGCTGGGGGCTGCTGCTTGGATGTGCATCCCGGCACCCCGGCTGGGCGATGCAGCCTCAGCGGGTTCGGGGAGCTCGGGAATGCCCAGCGCCCGTGGGGCATCCCCGGCAGGGAGGGCACATCCCGGCTGGCATCGCCCGTGGGTGCTGCCTGTGCCCCCCACCTGCGCAGAGACCCCGGCATCCCCTGCCGACGGGGTACCGGTGCCCGGGGACCCCGGTTGCCTTGGTTACGGGATCACCGCCGCAGTTTCCATAGGAACGGCTACAGGGAACCGGGAAATTCATGGCGATGACGGAGAGGAACGAGCAGCCGGGGGGCCGGGGTAGCACGGCTGCCGGTGCCCAGACGGTGCCCCTCGCTCCCCATGGCACCCACAGCAGCCCCCCAGCCTGGTGCTGGCCTGGTCCGGGCTGCTCCACGGGTCCAGCGCCCCGGTGGGCACCCATGGGTGCCTGGGGGGGTGGTGCCAGCTGGGGGGAGGTGTGTGCAAACCAGTGGGGTGCATGAGGGGTGCAGGGTGGTGTGTGTGCAAGCTGGGGGTGTGCAGGCTGGTGGGGTGCAGGTTGGGCTGGTGGGTGACTCAGACCAGTGCCCACTCCAAGGGATGCCTTTGCTGCACATGCTGCATCCTCCTCCTCTGCCTCCCCTTGTCCTGCTCCCCCAGGGAATGGTGCATCCAGGGACATACCCATGTCTGGGTCCTTTAAACATGGTTTTACCCCAAAGGCACTGAATGCCAGTGTTGGGGTGACCCGAGATGCCCCTGTTCTCCTGCCCCCTGCCTGGCTGCCCAGCATTACTGTTCTGACAGCCCACCGAAGCCCTTCCTGCTATCACAGGGGCATGAGCAGCTCACTGGGATGGAGGTGCTGGTGGGTTGGGCATGGGGGGTAAGGTCTGTGCCCTGCTGCTTGTCCCTAGATGCCAGCGTGCCCAATGTGCAGGTGACAAGGCTGACCCTGATGTGTGAGCAGGCACCAGGGCCCATCACCATGGACCTGACAGGTGAGCTGTGGACACACCTGTGGGGGGAGGAGGAGGAGGAGGAAGGGGTACTGGGCTGATGAACCATCACCCCACACAGGAGACCTGGAGGGGCTGCGGGGCCAGGCCTTTGTGCTGAAGGAAGGGGTGGACTACAGGGTGAAGGTGTCCTTCAAGGTGAGCTGGATGCATGGTGCCTGTGCCCGCTGGCTGGGCATGGCCCTGCTGCCCTGACCCAAGCGGTCCCTGCTCCCCACGGATCCCTTTTCCCACATGTTCCTGACACACAGGGTCCCTTCTGCCACCCATGGGTCCCTGCCTGCCCCAGGGTCCCTGCTTGTCCCAGGGTCCCTGCCACCTGGGGTCCCTGCCACCTGGGGTCCCTGTTGTCTTGGGGTGTCTGCTTCCCACCCCTTACCCCCAGAGTCTGTGCCTCTCTAGGGGTCTCTGCCCACCCTGAGGCCCCTGCCCTTCTGGGTCTCTGCCACCATGGGAATCCTTGCTGCCCTCAGCATGACTGCCACCCTGGGGTCCTTGCTGCTCTTGAGGGTTCCTGGCACCCCAGAGTCCCTGCTTCTCCCAGGGGTCCCACCAACGTTGGCTCCCTGCCTATCCCAGGGGTCCCTGGAGGTCCCTGCCCCTCCTGACAGGGGATCCCTGCCATCTCCAAGTCCCTGCTCCTCCTGGGGGTACCTGCCACCCCTGATGCTCCTCAGTGCCCGATCCTGACAAGGGGTCGGGTTCCAGAATTGGTGGGTGTCAGTGTGGGTGTCCAAAGCCAGGGGTGGTGGGGAGGACCCCACACTGTGAGGCAGCACCCGTGGCACCCCTGCCCTCTGCCCGCAGGTGAACAGGGAGATCGTCTGTGGGCTGCGGTGCCTGCACCTCACCTACCGCCGGGGCCGGCCCGGTGAGTGGGGCCAGGGGGCTGGGGCCGGGAGGGCCGGGGCTGGGGGGGGCCCATGCCACCCCGGCCCCACTCACCCATCCCTCCTCTGCCCTTCTTGCCCAGTGGATCGTGACGTCTTCATGGTGGGCAGCTACGCGCCGCGGGCCGAGGAGTACGAGGTGGTGACGCCGGCGGAGGAGGCGCCGCGGGGATGGCTGGCGCGGGGCTCCTACCGCGTGCGCTCCCTCGTCACCGACGACGACAAGATGGAGCACCTCTCCTGGGAGTGGGGCCTCTGCATAAAGAAGGACTGGGAGGACTGACCCCCCTCCGCACCCCGGTTCCTCCCGCCAGCTCGGGGCCGCGGTGCCCCCATCCCGGGGGACCTCTCGCCGGCACCGCCGCGCTTGCCCCAGTTGCGTGAAGGGTTGAGGGGGGTCCCTTAGCGAGTGGGCGCCCGTGGTCTTCACAACCAAAGTTATTTTTAATTGCTCTTTTTTTTTAAATATTGACGCCCGCCCAGTCCTCATGGCGTCCCCATCGCTGGGGCCGGGGCTGTGACCCTGCCGTGGGGGTGCCGTGCCTGGTACCTGCCCGGTCGCAGGCTGTGCTCTTCCATCACCATTAAACCCTACAGACTGGTCTCTTACTGGTGTGTCTGTGTCCCCGTCACCTCTGCCCGTCCCCCTGCTCCCTGTGTCCCCCCTGTCCCTGGCCCCATCCCACTGGAAGGGCCAGGTCTCCCTGAGGGGACAAGTGGCTGGAAAACAGCCACCTGGCCGCGCTGCCTTATCGGCGGTGCTGGGCAGCCAGTAGCGGAGGGCCACGAGCCCCAGGGCACTGGCACCACCCGCCCCAGGGCTCTTATCTGCGTCCTGCCCCCTGGACAACGTCTTCTGCACCGGCACCATGCGGGGCTGCGGGTCCCGGCTGCTCTGGCTGCTGGTGCTGTCGCTGGCCTGGCTGGGCCCGGTGCTGGGGGACGAGGAGAAGGATGGGGAGGTGGTGGCAGAGGAGGAAAAGGAGAAGGAAGAGGAGGAAGTGCTCTCAGACGAGATCAAGGAGGAGGACAATGTCCTGGTGCTCCATGAGCACAACTTTGCCCGTGCCTTGAGTGAGCACCAGCTGCTGCTGGTGGAGTTCTGTGAGTGCCCCCATTGTGGGCAGGGCTGTGGGCAGGGGCATAGGTGGGACAGGGAATATGGACGGGGGGTACCGGCTGCGGCTGTGAGCGTGGGCAGAGCAGGTGTACGGGCATCGGGGTGGAGGGAGGGACAGGTGGGCAAGGCTGTGGGGCAGAGGGGCAGAGGGGCATGTGACAGGGCATGGGATGGGGACAGAGACATGAAGCAGGGACACAGGCAGAGGAGTGGGCTGGGGGGTGTGTAACAGGGGCATGGGACACAGGGCAGAGACATGTGGTGGGGGTGGGGCACATGGGCACCGGAACAGGGGCATGAGCTGGGGCCTAATGGACTCACGCAGCCGTTACAAGCCCACCCTGGGGACAGGGGACACTCCAAAGTGAATGCTGTCCCCTGCCTACAGATGCGCCATGGTGTGGGCACTGCCAGCAGCTGGCCCCCAAATATGTCCAGGCAGCCGCTGAGCTGAGGAACGAGTCCAGCCCAGCAAGGCTGGGCAAGGTGGATGCCACGGCACAGACAGCCCTGGCCAATGAGTTTGGCATCACCTCCTACCCCACGCTCAAGCTCTTCCGTGATGGCAACCGCACCCACCCCATTGCCTACACCGGTAGGGCTGTGGCACCGCACGGTGGCTGTGGCACACAGCAAGGGGGACACTGCCATGGGGCTGGGGCAGCTGGCAGTGAGAGGGGTGACAATGTCCTGGTGGGGTTTGCAGGGTGGTGACGGTGGGCAGGTGATGGTGTGGTGATGGTGCATGAGGTGGGTGATGCCGGGCAGTGCCATGGTGGCGGTGACAGGTGGCCAAGGCTGATGGCACAGAGAGGGGAGCCAGGGTGACTGTGGTGGCCCTGCTCCGTGTGGCAGGACGCATGGACACGCAGGGCATCGTGCGCTGGATGCAGCGCCGGGCCGGCCCCAGTGCCACACTGCTGAAGGACACCGACACCGCTGCCGCCTTCGCCAACTCCCAGGACTTGGTGGTCATCGGCTTCTTCAAGGTGGGCTGGGGAAGGTGGGGACTGGGGCTGCAGCCATGGCCATGGCTGTGGCACTGATGAGGGCCCTGTGCAGGACCTGGGGGGCAAGGCAGCCCAGGCATTCTATGAGGTGGCTGCTGAGATGGTGGACATGCCATTCGGTGTGGCAGAGGCGGCTGAGCTTTTCCAGGCCTACAAGCTGTCAACTGACACTGTCTGTCTCTTCAAGAAGGTGAGGGGATGGCAGGGGGGTGGTAGGGCCATCCTGGTTCCCTCTCAGCCCTCACTGGCCCCTGCCCTGGCAGTTTGATGAGAGACAGACGGACTTCCCCGTGGACCCCAAGCAGGGGCTGGACACGGCCGAGCTCACCCGGCTGCTCCGTGTCCACAGCCTGAAGCTGGTGATGGAGTTCACCAATGAGGTACAGCCTGTCTCCATCCCCATCTCTGTCCTGTGAGGGCCACAGACCCCAGCCCTCACCCTCCTCCTCCTCCTCAGACATCCAACCAGATCTTCAGTGCCAAGATTCCCCACCACATGCTGCTCTTCCTCAACAAGTCATCATCGGAGCAGCTGTCACTGCAGGACGGCTTCAAGGCAGCTGCTGGCGCCTTCCGGGGCGAGGTGAGGTGGCCCCATGGCAGGGACAAGGTGGGTGGCTGTGGGGCACCCCAGCCTCAGTGTCACCCATGCCCTGCCCAGGTGCTCTTCGTGGTGGTGGATGTGAGTGGATACGGCGCCGATGTCCTGTCCTTCTTTGGTATGACCCCCGAGGACGCCCCCACCCTGCGCCTCGTCAAGATGGAAAACAACCGCAAGTACCAGATGGAGCAGGACGACTTCTCGGACACGGCCATTGGCACCTTCATCCAGGCAGTGCTGGATGGCAAGGTGAAGGTGAGGAGGTGGCAGGGGCCAGCCAGTGCCTACAGATCCTCCCCTGCAGTGTGCAGTGGGCTGCTCACTCCAAAGCCAAATGATGGCAGGTGTGTGGTGAACACCAGTGACCTACTCACTGATAGTTCTGCTGCCAGGCTTGAGGATTTGGGGGGTTGGTAGGGGGAAGGAGGCAGGAGACTGCTGGTGTGGAGACACGCAGAGCTGGGATGGCAGCGGAGGGGAAGGTGTGGTCCAACGGGCAGCACAGGCACATCCCTGGCTGTGTGCTGGGACACCCCTGCCCCATGTCCCTTGGTGCCTGGCACTGCTCTGCCCAGGCCGTGGCTGTCCCGACTGTCCCTACAGCCCCACCTGCTGAGTGCGGAGCCCCCCGAGGACTGGGACACGCGGCCTGTTAAAGTCCTGGTGGGCAAGACCTTCGAGCAGGTGGCATTCGACGAGACCAAGAACGTCTTTATCAAGTTCTGTAAGTGCCAGGGCTGGGGCTCAGCCCCTCCACAACAGCCCCCAGCCCTGTCACAGACCGCTTGCCCAGGGTATACTGCACCCAGACCCTGTCAGAGCCCCCCAGTGCCCTGACCCACTCCTGGCACTGTGCCCATCCTGCAGACGCGCCATGGTGCTCCCACTGCCAGGCCATGGCGGCCGCCTGGGAGGAGCTGGCCGAGCGCTACAAGGACCACGAGGACATCGTAATCGCCGAGATGGACGCCACGGCCAACGAGCTGGAGAACATCACCATCCACGGCTTCCCCACCCTGCACTACTTCCCTGCGGGGCCGGGCAGGAAGGTATGTGGGGGGCACACATGCAGGGTCACCCTGGCTCTGCCAGCACACGGGGAACTGGGTCACCCCTCAGTGCCCTCCCATCCCGTGGCTCCAGATGGTTGAGTTTAAGAGCACCCGAGATGTGGAGACCTTCTCCAAGTTTCTGGAAAATGGGGGGACGCTGCCCGTGGAGCCGCCTGTGGTGAGTGAGGTCAGGGAGCAACCCCCAGCCCAGGGCAGCCCCCAGCCCCTGCTGGGCAGGGGGACAGATCCTGTGGGATGGGGACGGGGACAGGCAGGGGCTGTGTGTCCATCTATGCCTCACTGTTGCCTTTTCCAGGTGACCAAGACCCCTGGGAACGGCACAGGCAAGGAGGATCCGAGTGTGCTGGGGACAGATGAATCCCGGGATGAGCTGTGAGCCCTGTCCCACTCAGGCATGTGCTATAAACCACCTGGAAAACATGTGGGCTCTGGTCTGTTTGCAGCTCCATGTCTTGGGAAGCATCCACATGTCTTGGGGACACAGCAGGGCTGACGGATGGGCAGAGCCCCCACCACCACTAGGCCCTGGGCCCTCATGGAGGGGGTGCTGCCGGGGGCCCTTTGCCTCACCGGGGCAGCTGTGCCATAGCACTTGCCCTGGCAGCCCCACAATGGCACGGTGGCCAAGAATGGGGCTGTGGGGGGAGCTCAGAGGTTTCTATGTTGGCCCGCTGGGCTGTTGGGGCTCACGTGATGGTGGACCAGTTGGGGTCTCTCCTTCATGATGCACCAGCCCCAGAGGATCCCCAGGAGCTGCTATCACAGCCAAGGAAGGCAAGAAGAGCCCAGCATAGGGCTGCACATCCTCCTCGAGTCTGTCTTGCAGCTTCTGGGACCGTCAGTATCCCCTCCAAACCCAAGCATTGTCCCCTCTGCCCTGGGCTATTCATCCAGTAGCAACATGTTGGTCCTGAGGCCAGGACCTGCCCAGCCACCCCTTCAGGGAGCCCAGAGCAGCCCCAGCTCCACAACATGCCCAGACCCTTCGCCAGACCTGCCCCATCCTCTGTCCACCCTAGAGGCTGCTGGGGGCCCGGGTGTAGCTCCATGGGGACGGAAGAAAGCAGGAGGCAGTGGAACGTGGGGTTTTATTTCATTTTATCCAAGTACCTTTGAAAAGATCATTGTACAAGTCAGCACATGAGAATGCAGAGGAAACGTTGCCGGGGCTGCGCGGCCGCTGTACATATTTACAGGGACCCCCAAGAAAAAGGGGGAGACGGAAATCCCGGGCACGTTAACAACCTCACCAGACACACCACCATCAGAACTTCAGAAAACAGGGAGCAAACCCCCTTGTAACGCTGTTCCCGGGCTGAAAACATCTGCAGATTTTGTTGGACTTCACGTAGTGTTTTAGGCAAGTCCCAGAACCGTGTTTTAAAGGCACTCGGTGACATATACAACAGGCTGAGTCGCATCCCGGCGCGGTGCCACGGGGCCCTGGCAGCTCCAACACTGCTGTGGCTGCGAGCAGTGCTGGGCAGGGCCAGCTGATGTGGAAACCCCCCAGCTTTGGGGCCACCCTCGTTTCTGTGCGTGGGCAAGAGCTGGTCTCCAAAGGAGCTGGCACAGAGCAGCAGGGCCTGGGCTGGGGGACGGGCAGGGTGGTGCAGCACCGACACAGCCTCAGCTTCCTTGTGGCCGACTAAGCCCAGGAGGTTTCCCAGGGTTCTGGCTGCCCACTGAGAGATCTGGCCCTACATGAGCCCCACAAAATGGCCTCAGTGACTTCCCTGGTGCAGTGCCCTCCTGTTGCCTCCCCTGAGACACAGAAGCTGACAAAAGATGCAGGACTCATAAAAAGATGTATTTCGTCCTCGGCTTTAGTGTCTCACCAGTTCCCTCTATTATGTTCTAAGAGTTCTCCTGCCCCATGCCAGAGCTTGGCCCAGGAGGCTGCAGAGCATGTCTGCACCAGGCATGAGTGCCAGCCCTCTGCTGAACTGCAGCACCTTCTCCAGGGGCACTCACGGGACACACACATGGGCATGCAGGCCATGGGATGCCAGCACCCAGCCTGCCACCCCAGCATCCAGGTGGTCCTCGCTCTGCGGGAATCACTGACACTTCTATCCCTCGGGGATTTACTCAGTCACAAGGAAGCTCAGGAGGAAAAAAAGACCCATCCTACCATGTCCAGCAGCTAAGCCTGCCAAGGAGGCCTGAGACTGACTCCTTCCAAATGGGCCAGTAATCTTCACAGCCCCTTGGGACTCTTCCACGTGCGGTGAGAGTGGCTGTGCCCCATGGCGCTCCAGAGCCATCCACGCCGGGAGAGCGGGGCAGGGTGCCGGGAACACGCGGAGCAGCCGGAGTCTGACGGATGGCTGTACACTTTGGGCGAGTTCTGCAGTACCTGTATGTTTAACATTTACATAAGAGCACTGTGACATCGGAAATATTTTCCTTTTATTACAATATATCAAAAATATGCAGCTTTAGTAAACAAGGTCATATTACACTTTCTAATGCACTGTACAATGCTACATTACACTTATATTCGGTATGGAGAGGGAGCCCAGGCCCCCACTGGCAGGTTTGTGGGGTGAAACGGCATCCACTGGCATCCTGGAGCTTGCCCAGGTCCATGTTGGAGAGTGGGGCTGCCGCCCTCCACCCCGGGCTCGCCCGGTGCCCACGGCAGCAGCACCACCAGTGTCTGCCCCAGGCCTTCTCCTCCGGTCCCAGAGTCCTTCACAGTCCTGTCCTCACGCCTCGGCTGCCCTGGAGCCTTAGTCAATCTTTTCCACCTTCCCAATGATCTTCTCTTCGAAGATGGGCAGGATCGTGTCATCCTCCCGCACCTCCTCGAAGACCACACCACAGTCGAACTCGTCACTCACTTTCTTGAAGTAATACCTGAAAAGATAAAAACATGGAGGGGGAGAGGGAAAAAATGGAGGTGAATGGTTTTGGGGCATCACATCTGCCAGCCTGGGTACAACCCTTCCATGGTCCTGAGCAGCACTGGAAGCTGCTCCCCCAGACCTGGAGGCAACTGAGGCCACATTTCTGCTCCTGCCCATGCCTAGTGAGCAAACACAGTGGTGAGGATCCAGCCCTAAATCTAAGTCTATTCACACCTCTCCCAAAAATAGTGGCTGAGGCACCTGTGTTGGTGGAGCATTTCTATGCAGGCTTTCCCATGGCCACTCCTACTTGGAAGGGACAACTTGGAGAGCTACATGCCCCTCACTTGGCTGCTATGGGACTCTGGCAGGACCCAACCTTCTTGTCCTCACCAAAATAAACTTTGGGAGGAGGCAGAACAGCTCTGAAGAAGACAGAGGGACCACAGCATCACTGAGCATTGGCTGATGCTGCTGCTCACCAGCCCAGGGCCCGCAGTGGCAGCTCAGCATCTTCTGCTGGCGGTGCCAACCATGATGCAGGACATTTCTGCTACAAAATCCAACCTCCCTCATGCCTGTAACCCACCTCTTCAGCAGCCTTGGCCGTGCTGCCCCATCCCCACCACAGAATGCCACGAGGGAGCCCTCCTGACCTACCTCCCCCAAGCTCCTTCACGCTGGAGGGGCAACACCGCTGTGGCAACTGCCAGGGGCCACTGGTGGTTGTTGGCACCGTACCACAGGCGGGGAGCAGCCCTTACCTGTAATTCCCTTTCTTGGTCAGCAGCTCCTTGAACTGTCCCAGGGTCACCACGCGCCCCTTGACGAGGGTGCGGTAGGGGATGGGCTCTCCACAGAAGTAGTAGGCGACCACGATGTTCTCGCACGGCTGCGCCGCGCCGCTGCCCGGCCTCTTCTGCGGCTTCAACCTGCCGTGCCAAAACACAAGTGACCCGCTGAGAACCAGCCCACAGTGCTCAACACCACTCTGTTGGGTGCCTGGCTGGGTGAGAGGTGTGGGCCAGGTCCCACCAGATGGGCTGGAGGAAGTGCCGTGTGGTCCCTGAGCATCCCCTGCTCTGGCCACCAGCTCTCCTGGCATGCAGCTGAACACTGAGGCTGGTGAAGGGGCAAACAGCACTTGCAATGGCTGGATGGGGCCAGGACATGGTTCTAGCTCAGCCTGTTTGTCCTGAAGAAACCTGTCCTCGTGCTTTGAGAGGGCATGGCCCTGCTCATAGCATGGTTTGGGGAGTCACTGGCAAGGTCTGGGCCAGGCAGAGCACCCCAGGCCCATGGCAGCAAACCCAGCTCACCATCACCATCATCACCATCTCACCGCACTCCTGGGGTGCACTCACATGGGGCTGGAGCTCCACCATGCAGGGCATGATCGTGGGTCATGCAGACACTGCTCAGACTGCTTGGGTTGTTGCCACCATGGCCAAAACAGCTCAGCATGGCTTTCCACTGGCCTCCATCTGCAGACAGGGCTGCTCTTGCACCCCAGGGCTCCCCTGGGCACCTCTCCCAGCACACATGGAGGTCAGAGGGGATGGTGCTCCCAGCAGGGTGCCAAGGCAGCTGCCATCCCCAAGACCTCAGTGACTTCACAGCTCCTGTGTTTTCCCTGCTCTCAGAATGCTGGTCTGGCCTCTGTTTCCAGCCCACACACCAGGGGGGCTCAGCCACGTGGTGCCATCATTAGACCCAAAGCGTCAGCCCAGCCCTCACCTCATTTTCAGAGACAGACAAAAGCAGCAATAATAAAACCCAGGGTACTTTGCCCTTCTGCAGAGCCTTTCATCTGGGTGCCGAGGACGCTGCACAAACACTGGAGCAGCCCACACAAATTGGTACCTTGGCATGCGTGGTCTGAGCCAGAGGCAGCCTTCCCTTTCAAAGTCACATAAAACACATTTGGCAGCGCTCAAAAAATTATTTTAAAAGCACGCTGGATAAAAAAAGATGATATTGTATTTACATGACTGGAAAGTTGCTGTAAAAGGCCAGAATTTGCCAAGCACATGAGGTAATCGCAGTTTTGGAAATGACTCTGACCTTAACCTTTAAACATTGGCTGGCGGGCAGAGCACCTTTTCATGGCGTGCCCACACAAACACTGGCACTGCAAACCAACACCAGACACAGCCTTTTCACCTCTTCCTACAGGCACGAGAAGTCTAAAGTTCAACTGGACAACCTTCCCGGTGCCTGCTCTGCCTGGGAGACCTTTGGAGAAGATGCAGCATCCTGAGAGGCAAGGATCTGCTCCTGGTGCCAGCAGAGCTCTCGGAGCCTCTCCCATCCCTGTATCAAAGCACAGGATGCCCTTTAGCTAGAAAAACATTAAGGAATTGAGTCATCCTTGGAAAAAAAAATACCATTTAAAGGAAAAATGGGTCATAAATTCAGGCAAATTCTGTGAACTCTGTGAGCCAGAAGTTAATTGAAGGGGTTTGGAAAACCTCAAAGTCCCCAAGCTTCTCTTAATCCTGCTAGAGACAAGTCATGACTAAGAGATGTGTGCCTGGGGACTTGGGGACATGGTGAAGTGCCTGGTGCAGACAGCCAAGCTGGTTCCTCAGGGCTGCTGTTCTCCTTTGCCTGGGGAGATGGAGAGGACAGGACACCCTTGAGCTCTGCTGTGGCAGAACCAAGAGGGGCACCACGCCAGTAATGGGAGCCTCCTTGCTCCTGCCACACACTTCACACCTGAAAGGCCATTTCTGAAGGTGCTTGGCCTGGTTCCACCACCCACCTCTATCCAGAGCAGAGATGTGCCCAAGAATAATGCCTGAAGTGATGCCCAAAAGTGGGCTGCTCCATGATTGTGCCAGGCACAGAGGGCAGAGGGACTGGTCTTTAGTACCCCAAGCCTTCCTTTCTTCCCTTTTTAAAAACAGGAACTATGTTTCCCCTTTTCCAGTCAGTGGAAACCTATGCTATGACTTCCCCAAATACGGTGGATAGTGGCTGAGACACTTCATCCTCCCAGACCCTGTGGGTGGATCTCATCAAGTCCCAGAGAATTCTGCACCTTCAGGTTTCTCAGATGGTCTCAAACCTGATCTTCTCCTACCGTGGGTGGTTCTTTATTCTCCCAGTCCCTTTGCCTTCTGTGACTTGGGTGCTGTTCCTGGAGCACTCACCAGTGAAGACCAAGGCAAACAAACACCTTCTGCATGCTCTGGGTAAGTGGCTCTCCCTTTTCCTTCCAGAGAGGGCCCACATTTTCCCCAGTCTTCCTTTCATAACCAGTGTACCTAGAGAAGCTTTTCTGGTTGTTTTAATTCTATCAGCAGAGCTCACACACATCCCAAAACACAGCCACAGACCTCCAGCAGGCTAAAGCAGAGCTGATGAATGTGGAATCACTGAAAATGTGATTTTCCAAGATCTCCTCTCAGGAGAATGAGGCAACACAACTGTCTCCATTTTCGTCATTGCCAAGAGATCTCCTGAGGCCTTGGCATGCACATAAAGGCTACCAGACAGTCTCCAAGCCCTGCCTCATTAAAGCTTCCACCTGCACCCATCTCCTGGATGGTAATGTGACCCAGAAACAGGTACCACTGCCCTGCCCCTTCTGCAATTACCTCCTGTTGCTCTGTTTGTCACAAGCACAAAATATTATCTGGTGTGGAAATGGCAACACATCCAACTCACTGCATCTGTGTTCCAGTCCTGACTCCTGAGGGGTACAACCCACTGGGGCTGTGACAGGGAATCCAAGTCTGGCTTGCACCACCAATCCAACCTTGCTGTGACACAGAGGTGGGGTGCCCATTTTGCTCCACCTCAGTGCTGGGGCTGGAGAGCTTTGGGAAGCCCAAAATGCACCCAGCAGGTGTTACCTCGGGGGGTGTCCCAGTCACCAGCTCTGCTTCCCTTCTAAGCTTGGCCCAACCCAATTAACTACACAGAGATCATGCTAATATTCTCCCTGCTTGCAAAAATCCTTTCTCTGAAGAGCTGGTATTAATTACTTCAATCCAGCTGTGAACTGTGAGACTGAGCTACAGAAAATGGCTCACAACCTGTCTGTACATGGAAGAAACCTGGTGGTCACTGGGGGACACCAATGCTGGGCACTGCTGTGCTGCTGGATCTGCAAGTTGTTCAGAACCAGACAGTTATTTCTGCATTGCTTGCCAGCAGCTGCCAGGTAGCTATCTCAGAGATGAGGTCATTCCAAATGCTGTGGAATAGGGAGAGAAAGGCTTTTTCTGCAGTAGAAGTGCAATTTCTGGAAGAGTATTTACAATTCCTCGTACAGGCACTGCAGGTGCCTCCTTGATTTCCAGTGGGGCAGTGCTGGGGTGGGAGTGGGGCTGTCAGCACCCCCAGCCAGGGCAGTGGGCAGTTGGCTGGCCAAGGCTGCTGCTCCTGGAGGGCTGTGCCAGAGGGGAGTGTCTGGAGAGCCGGATAACAGTGGTGGCAAGGCCAGCCTGGCTGTACAAAGCTGGCACAGCGTGCTCTCCTCACACAGCCAGATCAAGCAGTGCCTCAAGGACATCTCTGGGCTCACCTCCACCTTTCCGTGCTTCCCCAAGGCTGCTGACAAACCTGGGACACTGGCTCCAATTTCCCAGAGCTCTACAAAGCTCCTGCCTGAAATAAACCGTGTTTTCACGTGAGTTCCCCTCTCAGTTTCTCCTTTGTCCTCCTTGAGCCATGGGGTCTACTTCCAGGCAGGCTCATGTGCCAACCAGAGCAGGGGCTCTCCAAAAAGCTGCCAGCTCAGGTGTGCTTCAGCTGGAGCACCCAATCCTGCCAAAACCCAGCAGAGAGATTTCATCATCCAGAAATCTTTGGCTCCCTGGGGACCACTGCATCCATTCTTGCTACTGGACACAGAAACATTTGGTTTTTCATGAGCAGTTCCCCACTGATGGAACCCACATTGTTCCCCACCATGTCTCCCTGGTTTTCCACTCGCAGGAGATCCCTGCATCACTGGGACAAGAGCCAGACTCAGCACTGGGATTGCTCAGCCCGTCCTCCCACCGGCCTGCAAGGCACTTCCCACATGCCAAGGGGTTCCTGTGAAAGCCACTCTTAAAATACACATCAAATTATTCTTAGAGTATTAATTACAAGCACATATAGCCCAAGCCAGTGTTTCCAAAGTGGGTACAGACATATCTGGGGAAGGTGCATGAATTTAGTAAGACTGTAAATGACTCTACTAATAAACTCTATCCAATTACACCAGGTGAAAGGTAGATCACATAAACTTGGCTTAACCTGGCCTGGGAGAGCCCTCTAATTACCTGGCTTTCAATCAATGCCCTGACATGAATACACAGAAGTCTGCTGTGTGGTCACTGCAAGCAAAAATAACTGGAGCTTGGCAATTAAGAGCTTCTTTTTTAAATTACATTTTTGTTTCTAAGAGTCAGGCCACAAAGATTCAAGTTTTCAGAGGACAGCTGTAAAGCTGTGAAAGGTTTTTAATGGGCAAGGTGCTTTTAGCTGTTAACAGTAATTATCCAGCACTTCCAAAACGTTTTTCATTGGAGAGCTCCATGTGCCTTGCAAATAATGTTCCCTGAAAGATAACACAGAGCAGGAGAATGAGCTGTGCAACAGGCAATAAGCTGAGTCACAGAAAGATGCAGGGGTTGGATGTGGCCAGGCAGGAGTCAGAGCTGCTGCAGCAGGGCCACAGCAGTGCCCTCACCCAGAGCCACAAGCAGCCTTTGCCCGAAGCTCGTGCGAGATGGAGACAAGGAGCAGATACGTATTTGTCTTCTGCACTTAATTCTGCTGCATACTGATCAATCCTGCTCCTGCAGCAACCTCCCATGTCAGGGTGGGAGTGTGAACAAGCAGAGAGCCAGCGAGTAACAGGGGACAGAGCTCTCCCATGCCAGACCCATTCTAGACACGCTCCCCACCCCTGCCCAGCCCCTTCCCACCTTGCCAGGAGCATTTCCAGCCTCTACAACCACAACTCACAAGCCCAGGCTCTCAAGGTGGGTTTTGGCATTTGCACCACGTCAGAGGGACTGAGGGAGATTTCTCGGACCTCTCTGCATGTGCCTCCATCCAGTAGAAGCAGGAGACCAGAGCAGAGGACACGGACATCCCTCGGCTGCCCACCTTCAGCGCAGTCTGTCCCATCCCTCCCACACACAATCAGACCCCTTTGTCATACCTTTGTTTAGGGGGGAGTTTTCCAGCCCTTTTTTCCTCTTCCTCCAACCTCCTGCGAGCTTCTTCCAGCTGGGTGAGAGGGTTGGGGGCTGGGTTGGGCGGCATGGTAGGATCCTGGATGAAGGGGTGAGAAGGCTGGACGACGTTTCGGAGCTGGGCGCTGACCCAGGGGTGCACCGCGACGGGTCGCTCGATGGACAGGGGCCGCGCCATGTCATGGGACAGCTGCTTCTTAGCACCTGAAGAGCTACACAAACACAAAGGTTTTACATGGACCACCAGGACCCTCCAAACAGGCACGCAGTCATTCCCAGATGAACACACACACCACTGGGAAGCTCCTCACAGCATGGCTTCCGAGGGAGATGGGAGCAACATCAGAATCTAGAGAAGATTTGAGGACAGCAAGTCCTGAGACATCAGTGTGAGCAGCCCAACACTGACACAAACCCCACAGATGTGTCTAAGGGCTCACATCAATCCATGATATATAAAAATAAAGCCAGCAAAAGGCAGCTCCACAGTTTGTGACATTCCCCTAGAAGATGTTCTGTGCTGCCAATACACCGGTCAGCATCCCCAGGGAAGGGAATGCTGAAGAGATGGGCTCATCCTTCTCCAGCTCCAGGGGCAGAACCTGCTGCCTGACCTCCTGGTGGCCTGGCACTGCCCATGGCTCTGGCACTCAGTGCCAGCTGCCAGCAGTGCAGTGCCCTGGCTTCCACTGTCATCCTTCAGAAAGAGTCCTTATAGCCCCCAAACAATCCTCAAACTTCAAAGGGCCTAAACCCTTGTTGTGGTGGAGTCTTGCCTTCCCAAGATGTCCAGGCACCCTGCTGACACACCTTGTGCAGGGGATGCAGTACAACAGCAGGAAGACCCCTCTCTCTGCCAGCCCTTACCCATGGTTTGTTTTCTTGTGCCTGCTGATCTCCTTCTCTCCTTCTATGATCCACTGGAGGATCTTCTGGTTTCTCTCCACATCTTCAGGAGATCCTGGCATCTCATAGTTGGCACCATCACTTTTCCCTGAATCGGTCTTCTTAACATTCCTTTTGGAGAGCAGACTTGCTTTCCCACTGCAAGAACAAAGCTTGAGGCATCAGTGCTTTGAAAACCACTGTGAGCCAGGGCAGAGGATGGACCCATCTGTCTCTAAACATCTCCCACAGTCCCCAGGCTCAAACCAAACATGCTGCAGTTAAGCCTAAGAGCAAGACTGGCTAGACCTGGGCACAGCAACTTCTCTGCCCAGTCACTTGTGGGGAAAGGGACTAACAAACCACCATCCTGTGAAAAGATCTGCCAAAAGAAGGGTTGTGTTAAATGCCCAGCTCTTTGCTCAGGGCAGGAGGTTCCTCCTGGTGCTGCAACCCATCAGCTGCCTCTCCATGACTGACCACTGCCTGAAACCTGGGTGCTCCCTATCATGCCCCACTGACACCCCAAACTCTGACTTGCCATGCTCAGCATTTGCTTCTCATCCTGATATGAACTGATGCTTCACATCTTGGTGGAAAACCACATCCCAGCAAGGGTGGGCTGCCTTCCATGCCAGCCCCCTTGGCCACCACAACCAGAGGGATGCCAGGCAGTAGCCAACACTGGCTACACCTTTGGCTGCAGCAAAGGCTCCTACAGGAACCCCATGGCTCCTTGCCCATACACATGGCCATGAGCCCAGCTGAGCAGCCCCAGGTTGAGGAGGCCACACAGAATTCCTGTGCTGGCCTGTCATTGTCACAGCCTGTGATTTCATGGGACTCTCACTGTCCTAACCACCCATCCACTTTACTCCACAGGACTTCTCTTCTCATATACAGGAAAAACGACCTTTGATTTTTTTGTGAAAAAGCCTGGAGAGGTGTTGCTGCGGATCTACAAAGGCAGGCCAAGCTGGCATCTTGTCTGCTTCTCCCCACACAAGGATTAATGGGTATCAAATGAAACTCTTCAGCAGCAGATTCAGTGCAAACAAAAACAAACCCCCTTTTTCTGCAGGTTGTCATCAACCCACAGACACAACTGTGGGGGCCTGTGGGGACAGCAACCTGGCTGGGTTCCACAGTGAGCCAGAGAAGTGACAGGAGACTGCAGGCTGCCAAACAAGACCATTTGGATGCAAACCCTTATCCTGTGAAGCTCCTAATCCAAGGACTGCCAGGAAGTGGGAGTTTGTGCCAGAGGAAGGACAGCTCTGAGTGTGTCCTATTATAATCCCATTAAATGCATGCTGCAGTTGCTGCTAGAAGGAAGTCTTGTGTCTAGATGGGGCTTTGCGTTGGAGCAGCATGGCCATGCCCATCTCTGATGAAGCAATAACCCTTTCCCCAAAGAAACAGGGCAGGTTTAAGTGCTTCTCCCTTCCTGGAGAGCCTCTACACTCTGCCCCGCTCCTGCCACCCTGGAAAGCTGGTCCTGCCCACTGCAGACCCAGCCACCTCCCTTCACAACACCCCAAACCCACAGGCTTGGGGAGCCAGACACACTCAGCTTTCCCCTGTGGCTTCATCCCAAACCCTCATCCCAGACAGCCCCGAGCTGCACTCCTGCCTTTGCCACCATCCAGTAACGGGACCAGCAAAACCAGCTGCAGTGGAGGAGCTCTGCCCTCTCCCTGCAGCATGGAGGGGATGAAGGAACTCAAACAGCCAAGGGAAGATGGACAGCAGTCCCTGTTGCAGCAAAATGGCTTTTCTGGGCAGAGGGTGCCCTACCCCAAGCACATTCCCCTTGGACAGCAGTGCAGCACCCAGTGCTTTGTCAGGAAGAGAAAGGAGCCTTTCTGGGGAGGAGGTTAGGCCTTGCAATAAGGAGGGGTTTTTTCACCTCTCATAAACACTTCAAGAGACCTGTTTCCATTACCCAGACCCTGAGACACAGCCCTAATATGCAACTCCTGGTGCATGCAGAAGCAGATCAGCACCTGCAATCTCTAAGCACCTCCACCGCTTTAAGGAGCATAAAACCTACTTTATAACCAAGGCCACTGAAAATCCTGATTAAAGTGTGTCTTTCAGCACCAGATTAGAGAGATAAAAAGGTGTCTCACAAGGCTTACTGCGGCACATACATTTCTGAAGGGGATGAGCAGTGGAAGGCCCTCAAACCATGTCCCAGCAAAAGGTTTCACAAGAAAATGTGGCTCAAACACTGTTCCATCTACATGCTACAGCTTGTTTATGAAAGAGCTTCCCAGAGAAGCCACAGCTTTGGGAGTCCCACTGGGGGTTCCTTGACTCACCTGTAGCCTAAAGAGTCCATGGGGACAGGGGCCATGCCCAAGTTGTCACTGTAGTTTCTTGACTTTGTTGCATAGTTATGTGAATCTACATTCCAAGCAAAGCTGTTCTGCACTCGCTGTGTGGCCTCGGCCTCGTTCTGCTCTTTTGGTTTCATCATGCTGTGGTGATGGATGTGGTGGTGGTGGACATGTTTATGGTGGTATAAGTTAGCTGCGTCCAATTTCATTCCTGATTTTGTTGCGTGCTTGCCATGCCCTGGAGGGATTGTTCCCAGTGTCCCTGACAGCTTTCCTAAGTGGCCGCTTTCCGGGGACCGCGATTTCGGAGAGTGCCGGCCAGGTCCTGGAGACTGGCAGCCTGGTGTCTTCATCACACGCTGCACGTGCTCATCCAGGATGCTTTCAGGGTTCTCCTCGTGGGCATCTCTCATCTGCATCCCAGCACAGCCCATCTCAGCGTAACGAGGAGCAAAGTGGTGAAAGGCTTGGGCAGAAGGCATCTTGTGGCTAATGACCGAGGGACCAGAAGAGATATCTGCATCCTCACCTTCTTCTTCCTGCAAGAAACAAGGGGGCAATCAGACGATGGCAGCAGCATGGTGGAAAGGGTCCCCAGCCCCACCTTCTGCTCACAGCAGGGCTGCTGCCAACCCATGGGTTAGGCCTGGCTTAGTCCAGCCAGACCTTGAAAGACTTCAAGATGGAGATCAATCACCCCTCTGGAGACCTGTCCCAGACTAACAGAAAATTCCTAATGCTCAAGCCAAGCCTGTGCAGTCTGGCTGCCACGGAGCAGAGCAGCCCAGGTCTCTGGACCTGCTTTCTGAGCCACCATTAGCAACACTCTCCACATGCTACCCAAAGAGACCGAGGCGAGCTCTGACAGGCAGCCCACACATCACAACCAGGGTTTACAGACACACCTTCCTGACAAGCCTACCAGCTCAATCAGGCACAGGAGCAGGCACAACCGAACTAAAAACCTCTCCAAGTCCCCTGAAGGTGGTTCAGTAACAACCAGCAGCGGAAACACAAGTTACTGCACCGTACTTGTGACTTCCTACACGCCTTTGGTAAGGCACTGCTTCAAAGCACATCAGATAAACCCAGAGCTACAGGATATGTGGCAAATCAGTTCTGAGTCAGGTGAGACCGGGGGGGTTCTCACCCAAATGACTATTTCACAAGGCAAAGCCAAGAGTGGGCTGTAACAGGAAGGGGCAAGTGAAGGTCGACAACTGCATGAATGGTTTTGAAAATCAAACACTGATTTCTCCTGGGCGTGCGAAGGCTGGAGTGAAACACTTCACGCAGATAACAAAATGGGTTGGAAGTAACTGCTTGTTCTTGCAGTTCACGCTGGTCTAGGACATGCTGTTAGTGACTCCTAAGTCCTTGCCAGGAAGAATTAAACTCCTCCATGCTGACAGCCACAGTTTTGATGCTGACGAACTACTTTACACTCCAACATAAACTCAGATATTTATGAAGTTTCTTTATTGGAAGTCAGGATTCCTATTTGTTTTAATTACATAAGCAGGATTCCAGCAAGCCCTTTAATCCCGCTCTCTTTTCCTCCTTTGGCACAGTAAAGAACTCAGTTGCAGCACAGGGTATCTCTGCCCTGCCAGATAAATGCATCTGCTGGAAAACACTGACTCCCATCAGCCTTGCCTGTCAGATGCCATCATCCATCACTTGCTAACCAGCTTCAAAGTTTCAGCTGCTAACCACACAGCAAGAAAGCAAATAACAGACTTCCTCCCAGTGTCACACCTTGGGGTTCAGCCCTGGAGCAGGGACAATGCCAGCCTTTGAAAGTGCCAAAGGTGTGGGCGCTGCAAGCCTGGGGTGTGACACGATGCTGGTGTCTGGAGGGGACACACCACTTTGTAACAGATCCCTTTGAAGAACTTCAGAGGCACCTTTCATGTACAGCCACTGCAGCCTGCCCTGGGCACTGAGCTCAGGGACAAGAAGTGGTGAAGCATGTGCTGATGAAACCCCTGTCACTGGGGTGAGCACTTAGTAGCAGTTTCTGATAACCCAATTATATGCTCAGCACTTGGGAGGCTTTAGGGGCTGGTACCTCTCAGGTTTAAACACCAACTAACCCTGAGGAATGGCAGCATGACCTTTCTGCTCAGATCCAGAGCTCTGGCAATGCTGTCACACCAGAGCAGGGTGGCATGAGAGTGACAACCCAGGGTGGCCCAGCAAAATGGGTGCCTGGTATCTGGGAAATCCTCTGTCTGCCTGGAACTCCATCTTGCAGGTAACATGGACTTCTGCTTCAAGACCGAGTTCAGGGTGGGCTAAGGGGAGGAAAGACATGCATTGGCTCTCAGTTCATTTTGGCTCAGCTCATCTGTGTCACTGAGCAGATCCGGGCCCCAAGCAGGACCACAGGCAGGAAAGGCCCAACAGCAAGACAATGGCAGTAACAAAGGAACTGGGGCGTCTATCCCAAGATGCCATCTCTCCTCAAGCTGGGCAAAGGTTTAAGTCAAAGCTACAGGTACCAGTTGAGCTGAATCTTTTCACCTGCTCAGTATGCAGTGAAAAAACTGATACATGTGGTGTGGGCTCCAGAGCTGTGTTTTGGCATCTCACTGCAGTGAGCTGGGCACAGCTTGGAGGTGATCTGGGCAAAGCTGTGAGGTGAGCAGGGCACAGCCTGGCAGTGAGTTGGGCAAAGCTGAGAGGTGAGCAGGGCACAGTCTGGCAGTGAGTTGGGCAAAGCTGAGAGGTGAGCAGGGCACAGCCTGGCAGTGAGCTGGGCAAAGCTGAGAGGTGAGCTGGGCACAGCCTGGCAGTGAGCTGGACAAAGCTGAGAGGTGAGCAGGGCACAGCCTGGCAGTGAGCTGGACAAAGCTGGGAGGTGAGCAGGGCACAGCCTGGCAGTGAGCTGGGCACAGCCTGGCAGTGAGCAGAGCCTCTGGGTGGGAGGGGAACCCCAGGCCCCATAACCACTAGATGGTGCTTTGTTGACATAATATTGTCAGAAACCTCTTCCACCAGCTCCCAAGGCACGGCAGGCAGAGATGCAGCTCCAACTTTGCTGACTGTCTGCTGAGCTATTTTTACTCTCCAGCAAGGCTGGGGGTGCCCTTCCCTTTGAATCAGGAGGCTGAGGGCTGCACTGATGAGCTACTGGGCAGTGACACCTCGCTGCAAACCCCCTCCTCTGCCTCCTCCCAGTCCCACCCATCAGGCTGCTGCTGGCTGGGAAGGCAAAGCAGCTCTGCTAAGCACGAGTGCCTGTTCGATCATCATGCAAATGATCTCCCTCTCTAGTCAGGCAATGTTTTATATTCAAATAGTGAGAATCTCAGCAGTGGCTTTGCTTCCTCCTGGCTTGTTTTCCATGTACTCAGTTCAGAGAGTGTGATATGGATGACGTGATACTGATCTGTATGATATGATACTGCAGCTTCCCTGCATGGACAAGAAGCTGAAGCGACTCTAAAACTAATATGGGAAAAAACTATCCTCTAATCTCTCCCACGTTGCTCAGAATAATTAATCAATTGAGAGTTTGTTTTTTTGTAAAACAGAAATCTGTCAGTCTCTCCAGTAAAAAGGATTTGGCTTCAAATAAGATGCCTCCTCTCCATGTTACTGCATGATGTGGCTTTGAAAGGGAACCTGCAGGCAGCTCAGTATGGAAAGGAAAAATTCTTTCTTCCTAGCTTTTGCAAAATACTTCCAGCCTCTCTGCTAAGCTGATAACTGCCTGGTGTGACCAACACTCGTGGCTTTCCCTGTGCTGCTGTGCAGTGAGCCGTGCAGACCCAGGAAGAGGTTACCCTGTAGTCTGGTGTTCAGGTCATAGAAAAAAAGCCCTGTGATTTATCAGGATTCCAACTCTCCCTCTTGCTGATACCAGCAGCTCCTGCACCTTAAGTGCTGACCTAAAAAAGCTACAATTGCTTACTCTGAGTTTTTCCTGAATGGCTAATGCCAGATGCCAGCCAGTCAATGAAATACATTCTTGGAGACAGCAAAGAGGTTTAATATATAGCATTAGTGGGAGTCCTGGGCTTAAAAATAGATTAAGTCACATAAAAATGTGTTTAAACAGACTTAAATATACTCTCTGGCACATAGGTATTTGCTGATTTTATGATATTGCTACTGGCAGCTTCTTCAGGGAGGCAGAGGGCTGGAATAATGTAGTTTAGTACAGGTGGGGGCTGCAACAGAGCCCCAGGAGGATCAGGAGGAGGAGGAGGAGGACAAGGACGAGGAGAAGGAGGAGGAGGAGGAGGAAGAGAGCTCTAGGACTGAGCAGAAAATGCTGCTGGTTACACTGGCTTTGTCTAGAAAGCAACAGTCACCAGACAGGACAACAGTGCAATTCCAGAAGAACAGGTATCTAATCACAAACCAGCACCTCGCTGGCCTGTTCTGGCTGGATGGGGAGTTTGCTGGAAAATGCCTGGAGCTGGAGGGGACCTTACAGATCCTCTGCCTCCCTCAGTTCTCTGCATTTGAAATGCAGATGTGATTTAAAGCGAACACCAGAACCTACAGCTCTTTTCTGTTTAAAGAGCTACTGGATGAACATTTGAAAATCCTCCAATGGGGCTGAAGGTTCTTCCCTGGAGCCCCAGAGGCTCAACCTCCCTGAAAGCAGAGAGCCAGGCACCAACAGCTCTGCTTGAAGGGAGGGCTGCAGGTTACCCAGCAGAGAGCCTTTGACTCAGGGCCACCACAGTTACTAACTGCAGAGCCCCATGATTTCATCCCACAGGGATGCAGTTACGCTACACTGGTGATGCTCAGTAACACACACTGTCCTCTGGAATGTGCCCTGTATGCCCAGCACAAGCTGTACAGGTACCCATGAGAAGCACTGCCTCAAAGAAAAGATGTGTGAATAGTGCTGAATGGGGGTCTCACACGGGTAAGTACGTGACCAGTACCTCACTCTTCACCTTTTGGAGCTTGTTGTGGAGCTAAAGGCCTTGCAGGGTTCCCATGGGTCATCTAATGAGTCCCTCAGGCTCTGAAGGGCCCCAGCAGCACCAGGGCTCACAGCACTCAGTGCCACTGGCTGGGTATCCCCAGCCACCCCTGTGGAGTCACGGTGTCTCTCTTTCCAGGAGAGGGTTTTTGGATGACACATCTCAATGGATCAGGTGTTTTCTAGGGATGTGCTAGGCACTGATGGGCAGAACCCTTTAGGTTGGGGTAGAAACAGCCTGATAACAGACACAAACACCTCCAAGCACAACATCATCTGCCCTCTGGTTACCATTTGCGTGGGAAACAGGGATCACCAAAAACCTCCCAGGGGGAGGTGAAGCCCCGTTACTCAGCCCCAGACTCGCACGGAAGGGGTTGGTCACAAAGTCAGGAGTCCAGGGTGCCAGTGAAGGTGGTGGAAGAGCATCCACAGCCCCTAACTGATGGCAGAAGTGGGTACTGCTGGTATCACACACAGGCAGGCAGCACTGGAGCTCAGAGCCCTGCATGATGGGGGAACAGCACCGTGAAAGCTCCCGGGGCAGCAGAAACCTCCAGGAGCCCCGTGCAAGCACTGACCATGGCACTGGAGCAGGGAACTGGTCACTCCAGTTGCTTGCACAGCACCTGAGAGCTCCCTGTGGTGCAGAGAGAGGCAGGAAGGTTACTGACCGCTCGCACGCGTTTAAGGCGCTCCTCTAATTTCTCCGCCGCTTCACGTTCCTTTTGTACTTCCTCCAGACGGTTGATCAGTTCTGCAGCAAACTTCTCTGGTTCCACGTGGATATCCTTTGGCATTCGGTATGTACGCTGCAGGGAGAGCACAGCAGGGGTTAGCAAGGCATTCATGAGAAATCCCACGTTTCTGTGGGAGGCTTTGATGACTGGAAATGCCGGTTGTTCTGGTGGGGAGTTGGGGGAGGACAGGCTGGCAGGCACTGAGGTGCAGCCCAGGACCTGGGGGCTGGAAGCTGAGCCACCTCCACGAGCTCCCTGCCTGGCACCAGCTCCACACACCTCCCCATGTAAGGGAAAGGTTTTTGGAGCCATAATTCAACAAGCTCTTTTGGCACCAGACTCCACTTAGGGACGGATGTGCTTGGTTTTCTCCCAATGTACACAGGGGCAGCAGGAATAAGCTGAGCTAAAAGGGTGGGAAAAGGATGAACAGACCACTCCATCACTCAAAAATCCTGTTTGTAGCAGTTATGCTTTGACTTTGATAGAAAGGAGGACTCTGGAGTTCGCTTACTCAGCTTATCCTGGGAGGATCAGTGTGTGCCAGTCTGCAAAAAGGGCCCTATTCCCACAAAGCATCCTCTCCTCCTGGAGGATCCTGTAGGATTGCATCTCAGCTCTTCAGAACCACGCAATGACTCCCTGCTGGCTTTATCAATACAGCACCCTTACAAGTACAGGGATGCCATTTTACTGCTTGCTCTGGGTGATCAGATAAATATTTATGGCAGTTCAAGGGCACTCTGGATTTCTTATGCTGAGTTACTTTGTCCTGAAATTCCTGAGCTCTGGGATAAGAAGTTTGTGTACTGAATATGAAGCTATCAGCTGCTGTATTTCCCCCCTCATTGTCATCCTTTCTGCATTATTTTGTTAAAATATTAGAAACCATGAAATGACACAGCTGAGATAAAAATTTAACTGGGAGGAAAAACAGTTGGAAAACTCAACAGCATAAACCCTGCACTCAAATATTTCAATACCAACACGAGAGAAACATACACTCTACAGGACCAGAGATAAAACTAAATGTGAAGACATGAGATAATTCACAGCAAAAGAACAAATGCAGCATCAGAAGCAGACATGGAGCTTGAAAACTTTAAAGGAGGATGAGAGACCACCCAAATTTATCCCAGACCAGCCAAAAGATCAAAGCAGAAAACCAAAATACTGCTTTGCCTCAAAACCTGACAAAAGTATGCAAATCGTATTGGCTTTGCTGTCTCTGCCCGTGGCTGAGGGGAAGGCAGGGAAGAAAATCAGAGGCAGCAAGTGCTCACTGATGGCACCAAGGAACTGAGGACATCTCTCATGACACCCCTGTTGGGCTGCAAAGGTCCCAGTTGAAGCACTGCTTGCTTTGCTTGCCAAGAGGAATCTGCCTTCTGACCCTGCCAGTACATCTCAATCCCAGGGACCCAGTGGAGCTGGGAACAGCCCCAACCAACCATCCCTTCCTTCATCCACATATGGAGCCATTGGAGAGGGCACAACATGTGTGAGCTACCAGGTGGCTCCCACCCTGGGATGACATCACTGCTGCCACCAGGACCTCCAGCCCTGAAAATCAAATTAAAACCCAAAAAACTGCAGAAAAAGATTTTCACCAGCAAAAGTGATGTTTAATCTTGAAATATTGGCCCAGGGGCCAAAGCAGCATGCTCCATCCTTGTGTTGTCCAGAAATGGGCCCCAGATGTGCTCCAGCACGGGGGAAAATGTGGCAGAGCTGGTTCCTGCTCTGTTACTCCCTGAGGAGCCTCCAGGATCCAACTGATGTCTCCCTGATCCCTGGCATAGCCCAGGGGAGCACCTCTGGCCAGGAGAACCTGCTTTCTCCGGAAACCCCAGACTCATGACCACCTCCACACACCTTGCAAGGCAGCACCAGCAATTCCCAAGGAGGGAAGTCTCACTCTCTGGCCTGACAAGTCACACCCCATGGGGTGATGTGCTCCCTCCCTCCTGCCACCTCAGACATGCCAACCCTCCCTGCTGCTGTTTGTATGCCACCAGCACCAAGCCCTGCTCCGTTAGACACTTAATGAGCCTAATGAAAGGCAGCTCAGAGCTCAGCAGTCACAGTCTTGAGTCTCCCTGTTGCAGTTACCACAGAAAAGCACAACTGGGAAAGAATTTATTTTCACAGCCTTTGATGCAATGCAGCATCTCGAACCAAAGGCTCTCCTGAGCCTCCAGCAGCAGTGGGTGCAAAGGCTCTTTGGAAACCTGAGTGTCCGAGTCTTGTCACAGGAAGGTGGTTCCCTGCAGCTCCAGCAGTGCTTAAGGACCACAGCTCTGTCTCTGGTGAGGATCTGAAGACATCTGCAATCACTGCTGCATCCAGAGAACTCAAGGTGAGATGATTCTGGTCTCTTACAACTAATACCTCAGCATGTTTATCCACAGTCTCTCAAAGTCTGGAGGTGACTGAAGCTCAACCGCACAAATTACAGTAACTCAACACAACAATCTTTAGGACAAACTACTCTTTGAAAAATTGCTGCACCTGAAACACTCACTGCCCTGTCCCTGGAGACTCCCACTCAGCACAGCAGCTTGTAGAGGGCAAATGCAGCCCCCCCTGTGCAGCCATCTCTGCAAAGGGTCTCCCTGAGCATCCAAGTTCAGTGCAGCTGGAATAAACCTCACTTCACCCCATGGATACCAGTTGTATGTGCCCTCCATTGTCCTGGTGGTACCTGTAAGGGTGACTCAGAGAGCTGGCAGGCAGGATGATGCTCTGAACATTGCTGTGGGTCTGACTTTACTCCTAACTCAAAGGATGAGCTACACAGACTTCCCCAAAACTCACAGTAGTGCAGAATAATGAATGCAAATTCCCTGTGTTGAAACAATACAGAAAATTGCTGAGCACTCTCTCTGTCTCCCTGGACAGCAAACATGGATTGCACTGACCTGATTCAAAAAGACAACAAAGTGTTTGAAACTTTTATCAAATGATGGGCCTGGCTTCAGAAGGGAGACATGGGAGACATGTTCCATCAAAAACCAGCCAGGCTGAGCCTGTGCCCAAAGCAGGATCCTTCAGGGCTTCAGGATTTTGAACCTGCCTCCAGATTCCCATGGGTGTAGAGTCCTGCCAAGGCAGTTGTAAATAAGCTGTTTATTGCTCTGAAATCAGAAGGGCTCCCAATGCTTTTGTTCCAAGCAAAGGATGCAGCACTCCCCAAGAGCGGGCTGCTTTTGGAGGATCCAGCCCTCCAGTCTGGGGCAGAATGAGATCTCTGCACGTTCTGAATCATCAACTCAGAAAAGAAGCACTTAATTGTAAAGACCTGTTTATCTACAGCTGTTTCCTCTAATGTTCTACTACTTACCTACTTACTTTTATTTACTACCACTAGTTAGGTCTGTCCAGAACCAAACCACACTGAGATGGGAAGGTTGTAGAGGACAACAGATGGGAAGCTGAATGCCAGATGGACTGGAAAAAAAGGAGTGGCTTGAACTGGTCTGGATGGAACAATCTTTCCTTGTGACAGCTCTGAAGAAGGATTTCTTGGAGTACCCATCACCAGAACACTGCCCTTGACACGTGAAGTGCCTGAAGCTCTGGTACCTTAGGGAAGAACTAGCCTGCCAAGAACATGTGAGACACACAAGCTCTCCAGTAGTTCCACTTAGCACCTACTCTCACATTTTCTCCTTTTCTTGGAGCTGATAAAGTAGGAATTGCATGGATTTTGCTCCATGAGGTAGATGCAGGTCTTGGGTTTTGATGGATTTCACCTTCCCTGAGAAACTGAGGTTTGGGGATCCCAGCATCCAAAATGTGTGGTTCTACCACGATCTGCATGTGAAGAGGCTGAAAGGGAAGAATTTCTCTGCAGTTTGTGCAGGTTCCCCTTGGAATCAACCTCAACTGCTCTGAGATAAAACAGGCAGTCTTCCAAAATTACACCGGGTAGAGGTCCCAAACCAGCCCCATGATCCACAGGTTGGGCTGAACCACTTCTTAGAGATCTGAGGCAGTAGAGTGGCAGCCAAGTGGAGTTGACAGCCAAAGAATTCTGTGCTGGTAAATCTCCCTCTTCCACAAGAGGTTTGATGCCTCCATGATGCCTGAGGGGCTGATGTTAGATCACAAGTCAGTCTTGGAAATGAAAGGAAGACAGCAGGGTACAGAAGCCAAGAGTAAAGAACTTCTGAACTTCTTCATTTCTTAGACTGATACATTCCTCTGTGAGCTAGGTTTTTAATGGATAAATGTTGTTTCCATACCAGAAACTTATGGATAGCTGGATTTCAGCATCCACTTTAGCAGCACCCAGGGATTAGCCAGGAGTCCCACTGCTTCAAGGTGTTTGAGGGAATGGGATAAAACAGCCCATGCGAATCCTGAGCAGGTTCCCACCTTGCAGGAGCAGAAAGCTCCTGCAGCTCTAGTTACCCTGGCACACCAGACCTGGCTCCTCCTGTGCGCTCCTCACTTGTACAGCACAGCAGAGTGGTCACCCACAACATGCTCAGGACACTACAGAAGCCACCCTGCAGAATCTTTGATTGTGGGGCAGGGCAGGGCAGGAGAGCTCGTGCCTGATGATCAAGCTACAGCAACAACATCACAAAATGGCTTCTTTGTGCAGTTAAACAAACCAACCAACCATATCCAAGTCTTAACGCTTGAGGATGGATTTTTCTGAATTTGCTGTGGAAAGGGAGGACCTCCCGTCCTCTTCTGGGAATGGATGAATGCCAGAGCCAGAGTAAACATAGGCTATTACAGGTACAGCCCTGCATTCTCTGGGCTTTCTCCCTTCCTTTGAGAACTTGCTTGCTCTTTCCTTCCTTGGTGCTCCAAGACTCTGCTTAAATCCAAGACAGAGAAATGGAAAACCACATGAAAGCAACACTCACACACTGTGTAATGGGTTCCTGCCAGAGGCACAAACCAGAGGTCTCGCTCTTGCTGGAGATCCTCACCCACTGCATTCCTGGGCAGAGTGCCACTTCACAGAACACAACTTTTCCAAACTTAGAGTGCTGGTGAGTTGGGAAGCGTGGAAGATGTGAGCTGGTAAGTGTGGAAGGTGCAGATCACAGCCAGCCATCCACACATGTCCTGCTGCAGAGCAGGGTGTCCCCCATACCCAGCACACGCTGGCGTTACTTGGAGGCAGCAGGGCTGCTGGAACTGCCGGGCAGCCTCCTATGAACGTATAATCACTGCAGTTTATAGCTCCTGGACCTAACTACAAGTGCTGCTATTAAAAGCAATAGAAGTCCTTTCAGAAATTTGCATAATAGCCCCATAACTCATTTGTCAGGGAACAGCAAGGTCTGTCAGGGCCTTCTGAAATGACTTTCGGAAGTAGGAGGTTCCCCATTATCAGTAGGAAAACATGCCGTGCATTCTGCAGGCACTATCAGCATGGACTCTGGCTACACTGGGGAGATAGGAGTCCATAAAGACCTTCACTCAAAGGTTGTGATTTCATCACTGCCACATGTTTAAAGGCAGCTAAGCTCCGAGTCCAGCCTGCTTTAGCCACGGGCTGTGGGACAGCCCAACCACCGGCTCTGGAAAGCAACACTTGGAGGAACATTTGCATGGCTCCTTGCTAATTGGGCCCTTTAATTCAATAAGCGTGTAGTTAGAGGTGAATTTTAAAGAGTAACTTTATAACATTTCACACTGGTGTTGTCAAAACACATTGTCTAATTACCTTCTCCTTTCTTGGCTGATTGATAAGCAAGGGCAGAGCAGTGCCTCTCTGAAGTCGATGCCAATTCTGTGTCAGTAATTGGCTGGCAGGAGGTGCCAGAGTGTCTGAACTAAACTTTTATTCCCTGGAGAAAGACTAGAACTAACTCAACTTCTCAGCCCTCTGCTCCCAGATAAATATGTGTCAAGATGCTTTTTTCCCCGAGACTTAAAATTACAGTGCAGAACCTAATGGGAACAGTGGATGTTTCACAGAAAAATCCTTGTGAAGCATCTGTGTGTAGTTTAGGAAGAATATGTAATTCTAAAAGACTGTGTAGGTAAATAGGATAATATAAAAATTTATAAGCAGCAGGTGGCCAATTTAAACCTTGTTTTTTCCCCCTCCTTTTTTAAACTGGTTTCCAAAAGGTCGATAAAATTTAATGCTAAGTAAAACTAATTAGCCTGCAAGGAACTGCTGCTGGAATGACACTTATTCAGTTCAACAAAAGAAATGTTTGGCAGATGGAAGTTCGTTAAAGCAGAGCTCACTATACATATTTAATGCTCCAAACTCTGAGTTTATAACCTGCAGTTCATCGAGGCATTGCCAGTGCACACCATCAACAGAAAGCCACTATTATTTTTATCCAAAAGGTAAAGCCACTGACAAGCTTTGAAGTCGGAGAATATTCACTCAGTAGTTCCCACTGTTGGGGAACAGCAACAACAATAACAACAAAAAATAAAGGCCAAGCTTTCAAACTTCAACTCTAACAAAGCCATGCTTACAGTAAAAATGGCATCAAGTGAAATAAAAAGGCACCCAGCCAGCCTTTTCAACAGCAACCACACTGTGAAAGCAACTGTGTGAAAAGAGAGGTGACTGAGCAAGGATGGCTATGAGCGTCCACAGCCAGGGCTTTTATTGTCAACCCAGTGATCAAAGCACAGGAGACCCTCTTAAATCTAAGAAAAATAATCTAATTTAAAAGGCAAAACAAAGAGTGGTGGTTTTGGTGTGGTGGTTTTTTTTTCTTTAAATCAGATTAAAACAAGGGTGTATTTCTGCTGGTATTGTGCTGCTTTGAGCAGGCAGGATGAGAACAGCTGCATCAAGTTTGAAGGCACTTCTGGAAAAAGCAGATGGAGGCTTTTTTTCTCCCTATTTGATTTGTGCTGGAGTCCAGCTGTCCAAAGGGGAAAGAAGCACCTTTATTCCCTACTAGGTATTAAATGTCACCTGTGACTTCTCACAAAAAGCAAACAATAACAAGCAGAGCCACAGATGGTGATACAGAGCCCTTGCAGTCGTGCTTCTCTTCCAAGAGCTGTTTGCTTACCTGGAGCAACCAAGTGTCAGACAAATGAAATCCCTGCACCTTCTCTGCTCCCCTGCTTCGTATCCCCAGGTAAGCTTTTCCAAGTCCTTGAGAACAGGTTACAGCTCCCTTTGGCTGCTCAGTGCAGAAATACTGTTGGGGATCATTGCATTTCTCCCCAGCTGACCTTGGCCAAGACCTCCATCAGTCTCCATGCCCAACGGCCTCCTACACCTTCCACAATCACCTCCAGCTCACCCAAGGGCATGGAACCTGCCTGCAGGTAAATGCCAGCCAGTGCTTCCGTTCTCATCCAGGAGGAACAGCCAGTTACTGACTGAATGGTTAAGAAAAATGCTGGGTTTTGGGCAGCTCTGGATGGTGAGTTTGGCAGAAGGCTCCCAAAGCCCTTTCTCAGCACGGTGTTTGTCCATCTTAAACGAGTACAGCGCTAAGGGGGGGTTAAACTCAAGCACAAGCAGAGCAACTTGTCCACTAGAGACCTCACATATTTTGCATATTTACCTCTGGGAAGGAGATAGTGCTACTTACAGGAATGTGAGGTAGTGGCACGCGTCCATTTGCTTTGGCACTTTCTTGCATCTCTCTGCGATGCTGCTTTCGGAGTCTGTACGGGGGGATCCCATCTCTGCCGGAACAAAACAACAACATGCCCTGCTTTAGTGCCTTTCTCTGAGACATTTCCTTCTCTTACACCTCGCTGACACAGAGTGGCAGGTAGGAATCCCCTTTGTGTTTGAAGAAGGCTTTGCAAGCCCCGAGCAAGAGGAATCCGTGTGGGGAACGATGCTCGTCCAGGTCCCACACCAGCAACACTCTGGCACTGGGGGCCAGGGGGTCTTACATGGCATCCACTGGGAGCAGAGCAAGGCAGGACTCCTGCAACTGCTGCCCAAGGCAGAGGGCAGGCAGAGGACTTGGATCGCATCCTGGTACCTTTTATAGTTGGTTGCTTTCTATAAAGAGCCTGTAATGTACACACTAAACCACAGGGCAGGCCAGGAGAGGGGGGAGAAGGAGGAGTGGGAGCTCAGTGAGCATCTACTCCAACGGGAACTCGGTCAGGGAACAAGGTATATATTTTTAAGAGAGCGTGACAGCTTCTCAAATGGCTTATCAAAGCAAAGGGGTAAGCTCCACTGCTCCCAAGGCAAGCTCCAGCTTGGCCTGAAATTATGGGCTTGATGATGGAGTTACTGTGGGGAAGAACCCAGCACTCTGCCCAGAGGAGGCTGGACAAGGTTAGGAAGAGATGCCATGGGCAACAGCACCCAACGGAACCAGCTCCGCTTGGGATTGTGCTTGTGCTGAAAAAGCTGGTGATGGAGGTCTCTGCAGGAGAAGGGGACAGTGGTGGCCACAGCCCTTGGTCCTGACAGACTGGGAGTCTGGTGCACGGCTCTGCCATGAGCCTTGGTGCACAGGGGTCTCAGCAATGGGGTGTCAGCAGGTCAGAGGCACCAGGCTTTGCTAAGCACCCCAAAAGGCAAAGCATCACTGTCTGAGCGTGACTTCATGTAAAGAAAGGAAACACATTTTTGTTCTCATCATTGCCAGCACCCTGCTCATACCTGGGGATGAAAAGGTGGGTGAGTGGAGCCCAGTTATGGAAGGACACAGACCCACCTCCTGGTGACATGGGCTATTTGGGGGAAAAAATCAATGAATGCAAAAACAAATGCCAGCCTTGAGCTTGGCAATTTGGAGCTTTCCTTTTTTTCTTTTGCACATTTCCCTGATTCAGTAGAAGAAACTGTTTGAGAGGGCAGTGTAATGCCACAAAAGTGGGTGGGAATGAATGGAGGGATTTGGTTTCTCCCAAGTAGCAAAAAACTTCCACCTCCAGGCACTGTCTCCTGCCAACCCTGCGCCCCTCTGAGCCAGCCCCGACACATCTCACAACAACCAGATGTTTGTGCAAGCCAAATGTCCTTAGCACCTATCCCCCTCCCCAGCTGCTTCTCCAGAACATAAGGCAGTTTCACCAGTAGATTTTTGAAGTCAAGATGCCATTTGGCAAGAGAAACACAATTTATTGTGGTGTTTTGCCTCATTCCCCTTCCCATCGTGCTGGCTCCCTGGAAATGCTGGTGAGGGCAGAATCGCCACCAAATTACATGAGCAGAAGGTAATTTCATGCAGTAACCCAGGCAGGTATTCGAAATGAATAACATTAAAATAAAATAAACCCTCTGATTAATGACAAGTGCTTTATAGCAGGAAGACAAACGAGAGGAGAGCAAACGAGGCAGGCTAATTACAGCTCTGGAGAGTGGCTGCAGGTAATGCGGGAGCAGGAGGAGCGTGTTGGGAGCGGAGCATCCCCATCCCTGTGCCCACAGTGCCACGGCTCAGGAGAGGGCAGTGCCCCCACAGCTGCTGGACCAACAGGGTTACAGCCCTTCTTAGGCTTCATCTTCTTTAATGACAAACCTCCATTTGAACTTAAGAGTCACAATAGTCAAAGAGTTTCACCGCATCGCGACGCGGCACTTTCTACATTAATGGCAACAAAACAACTGGCAGTTTTTAGAGGGAAAATAAAAGCCAGGGGGATTATTTTAGCCATCGCTGGTCGGCATCAATAGGCAACATTTCAGCTTAACCACTGCACAAAACCCGGGCACCAGGACACAACTCGGGCGCTAAAGCCGCGCGGCCATTCGCGGGGAGAGCGGCATTATGTTAGAAAGTGCAATTTTTCTTTCTTTCTCTCTCTCTCCCTCTCTTTTTTTTAATTCTCCCCAGCAGCAGTCCCAGCGGAAAGAGCGACTTTTGTTCCCAGCACAGTAGCGAAAGGCTGATAATGGCCTCTAATCTATCCGGCTTCAAACACATGTTCAGCCCCGCTGTGCTGCCTTTGATGTCATTTTAACTAGATTCCCCAATGCCACCTCTGAACTTGGAACATTCCTTCGTTCAATGTACTGTGCCAACTCAACCAGAGGAAGCAAATTCAAAGATAAGCACTTTAATTTTATCCCAACAAAACCTTATTCAATAGATGGGGGGAAAGCAAGGAAAACCAATACCATACTTTTGTTTTCCTTTTGTCAGGTAGCTTGCTTTGAGATATTTTCAATAGATAGAGAGAAATAATATATATATATAAGAAAAAAAAACCCCAAAACTTTTTCAGAGAACATCTACTTTTAAAATAAAACTTTCCCAGACTGTTTTTCCTTGTTTCACCACGTGATTTTTCTTTAGCACCAGAAAGCTCAGTGCTGAAATGCAACAGAGTATTTCTATCGTTTATTTAATGATAATGGAATTGCTTTGCTGTTGGGGCAATGCAGAGGCTTCTTCCCCTCTCCAAACTGACCTGCAGGAGCCTCTGGTGAGCAGGGAAGTGTGGCTGTGGCTCTGCAGTTGGACTCTGCTAACAAGAGCTGTCTTCGCTCCTCCTCAGCCTCCAAACCCAACCATCACGTCTAACACACTGGAAATCATTATTTGGGATCTTTTAAATTAAAAAAGCTGTTAAACTTGTTAAAATATAGCAGAACTCGGGGTAATTCTGGACCACTGGCTACAGGACACAGGAACACAGGAAACAAATCCACAATGAAAATGGTATTTTCTACCAATTACTCTTATCAAAGCACCTCCTTCACCGACAGACATTTTCACATAAAGAAGCCCCATGGGAAAATCACCAGGCATTTTGGCAAAAGGCCAGTGATCTAAGCAATAGCGTTTAATTTGCAAGGCTTTTTGAAGGAATAACCACTGTCCTAAACCCCTTTGCTCTGGGGAATGGCCATCCTTACTCTGGAGCAGGTTTGACTGGAAGTGGGGAAGGAGCATCCCTCTGGGCACCGAGGGCTTCCCCAGTGCCTGGGGGAAGGCAGAACTGTCTCCCAACCAAGATAAGTCAGGACACATGATAAGACCCGGAGTATTGTTTAGCTGGGGCACAACACTGGGCTAAAGAGGAGACATTACCTCCTGTTTACCATGTAAGCTCTTGTAGAAATCAAGATAGATATGGACCTAAGGCATTTCTGCATCTGAATTGGCACATCACATGGCATTTTAATGCAGCTGCCTGTTGCCTTCCTACCTACAGTTGCCTTAACACGCCTCAAGCATCTCTGTTGTGACACCCCCTCCCACCCACAGGCTGCCTCCTCCACGTGGGAAAGATGTTATCCCCATGCAGGGTTATCCCAGACAGCAAGAGCAGCTTAGGACTGTGCTGGAAATGCTGCTGCCAGACTGGGGCAGGCTCTGAGCAGCCCAGGGGGGAGGCAGAGCCCCAAAGACCCTCCACTGAACACCAGTGGCGAGTGACTTGGCCCCACCTGCAGCCAAGACACTGCCGGGCCAGCGCCTGCCGGAGCCTCCCAGCGTGTCCTCCCCAGCCCTTGCCCCCACACAAACCAGCTAAAACAACACAGCTGCCCTGCCGATTGTAAAAACAGGTTTCAGCAGAGAGGACCAGAGCTGTTTTGCCTACAAGGGCAGAGGAATTCCTCTGACACAGGAAGACTGAAAAATAATCAGCGGAACGCAGGCGTTTAAGAGCGATGTTTTTTAAGGCCCTCAAAAAGCAAAGTACTCCAACAGGGACTGATAACATATTTGTTATATAAATTCAACCCACTGCAATAACATTTACTAGTGCTTGGAAAGACATCCTGTTGAAAGATGGTGTTTTAGGTTTGTAGTTGGTATCACAGCTTTACAACCCCTTCGGTGGGCTGGGTACTCCCAAAAAGTCTGTGCCTGTCTCCCTCTGCCCCAGCATCACTCAGGTCTTTGCCTTGGGATCACGCCCCACTCTTGTGCTGCCTTGGAGCACAAGCCAGATTTCTTCATTATTAAGCATGACTGCTGTATGTAAACAGCACACAGAGGGAAGAACCTCACTCATCAGCAAACGAGGCTTTTATTGCCATTTTCCTCAGAGGAGGCCTAAATTCAAAGCACTGAGACATGTAAGTCTTGTCAAGCAGCAGGAGTCCCTTCTTTAACTTCATCTGGTTGTTCTTCATTTTTGCTGCCTTGAGCAATTCTGCAGAAATTCCTTTGAAACTCGTGAAGCAGATAGGTTCAGCAGTGCCATGTAAAAACCGAGTAAAATCTGGTACTGGAGTTTTAAAGCATGCAATGAAGAGCAAGTGCTGAAAACAGGCAGAGTCCTTGTAAGCCAAAGGTCAAGGCTGCAAATCCAGAATCCCAATTTGGGGATCACTCTGCAAGCAACCCGTTTGAGATGCATAGAAAGAAGATCACAGGTTTACACTTACGATGTTCAAGACTTACTTAAAATGAACCACTAAGATTGGGTTAATTAGTAGCAGAAGGCAGAACATGTACTGATGGCAATTAAAGTCCTAGAAGCAGGCTATGGTGGGCATAGGAGGGATAAAATGCCTAAGGGAAAAAAGAGCATAGGATGGCCAATCAGAAATTATTCTGCCAGTGAAAGAAACAAACTATGCCTGCTGAAATAAAAATCAAGAGGATGAAGAACTCTGGCATAAATGATCACAACTTATTGCAGGTATAACCATCAGTGAAGCCCCATGAGCCTGCTGGACCAGTGGAAAAGGAAGTGCTAAAAGGTAATTAATTTTGAAGAGTTCTTACATCTGTCTCTCCTGATAACAAGAAGTTACACGACCCCTGCCAGCTTCAGAGCACTCCTCCCTATAAATTGATGAATATGAAGAATTGCAGAAGGATGTGGCAGAGCAGCTGGATTCGTATCAAATGGACCCTTTAATTAGTGGTCCTCTGCAGTGTTCTGTCTCGGGGGCATCCTCCTCTTCCCAGGCCCCTTTGGACAAGGTCTGCCTCCTCCATTGCAGCGTGACATGGATAAGGAGTGAGGAGCTGGTGGTGCCAGGCTGCAGGATGGACTCACAGTTGCTCCTCCATGGCCCCAAGCCCCCGTGGGGCCAAAGCCAAGACAGCCATTGCCGACTGAGCAGCGCAGACACAGAAACCCCCAGACCACTGTGTGAACTGAGGGCAGGTGGGGAACTGTTGCAACCCCCATTAACAACATCTATGGCACAGGCTGGGAAGTTTCTCCAACAAGGTCTGACAGCTCCTCACATTCACAGAGACACTAAATGAGCCTCTTGGAGGACTCTGTGTTTACAGCACTGCCATTAATAAAACCTTCTCCTAATTCTGTAAACCTGTCATCTTTTGCTTGGAGAATCAAAGGGTTTCTACTCTACAGAAGACACTTTGCATTTGCACTACTAAAACCCAGACCAAACAGTGACTATTTTCCCCAAATCCTTTTTCTCCCTATTGCAATCACAATAAAATCTCATAACCCCTTTTTCCTCCCTTTGCAGGCCATCTTTAAGGAAGGCATCTCATGGGTGAGATACAGAGAGAGCTGTCATGAGGGGCAGAAAGACAAAGAAGCAGAAAGATTTGGCTGGGACTCACTGGCACAAGTGTTAAAGCACAGTGGTCACCAGACAAACTAGAACTGGTCAGTCACCAATCCTGCAGAAGAGCAATTGCAGATTGAGGAGAGTTACTCCATCTGGAGTAACATCTGTGTCCAGTTCTGGTCTCCTCAGGACAAGAGAGACTGGGCGGCTGGAGCAGTTTCAGTGGAGGGCAACAAAGATGATGGAGGGACTGAAGCATCTCTCTCACAAAGAAAGGCTGAGGGAGCTGGGGCTGTTCACCCTCGAGAAGAGACAGCTGAGGGGGAACCTCAGGCTCTGCTTTGGTGGTGCTGAGCAGTAAGACAAGAGGCAATGGGCAGAAACTGATGCACAGGAAATTCCACTTGAATATGAGGAAGAACTTTACTGTGAGGGTGACCATGCACTGGAACAGATTGCCCAGAGAGGGTGTGGAGTCTCCCTCACTGGAGATATTCAAGAACTGCCTGGACACAATCCTGTGCCATGTGCTCTGGGATGACCCTGCCTGAGCAGGGAGGTTGAACCAGATGACCCACTGTGGTCTCTTCCAACCTGACCCATTCTGATTCTGTGAGTTTGGCAGCATAAAACCTCAGGAGAGGCACCCAGGTAAGTAGAAAGCTCCATCTGACATTCATTGTAGCTCAAATCACTTATTACAAAGCCAATCCTTGCACCTGGCAAGAAACATTGCAGGAACTCCAACTGAGCATCATCTATTTTAGTTCCCTCAAACTAAAAGAAACAGGAAACTAAAAGCTAACAGGAAGCTCAACCTGAGCCAACAGTGTGCCCAGGTGGCCAAGAAGGCCAATGGGATCCTGGCCTGGATCAAAACTAGCATGGCCAGCAGGCCCAGGGCAGTGACCCTTCCCCTGTACTCTGCCTTGGGGAGGCCACACCTTGAGTGTTGTGTTCAGTTCTGGGCCCCTCAGTTCAGGAAAGAGATTGAGGGGCTGGAGCGGGGCC
>JAOXXN010000205.1:2877768-2890834 GCA_026770055.1 Myrmophylax atrothorax
TGGTTGAACATCAACAGGCCTTGTTGTCCTTAGTGATGGGATTTTGTCTCAGCCTCTGTTGACCGTGGCTTACTGCTAAAGCTTGTCAGGCTTCTCTCTGCTGGAAGTTGAATTTTGACCCTGACATACACACACACACACAATCATTCTTGTCTGTCCTGTGGGACAGGCACTACATAAGTTCATGGCCAGTCCCAGGATACATAGAAGAATGTGTGCTTATAGGAGGCATGAGGAGAAAGCCAAAATACACAGACACATGGACTGTGATGAACATGTAGGGTGCAAAAGAAATCTGCATGTATGGGACAGAGACACATGGATGCGTGCTTTTTGAGATATACACTACCCCTCAAGAGGGAAAGGCAACCCCTGGTATTGATACAGGCTGGGGGATGAAGGGATTCAGAGCAGCCCTGCTGAGAAGTACGTGGGGCTGGTGGTGGGTGAGAGGCAGGATATGACCTGGCAATGTGTGCTCACAGCCCAGAAAGCCAATTGTATCCTGGGGCTGCATCAAAAGCAGCGTGGGCAGCAGGTCAGGGGAGGGGATTCTGTCCCTTTACTCCACTTGTGTGACACCCCACCTGGAGTGCTGCATCCAGCTCTGGGCTCCCCAGCACAGGAAGGATGTTGACATGTTGGACTGAGTACAGAGGGGGGCACAATGATGATCAGAGGGCTGGAGCACCAATCCTATGAGTAAAGGCTGAGAGAGTTGGAGTTGTTCAGCCTGGACAAAAGAAGGAAAACTTTTGTTCTCCAGGACAAGACCTTGTTGTATCCTTTTAATACTTGAAGGGGGTTTGTAAGAAAGAAGGGGACAGATGTTTTAGCAGAGCCTGTGGCAATAGGACAAGGGGTAACAGTTTTTAACTGAAGGAGGGTCAATTTCGTTTCAATATAAGGAAAAAGGCTTTTACAATGAGGGTGGTGAAACACTGAAATAGGTGCCCAGAGAGGTAGTAGATGTCCCATCTCTGGAGACATTCAAGATCAGATTGAAGGGAGCTCTGAGCAATCTGATCTAGTTGTAAATGTCCGTACTCACTGCAGGAGGGTTGGACTAGCTGGCCTTTAAAGATCGCCTCTAACCTAAACCATTCTGTGTTTCTGTAAGAGCTGTGTATGCAGGCACAGACACTGGCACACTATCAAGCAGAAAATCACTCCCACAGCCAGGCAACTGGGCCCACTCAGCAACAGACCTGTTCTCAGAGAGGCACTCACAGCTACAGAGGGAGAAAAGGAGAAAACCCCCCTGTCTGGGATCTGTACAAAGCTCTCTCATGACAAAGCATTCTCACGGAGCGTTCTCTCATAGACAGAGATTTCTGCATGAGGGGGTGAATCAGTAGAGAAGGAAAGAACAGCTAAGGGTGGGAAAAGTGAAGGAAGAGACAAGCAAATCTGAGTATGGGATTTCTATTCAGGAAGCCAGCACCAAGCTCAGGTGAGAAAGGTAGAAATTGTCACTTAACTAAGCACTGAAAATGTATGAAAAAGATAATTATTTTTAACAGAAAAAGTGCTCACCTTTCATTATCCCCCTTTGATTCTTGAGCCTCATTTGCTCACAGACCATGGCAACAATATCTCCTAAGTTTCTTCACAGACACCTTTTTATCTTTGCCTTTGTCTGCCCCACAGAAGGTGCAACCCCACCTTCCCTAAAGCAAAGGGTGATGTGCCCAGCTCTCACGTGTGGTCCTTGGGGACAGCTCTCAGTGGGTTACATTTGGGGGAACTGAACATACTGACATTTCCTGAATTGTCTGTGTGCGGCACACAGTGGGATGGGGAGGATAAATGAGCCTTTGACTCTGGAGCAGACGGACGGCAGAAGAGAGTCACTGATGAGGCATGGTATAATGCAGCAGGATACTTTGTGGCAGTGGGATGGCACTTGTGATTACCAGGTGACTGTAGGTGTTGCAAGTGACACAGCAGGTCCTATGGCATCTTTTTGTCCTCAGCAGCATCAGGACGGGACACCACAGGTCACTTTTCCTTGCCCAAACCAGTCCCATTCCTGCCACAGGCATGAACTCGGAGCCCAGGCTCATACCACGGGCTGCACTGCTGCAAGCCATGAGGTGAGGCAGAGGCAATGCCTCAAAGAGATCATACAAACTCACCATGTATCTGTCCTTCCCTTTCAGAAACCCAGACAAAGGGATCCAGTTCCTGATCTCCCGAGGCTTCATCCCGGACACCCCCATTGGGGTGGCACACTTTCTGCTCCAGCGGAAGGGCCTCAGCCGCCAGATGATTGGGGAATTCCTGGGAAACAGCAAGAAGCAGTTCAACAGGGATGTCCTGGAGTAAGTGTGGAAACCTATTCCCCTCCTCCTGCGCTGTAAAGCAGTTGCCAGCCCACTCTGCCCCTGGCTGCATCAGCAAACACTCCATTGTCTTCCATGCCCCTCCATCCCCACTCTGCAGGAACCTCACCATTCCCACTCCCTATCTGGCACCCCTTAATACATTTCCCAATGTTGTGTTTAACATCATCAGCCCTTTCATTTCAGTTTCTCCTCAGAAGGCCTATGATCATCTAGCAGAAGCTCAGCACTGTCAGGTGGTAGGACGAGTGATGCTGGGAGGTTTACGATCTGGGAAATTCTGTGGCTGGGGTCTCACCCCATCCAGATAAAGCACCTCTGATACTTTCTGGGAAGCACTAAGAGAGGCAGAGGAGGAAAAATATCTGCTCCTTGACCTGCTGGCTACACACCTGGTTCTCTTTCTGTCCAGGTTTGAGATAGGTGGCCTTTTCATTTCGTCCAACTGCATTACAGGGATAATAAGAAGTGGGTTGAAGAGGCCTGCATGAGGAAGCTTGCTGCTAAGGGTTTGTTGTTGGCACTGCAGCCACAGAGCACTGAGGAACATCATCACTCCAAAATCTCCAATGAGCTGAACTGTCTCTTTTCAGAACAAGATCTCAGATTCCCCTCCTGCTTCTGCTCAGTGAGTGCCTTTGCTGCATTGTTGCCTTCAATTCTCTCATCATGACCCTCTGGTCACACAAGCCATGTGTCTCAGCCCACACTTCTCTTCTTTCAAGTCTACTCATTCAGAGTCACGTGTCAAGGGATGACCAGCACTCAGCTGGGTCTTTCTTTTGTTATGCAGAAACATACAGTTCTTACTGAGGCCTGCCTTTCCTTTAGGTGGGATGTCTTTTCACTGAGTCCTTTATTATATTCTCCCATTCTACAATATGTTCTCTCTTCCCCTTGAATTTTGTAGTGGTTTCTCTTGAACCAAATCATACAGAAACCCCAAATCCAATGCACACACCACTTCTACTGCAGGGATAGACTGGAGGATGATGAAGTTCAAGAACTCAATCTAGGCCCAAATTGCAAAATTCATTCCCACTGCAATTGCTGCTGCTTATTGCTGCAGGTACCTGACCTTTGGTCCATCTCTTTTTTTAATATACTGTATGGGTATTGATTTGGCCAGCAACAAGACACATGTTCTCTCCAGTCTCTTCATGCTCAGCTACAATTAAAAGTCATTGCCTCTTTTTCTCCGGCAAGCAATGTGTGGACTGCTTCCCCTGACAGATAATCTACTGAAGTCCAAACCTAACCTCTGCAGAGACAGGGAAATATTGCAATAGCAATATACTGGCACTTGCTTGTAGTCCTAAATTTGACATCATCCCTGCAAGTGACCATGTTCTTCTGCTTCACATGGGACTACAAACTCTGTGTCAGCAGCTCCTGGGAACAGTCCTTGTTGCAAAGATTAGTGTCTACTGCTCAGCCCCAAGGCCTGGGAGCTGCTCTGTTGTGGTTGCCTGCCTTCTTTCTGCATGTAGCAGGGGGACATTGAAGCTGGAAGCCCTACTCCCACCATGCTCATTAATCTAGGTTTCCACTGCACCTCTCATTGTAACACTCCAAGTGTTTGATGAAAGAGCGACCCTGCCATCCTATTTACAGTTGTAGAAAGCAAGACTCAAAAGATGGGGACTGGGCTATTGAGGCTGTGTGTACATGGACGTATCTTGGACACGAACTGTGTGTACCTGAACATATATCAAGCAATTCAGTTTGAATTTGGGGTTCAAACCTATGTCTAATCTCTTCAGGCAGCAGATAATATGCTTGCACTAACATCTGTGCTGCCAGTCCCTCTTCATGATAAATGGCTAATTCATCTTCCTTAAAGGCAGAGGTAAAAGTAGACCTAAAATATGCACAAAATGTTCTAAAACAGGAAAGAAAAAACATGCACATTCAGCTGGTTGTAGCTGTGCTGTTTGAAGGTACTTTCACTCTCTTCCTGTGTCAGTTCTGAGCTTGAGGGTAGCAATGCAATCAAACCTAGTAATCAAAGTGGGGTTGGATTAAGGGTTGGACTTGATCTCAGAGGTCTCTTCCAACCCAACTGATTCTATGATTCTATGAACAGGCACTGCAGTCCCCAGAGCCACTCACACCTGAGCCACTGTGTGCACTGCAAAGTGGGGAAAAATGAGCCTGTTAACAAACAAATCACCTCAAACCCAGTTCACTCCTGCAGGAATCTGCATTTCCAAGAGTCTCACCTTTGCAGAGTTTGAAGGTGCACTTCCAAGTGAAGCAGTCATTAATTAGCTAATTTCTGGCATTAGGATGGGTGGTATCCGACATATTTTTTATCTGATAAGCTCCAAAATGTAGCTCTCATCTGGTATTGTTCCACTTCCAGATCATGTCCACTAACCCTGCAGCAGAGCTCCGACATGCCATGGCCATGGAAGAGGTGGATAAGGTGGCACCAGGGACTGATCCACGCTGGGATGGCACAACATGAGCTGCTCCACCCACACTGCCCACCAAGGCCAGGCTGAGCAAACCCCTGCTCTCAACCCAGTGTCAAATCTTTTCAGAGAGATGCTCAGAATTATATTCACCAGCAATTTGACTTTTTAATCATTTCAATTACTGTGACTAAAACCCTTCAATCGGAACAAAACCGGGGAAAAATAACCCCTCTCCTTCTGAAGCAGCCTGCCTGGCTTAACAGACCATACCAAATCGTGAAGGTTTTTGCTTTTGTGGTCTTCACATATTTCATTTAATGCAGATAATTAACCTCAGTTTCTAATTTCAAATCCTCCACATAAGGAAGCGAAGTGACTGAATACATTCACTGACAGATGGAAAATTAAAATATTACTACAGCTTCTGCATGGCTCAAAAGACAGGGCCTTGCAAAAGATCTTTCTTCTTTTATTTGACTGATTAACTGTAATTTGCTTAATGGATTTAAGGATGAGCCTAATAATCCAATGATATATCCAGAAACTGATTTAGGATATCAGCACCTCTGTTCTGATTTTTTTTAAAACATAGCAATTTCTGCACTATACACAGTCACTTCTGAAACCAGGTTTTTACACTAATTGTAATAAAATCAGGCCCATGATTTATTTTAAATGGGTGGTGACTGCATGACCGGCCTTGCACTGTGCAGCCACAGTGCTGTAACTTGTTGGAGCGCCTTCTGAAGTCCCCAATCTAGGGATGATCCATGATCACAACGTGCTCTGGCAGCCACTGACCCAGCCCAGCGGGCACCAAGGACTTCTTGCATGGCTTGGGAAGGTGGGGAAGTCAACAGCTCTACCCTGACATGGGGCCAGCGTGTGTTCCCCTGGCACCCCCTCACCCCTCTCAGCTCCTTTTCCACCAAGAAAGTCTGGCGTAACAGGATTTCACAGTCTGTCTCAATAGTTAATAAATCCAGGATCTAACAGACTATTAAACGAAAACATCCAAGAGGCAGTCATTTTTAAAACGTCCAATGGCAACTAATTATTCAAGGGATTAGTCTATTATAGTAACAACAAAGAAACTCTTAAAACATAAAGCCAAGTTGAACGGCAGATCAAACCCAAGGTGTGCCCACCCCTGGGTGCACCTCTCAGTGGCCTGGGATCGGTTCAGCTCCCACTCAGCCTTTTAGCACCCAGCTCTTTCTGAAACCGGGCAGAACCCAAACCAGCCTGACTCAAAATACAGTATTTCATGCTCTGTGCCATCATTGTAAGTGCACAACAAAACAGGACCATCGCCAGCACTGGACCAGTCAGACTGTGGCTCTGTCCAACCCACCAAGCCCTCCAAGGACAAAGATTCCCTCCCAAGACTTTTTTCCACCGAGTCCAACCTGAATTCCCCCAGCACCAAAAGGAGGGGGATATAACTCCCCTTTCATGCTTTTAAAAGGAACTATTCTCTAACCCAATTAAAAACCACAACAAAACAAGGTTTTGTTTGCTGGAGGAGGGGAGAAAACACTTTTCATTTATCAAATCAGAGTGCTAAAAGCTTAACTATCTGTCTTTAATAAGAAGCCAAAGTACTGATCCATAACCAAGCAACAAACACACCACTTCTTCATCTTGATTTGTGTGGAGGCAAAGCTACGGGCACAAAAGGTATTCTTCTTTAAATAAAATCCATTTTAAAACTTGGCAACCGCCAGTATAAATACTTTACACTGTTAATGTAACGTAAGCATTTCCACACAGAAGTTTCATCAGCTTAACAATATATTTAAAAAAGCTGGCTTAACTTCTGTGCAAAACCACCATCAGTCTCTGTCCTGTGTATCTTACAGTGCTCCAGCCAGTAAATTACCACTTGGAGCTATTAGCATCAGACCCTGCTCCCTGCTGGCCTCACTAATTTCTCTCAAGAACAATGCAGAACCCAAACTATTCTTCTGCAACTTATTTTCTTGAAAATTGGAAATAGCCACTGCTCTACATGGATTCCAAACAGGGCTGTACTGATTACAAACGATACTCTGGGCCCAGCAACCTTAATTCAAGATAAGCATCCAAAACTTTTCCTCCTGCCTTTACATATGGGTCTAACACTCCACAGCTGCTTTCTTACTGCAAACCAGCCCTCGTGAAGCTCCAACTCCAAGATGCATGTGCTGCCTCTCCAGTTAAAAGAAGCATCAGTGAGAGGGTAACACATCTTTAAGCTTTCTCAACATGACTGCTCCTGCACCAGCGTTACTGAGTTTGCATCCCCACTTTTCCAACCGGTCGGTACAATCAACACCAATTCCTTCACCACACAGTCTTGAGTCAGAGCGTGCAATTTAATATTTAATTATGAACGAAGCAGCCAACCTCAAAATTAGGGCTGCCAGCTAAACTTCAGCCAGCTCCTTCCTGATGCAGCCCGGCTCCTGACCGCTGGACCGCTCGTGCTGCCTCAGCCATGGGCAGATGCTGTGCTGTCCCCGGGCCAGCCTGCACTGTTCCTCTCTGTGTTAGTTTGTCATTGCACCCACCCAGTCCACAGGCTGGCACATCCTATAAAGCTCTGTCAGCTCTTCCCCACTTGCCTCCTCTGCATTCCCTGCGACGAAGAAGTGCTGGTGGTGTGTTTGGGGAGAGGCTGCCATTGTGTGGGCACAGGGACTCTCCTGGTGATTCCTACCAGCCTGCTGGAGAACCACATCACCCACCCTTTCCATTTGAACCACCAACACTTGTGAAACACCGTGAGGTTAGTCAGCTCAGCACTGTGGAAATTAAAGCTCGGAGCCAGCTTTCTTTAAAAAAACCAACCCCCTGTGTGTATCAAAGATCCCGTTGAGAAATTTCTCCATCCGTGCCCAGCAGCTCCAGCACAACACTCCTGAAGACCCAACAGCTGGAGACTTCACCCACCACCACGTGTCCTCTCACCACCATCATCCAGGTTTCCTTGTCAATGCACTGTGTGCTTCATGAAATGGGTCAAACCCCAAAACTACTGGCAGAACTAACCCAAATCTCCCAGTTTTCTTTGTTTTCAGGAGAGATGAAGGCAGAGCTGCTGGCAGGTAACATCACATGCTCTTCTCATGTCCCACCACGGGAAGAAAGAAAAGGCAATGGCTGTGCTTTGGGAGTGGGAGAGGAGCCCCTTCCCACTCAGAGCTAAGAGAATCAGAATCACAGAATCACAGACTATTCTGAGTTGGAAGGGACCCACAAGGATCATCGAGTCCAACTCTTCAGTCAATGGCCCATATAGGGGATTGAATCCATTATGACCAGGTTTTAACCAACTGAGCTAAGAAACCGACCCCAACAAAAGACACAACCAAACCACAAACCCCCAAACTTTTGAAGCTGTGTGTGCTTTCCTGGAGCACTCAGACCTGGGGCTGCAGGGCAGTTCCCAGGCCAGGTTTAATTTCTGCTCTGCAGACCCGAGGAACGCTGTCCCGGCGTGTCGGAAGAAGGTTAATGAACGATTTAGCCGCCCTCACAACCACGTTAGTGTCACTTTCGGAAGCTGCGAGTTAATGCCCGAGATCTTCGGGGGTTGCCCTCTTTGAAGTTCACTGATCCATAACCAATGTCCAATTAATTTGCAGGAGCTGAACTATAATGACTATTGGCCTTTTCCGACGCACACAAAAACACAGTGGGTAACGGCGATGCTTTTGGCTTCGGGATATTCTCAAATATGCCTGCACGTTTGCACACCTTCAAAATATCCAACACTAATCATGGGTTGTCTTCTGCCCTTTGAGGAATTTTTTGCATTTGCTCTCCCGAGAGCAGAGCTACTGCATCAAGATTTATGAACTTTCTGCTGCAAAAAAACCCTGGAGCTGATTCAAGATGCTCATTTGCTAACAGAGAAATACTTCTGCTGCATTTGCTTAGACTCCTCTTTATTTAGGGTTTCCATGGAAGCCAAGGAATAGAAGTTCAATCTCGGGAAGATTAAACAGGCCCTGAGATATAATGTAAAACAGCTTATTTCAACATTCCCCAAAGAACAGAAACAAGAAATTCTTCCACACATACGCCAAAAAAAAAAAAAAAGGAGGTTTGTGGAAAATTTCAAAATAAATTGGGACCCAGCTTTTCAAAGCTGCACACAGCCATCACTTCCTGCTGCAAGCAGCTCCTCCAGCTTCCAGCACAGTTCCTCAGGTGAGAAAGTACATGAACAAGAAGTCTGCAGGATAAAGAAGCTACAGCTTAAAAACCAGCTTACTCAGGGCAGCTATTGCTGTACAGCATCCGGGAAGAAGGTTAATTCAACCACAAGGTCTTGCACAAAGAGGAACAATCACCTCATAAATTAGTGTCTCAGCAGTTTTTAGAATAAAAAACGCAGAGATTACTCAGTTGGGCAGCATCTTCCATGGTGATGCTCTGGACACTACTGGAGCTGACAGACCAGCACTTAAAGAGCAAAATAAATCCCTTATCTTCAGCTACTCCAAGCTGAGAAGTAACTCCTGCTCTGGTGAGAATGGTAAACATTTCCATGCCTCCCTACCCCACAGGTCAGCAGTGTCAGTAGCCACAATGACAGGCTGTTGGACACTACAAATTAATAGCCATGCATTTTCTCAGATTTCCATCCCCCAGGTAGAGATTTATTTCAGATTTATTTTATTTCATGTTGTTACGATCTGGTATGAAAATGCCCAGGACCAATGAACTCTACTCCAAAATGCATCTATTTCACAGCACATTTCTTAAGCCATTTTACCATCTGGCAGAGATATATTCAGATAATGGGTAAAGTGCACTTTTCCCCTGAAGCTGGAGCTAAAATCCTGTCACATGCAGGATTTGCTACCTGGTGTAATAAGGAAACTAAACACAGCTGACTCTCAAGTAAGTTATTTTCAATCTTAACACCATTATTGCTTAAATAAAAGATACTTAAGTCGAAGTCTTTTCTAATCCTTCGTTTATGGAGAGCACCCAATCACTCAGTGAAAATGCACTTCACAACACATTCAAGTTTTTATTAACTCCATGGGAAAGTCCCAAGACACTGAGATATTTTTTTCCTGACTCCTGATTAAAACAGCGGGAGTCTGCATGAATTCCTGGGGGTTTTTTTTCCCCCCCTAAAGAGCTTCACATGCAGCATCCCTTCCTCAAAATCTGTAAGAACACAAGAACCAAAGGGAGAACATTTCACGAGCTGAAAGGCGCCGAGACCTTGCGCAGGGTGGGATGCGCTTCCAGCTGCCAGCCTAGAGGGACGGCTGAGGAGATTAAACACAGAAATGCTTTTCATAAGGCAGGAGGCTTTGAAGAGGACAGTTCAGCTACTTCATTTCGTAATCTTCACAAAGCGTCAGATTTTAGCCTAAGCAGGTCTTAAAACAAGGAGATTTTATTTAAAAAAGGGGGAAAAAAAAGTAGGAATGTGTTCTGGCCGGGTTCTGTTGATTCAGCAAGGGTTAGACACACACACGCTTATTGATCCCAGAGAGCTCCCTGCTAAGTTAATTGTCTGGAATTTTAACTGAGCTCTCAGCAAGTTTCAAAATCCATGTTGGCTGGAAGTGGGTGGGGGACCCAGAAAAAAAACAGGCTGCAAAACTGCAAAGCCCTCGAGTTAAAAAAACCCCAGCAATCACTTTCATGAAGGGAAAAGCTGCAGCAGGGAATGGTTTTAACTGGATTTGGGGATTCTGAATCTGACACCGCTATAATTCAGGGATGGGAATCTCATTTGCAAAGCAAGTACCATTCCCAGGGAGCAGCGTGAATGCTGCTTCACTCCTGTCCACATTATCAAGGGGAGGGGATCTCCTGCAAGCTCATGACAACAATTTCTACACAGAGAATTGTTACCACCGGCTGTACCTGCCCACACCACAGCACTGACCTGCTGGTGCAGCCTAGGGTCAGCCTGACTCTGCAGGTTGCTCAGCTGCCTGTGTGTGCAAGAGGGCTGCCCATGGCTCTGCACTGCCCACCAAGCCATACCCGCCTCCAGACCACATCCAGCAGCAGCTTCTCCAGGTGAGAAAAGAGCTGCCGGGATGATTTGGTGCAACCAGACAGGAACAGCCTTCCAACACCTTAAAAACCACCTGCGACTACTTTCAAAGTTTTGCATTCCGTGAAGCCACCTGGCAATGCCATCCCGTACCAGTGCGGATGCTCCCCACCACCTGTGGGCCTCCAGAGCTTCCCAGCACCCCCGTGGTGGCTCCCCAGTCCGTTCACGGGCTGCTGCCCCGGCGCTCACCCACCTGAACTCCCTGCCCTCGCTGTAGCGCCGAGCCGAGGCCGCGCGTTGCGTGGCCGTCTCCAGGAGCAGCTTCTGCGTGAGCCTGCTGGAAGGAGCCGAGTCCCTGCTGGCCTCGGGCTCGGCCTCTTGGTCACACTTCCACTCCTCATCCTCATTCAGAGTCGGCAGATAACCAGGTAGCCCTTTACCTGTCCCAGACCCTGAGCTCGGATCGCTATAAATTTTTGGACTTTCCCCACCTGTCCTTGTGTACTCCAAATAAATATCCGACTTAAGGAACAAAGGGTAGGTATTGTCTTCTATCATGCACTGAATCTCTGTTTGGGCCTGGTCAAACATGTCGGGGTCAATCTGCAGTTTCATGACACAGTCCTTGATGAAGCTTTTTGTGGCCGGTTTGATCTGCCGGGAGACAATGCCATTGTTGTCGAGGATGTATTTTTTGTAAATGGCTTTTGCCAGCTTGAGTCTTTTTTCCTCGTTAGACACACACGGCTCCAGCTTCCTGAAGCCGCTGCAGGCAAACCAGAAGTCCAGCAGATCCGCACAGTCCTCCTGTTTCAGGAAAGTCCTGAAGAGGTTGATGCCATCTTGATCATCCAGCAAGGAGTGCAGCGACTCGGCCCACTTCAGGTAGGGTGGGGTTGGTGAAGCACTCCCCTCGGGCTCGTACCCCAAATCCAAATCCGAGCGCCTCGGTGTTGCCGTGGACGTCTCATTTCTAACCACGTCACTTTTACCGGAGTAGAAACCGTGGCTAACTGGCCTTGGATCTGTGGACACGAGTTCCCCTTCCTCACCAGGAACTGGTGGTCTTGGAGCATCTTCAGTGAAGCTTCCTCCGAGGTCCAACGGGAAGCCTTTCCCCTGGCTATTCATTTTTCTGGTCCTTGCTTCTGCGGGAACAGTGGGGGGTGAGCTCAAATCTCAAATCACCAGTATCTGTAGCTCCAAGGTAAACAGGTTTGTTTGGCTGAAACAGATTAGAAAAAAATAAGCGAGTATCACTGGAAATAAACACTCTAAGACAACAAATCACTAGCTTTGCTCTGCACCATTACTGCACTAACACCTCTTTTTCACTGGAATCAAAGGCAAAACTCTTGATGACTTCCCAGAGTGCAGAACTGAGCTCAAACCAGTCATAGGCTAAAAATGACAATTACAGAAAATCCAAAACTTTACATCCAGAATCCAGCATCAGTGATACAAGCTGATGCTCCTCTAAAACAGAACCCAATTTCCCAACACTGGCAGTTTTTACATGACCCTGAGACGTGGCAGTCTCCACATCCAAGAGATCCATACTCAGGTACCACAGGACACAAATCATTTTCTGCACTGCCACCAACTCCTGTGCACCAGGTCACACCACGGCAACATGTTTCTATCTGGTACCAATCTAGGAAATTCTCATCCTCAAACAGGAATTCAAGGCTTGTGAAAATTATTTTGAAAGAACATCCAGTTAATCCTAAAAGCAGGAGACTGCACCTTAATCAAACACAGGTGGCTTTCGTACACTCAAGTGACATACCAGCGCCACATTCCTCGCAAATCTCCGCGTTTCAGAAATACGCGTCGCCTCGTCTAGCTCTAGGGGAATCCAGATGCATCGCTGACCCTCATATTTTGGGCATCTGGACTGCATTCTTGCTTCAGATGGGCATGTTAGCACAGGAGCTCACTTCTGGCACTGCTTTTTGTAGGCAAGCCATTGAGAAAAGGTTCATTTACGCTAACTAAATTGCATGCTATGAGCCTGGGAAAATTTCAGGTCATCAAAGGAAGATGAGAAAACCACCTCGAGAAGGAAACCTGATCAAGTATGACGTTTTTAAAGAAGAGCAAGGAGTCAATATGGAGGATGGGGGGTGTGGGGAAGCAAGGGAAGGCAGGGAAGGGCAATCCCTGGGCTGCTACTTCTGCTGCTCGACAAGGTAACTTCATCATTTAAAGCCAGTAGCAAAAGCCTTGTTTTACAGAACAGCCGAAGCCCCAAGTACTGCAGAGCACCAACTGCCTAATTA